>ML685846.1:295093-355382 GCA_007922175.1 Pelusios castaneus | reverse complement strand
ATGACTGCTGTTGAAACTAGTGGGAGCAGCAGGGAGTCAGCACCTCCGAATATCAAGCCCAAGGTTATACAGAGAGTCTATGGTAAAGCTGGGAAATGAACTTGGATCTCATGACTCAGAGCCCTGCTCTTAAAGTTTAACCCGCTGACTATCGTTCCACCCATAAATAGCTTTGAAGATGCAGAGTGCTGTTGAAGTGCTGGGCCTTTTATTAGTAACCCTTCGGATGAATAGCCTCACAGCAGGTTTCATTTTGGTATTCCTGCACTTCCCGTCCCTTAGGGATCAGTTCTCATCCTGTTTCATTTCACTTCATCTGCCTCCCCCTCCACCACCCCAATATCATGTGCTCCCTACATGCCATTTCAGTTCCTGCTTGGCTTTCCCCTATGGGTATTAGCTGAGCTCAGGTTTCACCCTGCCCTCCAAATTTCCATCCTCTCCCTGATTTTGCCCTCCTGCATATCCTGCTTCCCTCTCACCTCCAGGTGTCAGCTCAGATTTCACTTTCTCTCCTCCCTCCTTAGCTTTGCTTTGTGTCTCCTGGGACCACTTTGAAAAAGAACCTCACTGGCTTGAGACCAGCTCTATTCTCCACATCTGTATCGACCGACACAGCATGTGAGCTCAACACCCGTCTGTCCCTTCCCCTTTGAAGTTTCCCTGCACTTGTGCATCTAGCATGGACCTGTATCTGTTTGCGGGTTCTCTTGCTAAATGTAACCCCTTTGGAAAAGGATCCAACGTAAGATCTGGCTTTAGGGATTGTCCTCCCCATTTCTGTACATGGCAGGGTTTGGGCGGGGTTACACGTGTGGACGGTCTGCTTTCCAAAGTCACTAGGGGTCTTCCATACTGGTAGAGGAAGTGCTTATCTTGCGCTTCCCTTCCACCCCATCTCCTTTCCAAGCGGTTCCCACTGCTCCTTCTGGCTGCCCCAGTGTGCCTACTGCGTGCTCATTCCATATTGTTTTTTGCCACCACTCCCATACACATCCATAGGTGTTTTGCCTGGGGAGGAAGCATAGGGAAAAAAAGCAACATGTGTCATCACATGGCTCATCCTTGCCTAGGAGTGATTCTGGCCCAAGCTCAACCTCCAGGCTGGAACAAAGTGCTGATCCTCTTGTGCTGAAGGTGTTCTTGAGGGGGAACTTAGCAATGAGCTGAATCAGCCCATAAAATTTGTTTTGTTTGAACTCCTCATGCTCCAAACAAATCTTCAGAATTGGACCATCCATGTCATGAGTGCAGGGTTTTAACCCAGCCAGAATTCCCAAGAGAATAGCTTTTTTCTCACAGTAGCCGCCCTCAGCAGAGATACCCAATTCTCTGCCTTCAGCATGCTAGCAGTGTGTTGAAACTGCCGGCAGCTACTCTTTGCCTCTGATTTGGTCCCTTGACCAGAACCGGAAGCACTACAGCAAACACTATTTTGAGATTCAAACTGAATTTATAACATAGCTCGTGTGTGAGAGAGAATTGCAGTACTGATGGAAGATCTTGAACAAAGAAACTGGGCCAACTCTGCTCTTAAAAGTTAGGTCGGCATAGCTACTCGGTAATTGCCCTGTTCTATTCATTCCCTCACAAGGACCTGGCACTGACCACTTTCAGAGACAGGCTAATGGCCTAGATGGACCATTAGTCTGATCCAGGATGGCTGTTCTCATGGCATCATAGCTGTGGCAGCTGTAGCATAGGCCCTTGCGGTGCAAGCCAACCCCATTTGCTGGCCCCACCACCGTCTGCTGATATGATGCAGCCCTATTCCAGAGGAACCCCATCGCCACCAGCAGTGAAATAGGGCATTGGTCTAGGTAGCTCCTCTTTCTCCTTGGTGAGACTGCCAAGAAGGACATTAATGGCAGTCATGGTTTGGGGGACGTGGACATAGTGTTCATTTGTGGATGGAATGAGACCCACCAAACACATCAAATGGCTTGTTACGACTTATGCTCCTTTTTGACGTGAGCTGGATCTGAACCAATGATGAAACCTTTACTATCTTACTGACCAAACCCTTAAACCTTCAGAAAGTTTCCAGTTGCTTCTGGCTCTACCCAAACCCATTTGCTAGCACTTGATCTCCAGTCCCAGGCTGCCCTGGGGAAGCTTCAATTACTGGCTCTTCCCCATATTATTACACTTGTCCTAGGTACTGTGCATAGGACCCAGCTTTTCAAGAGCTGCTGCTACATAGAAAGACACATAAGAAAGAATCCAGTCACGCTCCATTCACCAGCAGGTGAGTTAGCAGAGATCATGCAAATTCCTTGCTCCAAGTGATCTTCTGTAATCCTTGGGTAAATATTTTCCATGCTTGTTTCGGGCTAGCCTTGACTTTAAGAATCTGTTTGCAGGGACACCCATTGTTTGCACAGTAGAAGCTAAGCTCAGAGGCATAGAAGACATTTATCTAGAGGCTATTGCCAGTTTCTTTTCAAAGCCCTGCATTGGATGAACCAACATGCATGGAAATAGCTCTGCTGTCCTATGATGATCGGCACCAGTAATAACATGACTTTGCATTTCTCTAGGGCCTTTTATCTGAGATCTCTATGCATTTGCAAATGCTTAATTAATTAAAGGCCTCTTGACACCCTGGAAAAGAGGGGTGCTACACCCATTTTTTTTAGAAGGCAAGTCAAGGCACAGAGGTAGAAGGCGCCAGTTTTCAAACAAGATCTCTAATTTGGGATGCCCGACTTCAGACCTGGTATTTTAGAGGTGCCAGGCATCCAGAACTCCCTGTGAAATCAGTGGGAACTGCAGGTATTTGGCACCTTTGGAAATCAGACCCAGATTGGCTCCAGTTGGGAACCCAAAAAATGAAAGCAATGAGCTTCTGTGAAAATTGTCCTGCAGTGATTTAGCCAAGACCATAAATGAAGTTAAAGTAGGTCCTAGGAGCCCTAACCATAAGGCCCCACTCCCTGCCCCCGAAATGGAAAGAGAAACGATATTGTACAATAGACCAGTCTCTCTCTAATTATTTTGCTTGTATGTATTTAAACAGTCCCTTTGGCTGAGTTCTCATGTCCCAATGCCTTCTGGCATTGGGACAGGATTCCTCCTAGAGATACCAAAACTAACCAGAGCCAATCAGGACAAGGCCATCCACAGTCATGGGTTCTTGCTGATTGCAAGATAATTTCCTTCTAATGTGGGACATGGCACGAGGAAGCTCACAACATCTTATTCTCATATCTCAGGTGACAAGCCAAACCCATTCTTCCTAGGGCATGGGTGGCTAACACAGGGACAGCAGGGCTGTCCAACCAGTGTCACTTAGATGCTCCTTGCCCTGGCTGTCTGGCATTTCTAGTTTCAAAGGGGTAGCCGTGTTAGTCTTGTTCAGCCAAATAAACAAGGAGTCCTGTGGCACTTTTAAAGACTAACCAATTATTTATCACACGAGCTTTTGTGGGAGAGATCCCACTTCGTCAGACACTTGAAAATGGAAAAACATAGTATAGGAAGGAAGGATAAATGCAGCAAAGTGTAATCACAGCAGAATACTTCAGCAAATCAAACAGGTTGTATTGATTCAAACTGAGGGAAAAACAGAGAGGGAGGGTGAAAGAGATGACAATCACTGCTTATAATGAGAAAGCCAAGAAATATCGCTTTTCAAACCCAAGTTGATGGTATCAAATTTGCACAAGAATTCTAACTCTGAAGTCTCTCTTTGAAGCCTTGACCTAGAATAAAGGATTTAAGGATTTTAAAGATTGCCAAAGTTTAAGGATTGCCAAAGATAAGTCCTTCACCGAGTGACCAGGGAGATTGAAGTGATCTCCTAGTGGTTTTTGAATGTTGCCATTTCTGATGTTAGATTTGTGTCCATTTATTCTTTTGTTCAAAGACAATCCAGTTAGTCCGATGTATAAGGCAGAGGGGCATTGTTGGCACATGATGGCATATATCACATTGGTGGATGAGCAAGTGAATTAACCCCTGATGGGGTACTTGGTTTGATTAGGTACTATGATGATGTCATTAGTGTAGATATGTGGGCAGAGTTGCCATTGGGGTTTATTGCAGGGATATGTGCATGCCTCAGTGTTTCTGTTGTATGGTCTGAAGTTGCTAGTGAGTATCCGTTTAAGGTTGAGGGGCTCCCTGTAAGTGAGGAGAGGTCTGCCTCTTAAGGCTTGAAAGAGTGAGGGATCATCTTGAAGTATAAGCTGTGTGTAGATCCTTGATGGTGTGCTGCCGAGGTCTGACTTGGGACTGTAGGTGGTGACCCAATGGTGTTCTATTGTTTTCTTTCTTGGGCTTATCCTGTAGTAGTTGACTTCTGGGTACCTGTCTGGCTCTGTCAATCTGTTTCCTCACTTCCACCGGTGGCTATTGTAGTTTTAAGAAAGCTTGACAGAGATCCTGAAGGTGTTTGTCTGTGTCTGAGGGATTGGAGCAAATGCTCTTATATTTTAGGGGTTGGCTGTAGACAATGGATCGGGTGGTGTGTCCTGGATGAAAGCTCGAGGAATGTATGTAATTATAGCAATCAGTAGGTTTCCAGTATAAGGTGGTGTTTATGGCTATGTCTACACTTACAAAAGCTAGTGCAAATTAGTTAATTCGAACTAACTAATTCAAACTAATTTTAGTTAGTTTGAATTAACTTAATTCGAACTAGCATAACCCCACTAGAATGCTAGTTCGAACTAGCCATGTCCATGCAGGGCACTTGCTTAGTTCTAATTAGTCAGTTGCATGGAGGTCAATCTGCTGATTAGTTAGAACTAAGCAGTTATTTCGAACTAATATGGCCACCTTGCCTTAATTCAAACTATTTCGAATTAAGGGTTAGTTCGAACTAAGCAATCGAATTTATTAGTTCGAATTAAGGAAGCCCTTAATTCAAACTAATGAAAACCCAGTGTGGCCAAGGCTTAAGTTAGTTTGAATTAAGCTTTCTTAATTCAAACTAACTTGCAAGTGTAGACATAGCCTATGTGTCCATTACTTAATTGTACAGAAGGGTCAAGAAAGTGGATCTACCGGGTGGATGGGTCTAGGCTGAGTTTGACTGTGGGGTAGAAATTATTGAAATCTCGGTGGAATTCTTCAAGGCCCTCCTTTCCATCGATCCAGATGATAAAGGTGTCATTGATGTATTGTAAGTAAAGGACTGGTACTTGGGGACAAGAGTTGAGGAAATGTTGTTCTAAATCAGCCATAAAAATGGCATATTGTGGGTCTATGCCGGTACCCATAGCAGTACCGCAGACTTGAATATATAAATCATCTTCCATTCTAGGGTGTAGGAGGCACTACACAGAATGCAGGATGGTCTTCCCAGTCAAAATGGTCCGTGGAAAGAGAAATGTCTTGGGGAATGTTAAAGCATGCAGGCCTGGCCCCATAGATATCAGCGGGGCAGTTCTGCCACTGACTTCAGTGGGTGCAGCACTGGACCCTGAGTAATTGTTATGAAACATGCAGCATAACACAGAAGAACCCCGGGCCTCTGTAGTGGGAGAAATAAGCCAAAGAGATTGATAAGAAGAAAGTCAAGGACGCAGCCAAGGAAGGGGACAGAGGAAAGAAGAGCAAAGATGTGGGCAGCAGGGATGGAGTTCTGGAGAGCTTTGAAGATGAAGAGCATGCATTTAAGAAAAGCTAGGAAGTGGGTGGGGATAAGGGGGCCAGTACTGTGCCCCCGTGGAAAGAGAACCAGGCTGAATGGCAAGAAATGAAGACAAGCTTGGCGGCTGCATTTTGGATAACTGTGGGGAGTGGAAGGAAAGGAAAGAGGGGGTTGAAAGGACTCTGTGATAGGTACGCCGTATAAATCAAAGAGTGGTATTTCACCTTTCTATTTTCGACACAGCTCTCCAAATCTCCTGCTGCTTAGACAACGCAAATGGCTTCATTTTGTAAATGGCTAGCTTACTCGGCTAACTCCAAGCCATGTTAGCCGAGACATAAATAAGTTGGAATCAATTGTAAAGAATATCCTGGCTACGTACAGTTCATCCTTTGCTATATCAGTGCCCTCCAAATACAGATCTCCAGATAAAAACAATCACAAGCCTCTCTGTGTCTGGGGCTACCGTACATTGGAATAAATGATTGCTCACAATTACATTTTATCTGAACACATCCACCTGAGCAGCTACCAAAATCAACATAGTCATTCAAACGGTTTTTTTTTAATTTGTCCTTTTTTCTATATTTTTCTCCTTGTTTCTTTTTTCTTCACCTCCTTCTCCCTCTTCCCCCATTTGTACTGGGTTGTGCTAGACATGCTTGTTTTGATGTATGTAATTCACTGCTTCGAGGGGACTCTTTAACTTATTTTTTTTCCTGTTCAAAACCAAAATGAAACACTAAGGAAATTCCAAACAAAATTGTATGTTAATGTAAAGTTATGGATGATACATTTTAAGATATAACTTTTATGTATTGAAAGTTTTGCTTCCCACAGACCTATGGTAGTTACATATTAAGGCATAACTATTAACAGCATAAATTTGATCTTGCACTGTAAGAATATTAGATTAGATCCATCTTAATAAGACAAAAATAACTCAGGGAGATAATGTGGGTGCATTAAGGTTGAGAAGGAAACTATCTAACTTATAAAAGTCTTGACTTTTGTATATGTTAGGATGGTTTTTTCCAAAGATTTCCTAACTCTGAATGCTGCAAATCCCACTCTTAAATTTCCTACCAACTCATAACATTGCCACAGTAGAGTTTTATAGTGGAGGGTGGGGGGATTGCATTGCATTTATGTTAGGTTCCTGACTTCTTGGCAGCTATTGTCTGTCTATGCATTGAGCATAGTACATGTGGAAATTGTAATGCAAAGCTATTAATAATATTGATATTATTTATTATTATATGTAAATTATTTTACTTCATAGTGCCAGTAAGGGCATGAGGTACTTCACAGAGAAACACAACAGACAAGGCATGAAGAATGGTCTTGTGATTAAAGCAGCGCGCTGAGAGTCAGCGGGTTGATTCCTATTACTGCCACCAATTTCCTGTATGACCATAGCCAGCTCAGGTTCCCATGCTCCTTGCCCAGGTTGAGTAGTACTTTACTCTGTGAGTGATTGCAGTACGACCATGTGTGGAGTGAAGCACTGCTCAGCATGGCTAAGGGAGTCGAAAGCTGCACCTTCAACTCTTCATGCCTCAGATTCCCATCCGTTAATATAACTTTACCTCAAGAGGGGGGTTGTGAGAATAAATGTATTAATGATTGTGAGCTGCTTAGACACAACAGCAATGTGGATTAAATAAATAGGAGATGTCTGTGTCTCAAAATGCTCACCATCTAAACTGAACCACAGCACCCTGAGATGGATCCTCCAATAACATTCTCAGCTATCTAAATTTTGTTTAAAGTGTAGTAGATGTAAGATATGATGTTTCTGGTTACACACATGCAGTGTGGGTGAAACTTTAACCTGGGTAGTTAGAAGAAGCATTCAGATCATAGCTGCTGAATTAACCTCAACCCTTAAAGGGTCCCATCCCTCTTAATAAATAGAAGGAAGGTGATGGGAGGGCTTTCATGTTGCATCAGAAATGCTAAGGAAGAGGAGGTGACTTTGTGTTTTACAAGAAGGAGAACAGAGTGGGTCTTGAGTTCACCCATGGAAATCCAACATGCAGTTCATAGAACCAAATGTGGAGCCAGTCTGCCTTCCTGCTTATTTATCTATCCATCTACCTATTACTGACAGAGCCCTCATCACAGTAGCATCAGAGCTTCTAGCATGCTCTTTTCTAACCGCAACTGCCTTGCGTGAGCCTGGACTTTCACAGCTTGCAGGATGTCTTCAGGATGTTTTCATGAGCTGAGCCTTTGCCAAATGTTTATAGATCAGTTACAAAACAGATGTGCTCTTTCTTTTTTTAACCTTCTCTCTACTGGTAAGGAAAAGTTTGTACAGTAATTGCAGGCAGGTTGGGAGATGTTCTCTCCATAATTCTCTGTCTTGTGAAATGTTTATGAAACACCTTCCACAAACGGATTACGCAAGTGAGCCGAACAGCTTTGATCATTTTCCATTACACATGATTTGCTTTTTGTTTTGTTTGAGGGGTGGGTGGGTGTTTCTACCAGGACAGGTTAATAAACCTATCAACTGGATCTCAAGATGAGCAGCCTTACCGGCCAACGTGTGAAGGGACCAACAAGCCATGAGAGAAGGGACTTTCTTGAACCTGGCTTGCCCTCCACTTGATTTTCAGTTGGGATCACCTGCCCCAAAACAAGCTATCTCAAGGTAGGGAGAACATCTAAATTAGATTTGCAGGAGCAATTCCTTTCCTTTGCACCTGTAATCCCTTAAAGCAGTAGGTCCATTTGTGTATTTATCACCCGTCTAATGGATCGCCATGAGGATAATTGCCCTACTATTATATCCCTCTTAGGAGATCCCCATTAGTTCAAGAGGTAAATATCTGTGGTTTTGCAGGTGATGGTCTAGAGTTCTAGTACATCCTTCCCATGTGTATGATTTATATACTAATGGCATTTGCTGTTTGTGATACGTCATTGTGTTTCATCCCCCTACATGGTTCTCTCCTTGGGTCAGGGGCACAGTGAGTATATTCCTAATAATTTGCTGTGCCATCTGCGATTGCATTCTTTTCCGAGGCAGACTGCATCGTTTCCCTGAATTAACATAGAAGAGGAAGAAACTTACCTTCTCCCTGTCAACCTCCTCTTCACTTGGCTCAATCTACCTTGACCTCAATACAAAGACCCCAGAGAAACTCAGCATGAGCTGACTTTCATTTTGTTCTCTTGCTTAAAATCACAAGACCTGAGATATTGACTTTATAATGGGTCTCATTATAGTTGCTGTTTTTTCATTAAGTCCTAGCTCCCTGGAGTCAAGTGATTATGTGAGATTCTCTGCTTTCTTTTTTTAAAAAAGATACATTTCTAACCCTCTTGGTTATGGTGAAAAGGCTTGAAAATGTGACCCATGTGCACTCAGAAACCAGAAGGGGAAAAATATTATATTTAAAAGCTTATGAGAGCAGCCTGACTCACAATTGTGGAAGGCTTAGGGTTAGAAATACTGGAAAGCTTCCTCTGCATAAACACCCAAGTGTCTGACGAAGTGGGATTTTCTCCCACAAAAGCTCATGCGATAAATAAATTTGTTAGTCTTTAAAAGTGCCACCGGACTCCTTGTTTGTTTGGCTGACTGAGACTAACACGGCTCCCCCTCTGGAACCCCAAACTTTGTGACTTGGCTACATTCCAAACACACAGTACTAAACAGTTAGGAAGCAGCAGGTATGTAGAGACGAGAGGGGAGGGAACAGAGGTAAACTGGTGTAAAACCAATGATAAAAGGTGTAATGAAGAAGAATTTTGTCAGTGACACCCAGGATCTCCCCTCTTCACCCCCATTTTCTCAGAAGAAGGCTGGAGAATTTTAGAAAGTGGGGACAAGCTGCTGGAGATGTTGTTTTCTAAATTGGTAACCAGTTTTTTTGTTTTGCCAAATCCACCTCTTGTTTTCACGTTATGTGATTTTGGGATGCAGCTACACACACCCCTTTCTTCCTGGAACATTTCCAAATCATTCCATTTGGCAGCTGTAAAAACTGATTTCAGTTTGGAAATGGCTTGTGTTTCTTGGATGCTCGGCTTCGATCAGGATCATATCTCAGGCAGGAGAAAGCCCCTCAGTTTTGGGGGGCATGGTAGTTTTTCTCTTGGTGGTGGTTACGATTTGGATTCCTGAATGACGTGAGCCACAGGCACATTGCCAATTTACTAGATCTTTAACTGTCATGATTGCAAATAGGGGTAATATTTATTTTTTGTTTTGTTTTGTTTTTGATTGTTTCTGGTAAATCTGCCTTCAGGAAGGAAAGAGTGTGAAGGATGTGAAAGAGCTGAGATGGAGTGTCTAGCTGAGAGGCGGGGAAATGAACTATTCCATAGGGCCTTTCATTTAATGATCACCATCTCAAACACTGGCCTGATTCCAAAGGGGTACAGGACTCTGTTGTCATTGGCCTGATTGTTAGTGATGAAAACTTCTTACTATAATAGGAGATCGCCCCTTCTTGCAAAATGGGAAAGAACCAGAATTTCCAGCTAATAGAGATGTCTTTGGAAGAGGTTAATACTACACATTACATTTCTTCAATGTATATAGCTACAGCATGTTATTGAAAATAAAGTCATAATTCTGGTTTTTGTATTCTACTTAGCTAAATGTGTAAATTAATCTTGATGGGTCAGCTTCCTTTATGTGTTCAGAATGAGAAGGGCATTGTGTTTTTTCTCGCTCACATGTAGACTTTATACTTTCTTTCTTGATTTTCCTCACTCTGTTATAAAAGTCCTCTCGGCTGGAAAATGCATGCTTTGCTCCTTGTTTGTGGGAAAACCCAAGTTTCTTGTCTCTCTCTGCTGGTAGGAGGTTGCATTACTTGCACTAGCATCTTGGAATACTGGAGAATGAAAGGGTTTTGTTTCTTCAGTGTTATTGGATTCTGCCACTAACTGCTTCTAGATAAAAATCCAGCCTAGGTTTTAAGAGAGAGCTCATACCACTGTGCCAAACCCATTTTTCATGACTTCTGGAAAGATCGGGATCAGGCCTGTCACTCTAAAAGACTCAAACTTGAACCCCAGATTCAAGCCCCCTCAGATTTGATGAAAGTTTAGCTCTGGATCAGAATTTTGCCACTTGGACACATTGTTATAAAAGGCTTATTGGATGAGGCCAAAAAGTTTTCTCTGTCCCCTACATTCAGGATATCATCCTTCCAACTGAGGAGGAGCAAGAGCCTAACCTGATGTTGCACCTATTCCACTCAGCCTCCCATCAATTTCCATGTGTTACCTCTTATAGTTTGTGCTTTCCTTCCAAGAGCCACAAAATGTTTTGAGGCTCTGAGTCAGCAGACCGCTTAAAGTCAGCAAATCTTTAACTTGTGCTTTAATTGGAATGCCTTTAATTTAAGGACACCTCACATCTTCCCTTGGTGAAGCCAGTCTGTAGATTCATGCCCACTTTGTAGGTGGGGACACTGAAACAGAGTGGGGAAGTGACTTATCCAAGTTCACACATGTGGCTGCAGGACAATGGATGGAACCCAGGAGTCCTGACTCTAATCACTAGACCTCAGTGTTGGTGTGATGCAGAGCACAGGTACAATAGGGAGGGTCTCCCCCAGGTCCTCCAAACTATCAGCCTGCTAACTTCCACCTTCTTCTGGCTCCATCTCAGCCATGCCTGATTCTTGCTGATACAACTGCTCTGCTCTCCCCTGCAGATTAAAACCGAGGACCTCAGTGACTCCTTGCAATCTACGGTACAGCCCAGACCAGGTCACCTAGTACAAGGATCATCAATGATGTCTGGAAGCCAAATAGCAGGGGTAAGTGGCTAGGCATCCCCAAGAACTCCAGGAGTCCTTTGTGGTACTGGTTTAGGAGCACTCCTTGCTTGAAAGTCATTTTAAAGAATTGCTGGGCAAAGATTCCTCTTGGAATGGCAATGGAGAAGGATCCCATAGTCAGAAACTGAGAATCATGACTCAGTTTGCTTTGCAAGGGTCAGAGCCATCCCTTGTCTCTCTGGTGCCTTCCGTCAAGTTACACCAGAGACTAAAGGTGTCCCTTAGAGGAAATTTTTCAAAGGCCCGAACAGCACTAAGGCACCAAACTCTCATTTACTTCCAATAGGAGTGAGATGCCTAACTGTATCTTTGAAAAGCTCCTCCCTAGGACGAAAGGGTGAAATTCATCCCTGTGCAGAACCCTTGCCTAAGATGCAGGCAGCACTTATGGTTCCACAGTGCTTCAAAACAGGGGGGCCAGATCATAGAGTTCCCCATACTGGGAGCTGACTGGTTGCTGAGCTCCTTTGAAATTCTGACAGCCAATTTCTCAGCACCCACAATTAGGGATCTGACATTTGGGGTCTTATCTGGTGCATAAACCTTGTGAATTTCACCTCCAGTGAGTCCAGCCTCCTCTGTAAGTTCACCCAAGGAGTCAGAGCTGGGTCCCATGGTGGTATAATAGGTCATGTTGCGCTTGAGCAGGAAGCACAAAGATTTTTGCTGCCTCTCTCCTCAGTGCATATTCTCAGAGCCTTTGGTGGGGAATTCTCATCTGCCAGGCAACATCAAGCAAGAACCTCTCATCTAATGCAGAGTCCTGGCCTCGTTCCTTCCCCGATTCTCTAGGGCAGTGGTTCTCAATCTTTTCCAGGTCAGGACACACATGACGGCATATTGCAACCCTACAGGGCACACCAGCCCACCCTCTCCAGGCCAAATCCAGCCATCCCCTTGGCTCTCCGTGACACACTTAGCACTACGTGGTGACATAATAATGTGGCAGTGGTTGAGAACCACTGCTCTAGTGAGCCAGATGGGAAATGGTAATTTGGTTTCCAGGCAAAAGCAATTTATTGGTTTTTATTGACATTTTTCTCTTATGTTTTCTGGGTTTTTATCAAAAACCTGAAAACCCTCCATGATGGGTGGGTGGGCGGTTTGTTTGTTTGGGGTTTTTTAATAGTGGTGGCTTGGGGTTGCTTTTTTTTTTTTTTTTAAGCAACTGAAAACAAAAATATTTCATTTTAACAATGAAAATTTTCCACTGAGAAAAAGAGAGAAATTGACAGTTTGGGGGGGTTTACTTTTTTGACGAAAAAAGAAAAAAATGACCCATTAGGCAAAAGCCACAGATGAAAAAAATTGGAGCAGCAACTCTACTTCTGTGTCTCTGTGGGGTGGGGAGTGAAGTTGCCTGAATTGCAATGTATTGTGCTTGAAGAGAGAAGTGGGGTGTGGAGGATGGAGCGGGTGTTAAGTGCCACTTATAGAGAGGAGGAAATTGAGGAAAGGTGTGGGAAAGGGTGGTGCTGTGTGAAGGGCAGACGCATCTGATCTGCATCGTTTCTTCGTTAGGATATGAGTTCTCTTCACACCCTGCAGCAGCTTGTACTGGTTCCTGGCCCTATGCAATCAGGTCCTCAGTTCCTGTTCTCTCAGGCCCAGGCTGGGCAACAAGGTAATAGCCATAGAGCACTCGCTAGAATAATTAACACACTGCCTTTGATGCAGGTGCAGTCACAGGCAAGTACATAGAGCAATTCAGGAACCAACCCACCTCTGACCAGACGGCTGGGTGATATCCAGAGCCAGACATGGACCTCTCAGTGGCTTTGATGTGCTGAAGCAGGGAAAGTCACTCCAGATCTAGGCCCCAGGAATCCAGAGTGGAAACCGGTTCATTGTCTTGCTTCTGTTGCTACTGTCTGATCTGATTGCCAAAACTTTTCCCTTCTCAGTCTCCTGCATGGCAGCTTTCTCCCCAGATGTGTCTGAAGTCATCCCCAAGGCCTGACACTGACCAGCAGCTCCAACCAAAATGCAAATTAAACTAAACCACTTGGTAACTGAATTCTCCTTTCTCCGACTACACAGAGGGGAGATGCTCCCACGGCGGCACTTCTGTGCAGCTGTAGCGCCACCCAGGGGTGCGTGCACCTATCTCAGGCAGACAACAGAGTCCTGTGGCACTTTTAAAGACTAACGGATTTATTTATCGCATGAGCTTTCGTGGGAGAAAATCCCACTTCGTCAGACGATTTGGCAGGCATCGAAGAAATACGTCCCTCCACTGAAATTCTGTACTGCATCTGGTTGGGGTAGTCTCAGGCAGCATGACATCGAAACACCTGCATGTCCCATTCTCAGGGGGAACCTGCTCTAGCGTCTAACGTCAATGTATTCTTTTTAGGTGTTGTATTTAATATATCTATATCTCCATATGTGCATTGCATGTGACTTAGGCCAGTGCTGGTCACGGGAGGATAAATACAGGTTACAGTCTGATCTATGTAGATGTATCCTTGTGTACATGCTGAGTCCCTTTAGACGTCAGTGGGCACAAAGCTCTCTCCCTCCCCACCCTGCATGGACCTGACTACAGGATCTGGGCCACAGTTACTTTAGAAGACATGGTTCTAGGGGATGACAATGTATCACCTCTAAGCGAAATTTATTTCAATTTGTCAAGATTGAGCAGACACTTTGTCTAGCGCTGATGGCTCTCAAGTCTTTATCTCTGCCAGCTGCTGTTGAGTAATAGATTTAAAACAAAAAAACCCACTACTGGCTGTACATGTAATAATAATCTTCTGAACAAATTATCCTCAACTGGTGGGATTAGAATAATCTCTCACTGAACCCCTGGCTCTCTGTACTAATTTACTCGTACGCAATAGGAAAAGTATCGTGCTGGAAAGCAGTGCTCTACGTGAATGTGATTAAAAATATGGAAGATTCTTTGGGTCCTGATATATTGGACTCACGGGTTCATAGAACTGAAGGCCAAAAAGGACCATTCTGATTATCTATTCTGACCTCCTCTGTAATACAGGCCAGAGGGTTTCACCTAGTGATTTCTGAATCAAGGCCATGACTTTATCTCCCTGACAACTCTGCATCTTGGGTACAATATCCCTCCCTATTACAAGCTTTCATTTTTCTGGTTGGTGGGGGAAGGGAATGTGCTTTGCTTTTACAAGACTAGTGAATAAGCCTCCACCAGTGTATGATTATTCTGGAGACGTGCACAATCAGAGCCCATCAGATTATTCTTTCATTCTTTCCATAGAACCCATTTTCTAAATCTAAATGTGAAGCCCCTGATTTAAATTTGAGGAAGACAGTTAATACAGCGAGACTCTTCCAGTCTCCAGGTGGATGGTGAAGCTGATGAGCTTTGTCTAATGATTAGTTAAGACTGTTAAAGCACCATGAAAGTTATAAGCATGGTAGAAGGGCTAAGTACAGTTACACTCATCATCAGGTTTCTGCAAGACAGCATTATGATTTAGACAACGTCCAAAATGAGCCAAATGCTTCAATGACCAAAGAAAAGGACCAGATCTCTATCCAAAGGAGCTATTGTATTAACCTCCCCAGAGGAAAAAGCATGAAAGGTGTCCTAACCTCTCACCATCCCACATGAAAACAGCAAAACAAAGGTGGGGGGACGGACGAGAGTTTCTCCAGAGTCCTTGGTTTACTTAGCACGCAAAAGCATTCATTTTAAAGTTGAAAGTTTCTTGAACAACCACAAGAAAGAACAAGAAATCAAAACAAGCATTTATACTGAAATTAAGTAATTATGTGATACAAACGTAATCAAAATGTGTTTAAGTTTCCCTCCTTTTGGAGACAGAAAATCAGTGCCTCCCATTTCACTAACAAACTCTGATGAAAAGAAAAGAGTTCATTTTGCTGTCGGTCCTGTTCTGTGAAGGATAGTCACACCTTCTGATTTTAGCAGGCAAGCAGACATGAGATGGAGAAAAGACAGGTTAGAAAAGGTGGGAGAACAATGGCTTTGGTTGAGGTTTTTGGAACACTGAACAGCTGATCAAGTGCTAAGGGCTGTGTTGGCTGGCAGGTTGACTGGGATTCTTGTTGCTTGGACTCTGGTTCACGTTCCGGTGAAGGACATCACCTGGTTGAGTTCTGCTTAGACAGAACAGGGTTGTTGCCATATTGTCTTGCAGTGCTGATGCAATGTAGTTGATTTCAAGATTTGATGAAAAGCCAAGGAAGTGAGAGAGAGCATTAGGATGCCAGCCCTCCAGGATCATCCAGAGTCTCCAGTGATTAAAGATTAATCTTTAATTGAAGATTGTCATGTGATGAAACCTCCAGGAACATGTCCAGCCAAAATTGGCAATCCTAAATAGGATAGAAGGAAAGAAATAGTAGGACAGAAGGAAAGGAGATAGAACTGGATCTTATGTGTGTGCAGTACTGCCAGTTACATATCCCCACCGACGGGCTGAGCACTGGCTCTCATGATGACACGATGGCTTTCAAGACTCACAGGTGGAAAAGCAAGGTTCTCTAAACAAGAAGGCCTGATGGCCTTCTTCTTGGGTAGAAAATCCTTCTGTCTGGTCTGCTCCCTCTGTGTTGGGAGTGGAGATGATAAGCTGAGATGAGTCAACATGAGTTGAGATGGGAAGTGAAGATGCATAGGGATAAGATTTTTTTTTTCAAGTCTCTGTTAAAGAACCCCAGAAAGGGGAAAAAGTGGGTACCATAGTTCATCCCCTCATTACTATGTCCACCAGTTAGGCCTATTCTTCACCACTCTAATTTCAGTCCATTAATTTTTGGACCCACATCTTCTTGTTGATTAAGTCACATCTCAATACAGTCCTTGAATCTTACCAGTAGGCCTTTTTCTGCTTGGAATCATTCAGTCTCTTTGTCTGATTTTCCTGCATCAGTTCATAACATTATCTCTTGAAAAAGTAATTTGACCTACTTTCCATGGTTAATTCCCAAGCAGGCAAAAAGTAATAGGTTATTGTGATACCTTATAAACTTTTGCATATTTTTTACAATTGAGCAGACAATTAGGGTAAATATTGAGGCCCAATAACTACAACAGAGCTCAATCAGATTTTAGATATGATGTGATGAGTCAGAATAATTAACAGGAGAGAGAGAGGTGAGATCCAGCAGTCATTCAGAAGGTGTAGCAATCACACTGACATACATCCCAGGGTTTAAACGCAGGGCCCTTCAGCACCAAAGCACAGAAATCTACTACTAATTATAAAAAATATTACTAGATTTCCCATTCCCATAATCCCTAAGTGCAGATACCAAAAAGCTGTACTCACCTATGATGCTGTACCTTTTCCCATCTGTAAAATAGAGATAAAGATGTTTACTTCCTTTGTAAAATGCTTTGAGATCCATGGATGAAAAGCCCTGACTAAAGGTGGTGGTGGAATATAAATGTCACAAGACACTTTTGTGGACTTGTTGTGCCCAACAGAATAAGCAAATGTCTGGCTCTCTAGTAAGGCTCCAGTTCAATAAGGCCCTCAGACATGTGCTTCAGCCCCATTGATTTCAGTGGGACTTATACACATTCTTTCAAAGTTGAAGTGATTTGCTGTCTCTGGAGACAGTATACGTCCTGCCTGCGGAAGCATTGTGCAGTGTGCCATGTCCCACAAACACATCCCCTCTTTGGGTGCCGTAGGCTCCAATGCCCAACCCTGCTGAGTGATGGCCTATAGATCTGCCTAGATATTTAAGGAGAGGTCAGTCTAATCCAATCTCTCTCTCGCTCTCTTATCAGCTCTGCAGTCAAACATTCTCTCCTTTCCCCAACAACAGAGCAGCCTCATCCTCTCGCAGCCTGGACCCAGCCTACCATCACAGGTAACTACCTCATCTGGGACTGGGATTAAACTGGTTATGGGCATCATGTCAGTAGCAAGCCAGGAGCCCCAGAGTTGCAGCTCATTGGCAATATTCTCTAGAGCAGGACAGTGCAGAAAATCCTGTGGCTGTCCTGTTTTTGTGCCTCTGTTTTTGTTTTTAACAGGCAATGAGACGTTCAGGTCTCCCTGGACCAGCTTTAGAGCCCCATCTGGAGATGCCACCGCACTTGCAAGTTGCAAAACATCTGTCATCTTCAGCAGTGTCTGATGAACCCAGCGATCTGGAGGAGCTCGAGAAGTTTGCTAAGACTTTCAAGCAGAGGCGAATCAAACTAGGGTTCACACAGGTGAGGGGCAAAATCAGTCTCGTGTTGAGTGGTTTCATGGTAAGAGGCACGAGGTAGGGAGATGTGGAGAGGAGGGGATTTGTACAGATGTGTACTTTATGGGAGCACCCCTTGGAAAGCACAGATGAACAATGGAGGAACAAACCCCTCCTGAGGATACACTTGGCTGGGGGTTACAGGCAATGTAACAATTGTCTGCAGTCTCTTTGATGAATCCTGAGGTATAGAAAAAATGCAGGAAGGCCCTAGGTATCTGTCTCTGGTGGTGGAAGAAACTAGGCTAGTAAGGAACATGGTTTGTTGTTACTGTAGAAGTTGCCTGGGAGTGAATTGACAACACGGTGTGAAACTGTGAGTGGGTTTTCTCTGCTAATATTTTCATTTGGATTCCCCTGACAGGGCGATGTCGGACTGGCCATGGGTAAGCTGTACGGCAACGATTTCAGCCAGACCACCATTTCCCGCTTTGAAGCTCTCAACCTGAGCTTTAAAAACATGTGCAAGCTCAAGCCCCTGCTGGAAAAGTGGCTGAGTGATGCAGGTAGGGCGCCACACCATGCTTGTGTGAAAGCTGTCATCTTGGCTAACAAACCAGGGATTGAACTGGAGCCCTCCCTAGCTAAAAGCGTAAGCTGTTACCGCTTCAGCTAACGCTTCTGGACTGGGGTTGTAATAGCTTAATATCCTCTGGGAACTGAACAGAGAGGGGGCCACATAACACTCACTCACTAATGGGATATATTTGCAGGGAGAAGGGCAAGGTCACAGTGTCTTCAACCAATAGTCAGTTATCATGGTGTTGCAAGCTAAGCCACACAAACAGGGAGTTCTTTCATACATTCCAGAAATATACACCTCAGCCACTTGAGAAGTAATGTGCTCCTTTGGACAGATTGTCACCCTCATATTCAAGAGATTTTTCAGATCTATTTCTGGCTTTTCTGCTGGGTAACCTTGAGTAAATCATTCTGCTATTCTCTACCTCCATTTCCCCATTTCTAAACTGGGAATGCTGAGACTTACCTCCTTTATAAAGTGCCCTGAAATCTACTCAGGAGCCACAATTAAGAGAGCTGGATGTTTATTACTTAGAGACTCCCTATTAGCTGTAAGCACAGCAGTCCTGTGGTTCGTATCCTTTATAGACTGCAATGCCACTGTGAATTGAGCGACTGAGACATGCCATAGACTAGAGCGACTGAGACATGCCATCATCCGGTGGTGACCTGGACACATTCAGCCAATTTTATAGGAAATGTTTCAGCCACATGAGGTGAGACACTCCCAGCTGGTGTCAATCAGTATAGCGCCATTGATGTCACTGGAGCTACACCAACTTATGAAAGCAGAAAACATAGTGCTCAAAGTTGCTGATTGGGAAATGTCATCCCAAAAGTGGAAAGCAGTAATTTGGGAAAAATTTCACCCCTTCTTTTCTGACCTGCCTCAATCGAAACTGGGACTTGGGGCTATTTTGAGCCACTTTATGCCCTTTGGGAGGAGGAGTTCATATATAATATTCTGAGCCAGGATCTTTTACTTCTTTAGGAAGAGGCAGTTGTTCCCCACCAATTTCCAGGAGCAAAACTCAATTAACTAGTCAGGAGTAAATCTTCATTATCATTGCTGCAAACCCCAAAGGAAAGCAGCCACTAATCTTAACCGAGCACTAGACAGATTGATCTCTAGCTAGGTCCTTAAGATGGTCTGGCTGCATGTTCAGTACATTTACTGTCAGGATTCTGGGAGGGTCCTTTTGCAAACTTTACTTGTTAATTTTTGCCATAGGGGCATGGACAAAATCTTGGCTTTTTCGGTTTCAAGGACAGCAGATTGTCACAGGTGGTCAGCTTCAGAAGAACCACCATGACAATGTGAACATGGCTGGTCCTTAATCATCTTGAATCCCTTTGTTCCCTCTTTCTCCCCAGAATCCACTCCTTTGGACTCTTCTGTGAGCACCCCGAATTCCTACCCTTCAGTGAGTGATATGTTTGGGCGGAAGAGGAAGAAACGCACCAGCATCGAGACCAACATTCGTTCCACGCTGGAGAAGAGATTTCAAGATGTGAGAGAAAAATCTTAGTACCTGTTGTGAGCTGTATCTCCACAGCCAGAAATTCCTGCTAGTTCTGGATAGCGCTAAAAGACATTTTCTTTTTTCTCTCAGGAGTTTTTGTTTGATTTTTATTAACCAAAACAGCTTTGACTGAAGTGTCAATGAAAGCTTTTCTTGGTGAAAAATGCAGATTTGGAAATACCAAAATATTTCACGAATGCGGGTCAATTTTAGCAGATTGTTTTGGTTTTAAAAGAAAATTCTGAAAAAAATCTCAACATCACATTTTGACATGTTTAAAATACAAAGTCTGACTTTTTTGATCATAAATGATTTTTTCATTTAGAAATTTCCTTTCATTTTACTTTTAAAGATTTCAAAACATCAGATATTTGACACCAAAACAAAACATTTCATTTCAGATTGAATGAAATGTTTCTGTTTTTATCTGACACAAAATGAATTGATTTTTTTTCTCAGTTTTTTGGAATTGCCAGCAAACTGAAATATCTATTATTTGCAAGCTAGATCTATGAGCCTGTACACTGTTTACCGTCTTCCCTCAGGGTGTTATTTATTGAGGGGTCCAGGCAGACGACGGATTCTTTTTTCACCGGGTTAATAGCCCAGCCTTGATCTGATGGAAAGGAGGCGCTGACAGATACATCAGTAGTCAGGGGAATTAAAACTGAATAATAAAGAGTTAAACCGAGCCAACCGATAACCCAGGTGATCACCAAAGGAGTTAAGAACTGTTCCCGTAGGGGAAACAGAGAAAGAGGGAGGGGAAAGAGAGTGTCAGGAATTAACAGTACCATGGACCAGGGAAAATAGCAATGGAATCAAGAGAGTTATAATCATAAAGTGTTTATTGCAAATTATTATGAGTACAAGAATACTTCTTTTCTAATTGTTAGTGCACTCTTTTTCACTGTTAGATACTTGCAAGATTTAATGATTTACTGTTATGCTATAATGCTGTTGTGCTGCAGCAGGACTTAAAGATTAAAGTAAATGCGCATTATTAACTGTTTAATTGCTAAAACTATTCTTATTACTCTGCACTTGCCCCTAGCAACAAAGGGGTGCCCCTAACTTTAAAGGGGACGGCAGGCTATCTACCTGTACTCCCAGGCTGGAGTGCTAAACTGCTTGTTCCCTATCCTTATACCTATCCCCCCGTACCCTCGGGGACCAGGGCGCTAACCTACTTCTGTCCTTACACCAGGACTCGGGGACTAAGCTTTTCTTACTGTTTCAGTTACTTATATACCTGTTACTCATATACCTGTTACTCATATACCTGTAGCTACTTTTGAACCAGTGTTCACCGAGGCCTCTTGTGGTTTCTTAATACTCACTGAACTCCTTACCAACATGTCAGTTTCGCCACCATCGGGGATCAGGTGCTGACCTTTCTTTGATGAGCTCGGGCCAACGTGCCAATCCAGTCAGCTTCAAGACTAGGACCTGACCTTTCTCTTTCTTCTCTGGACAGACCCCACTTGCTATAGTGGCCGAAGCCACTGGGCGTCTTGAATCTGTCCAGACCCTCTCCGAAGGGGGTATCTGTGGGGCTGATATTTATAGAGCTTTAGCCCCCTGTGCCCCTCCTGTTTTTACAGAGGTTCCCACAGTCTTTGCCACATTGCCATCGATCATTTTAGTTAGCTGTCAGCCATTGATCATTTTAGTTAGCTGTCAGGGAGCTATCGGGAAGCTTATCAGGGAGCTATCAGGGAGTTCTCTTCCGAGAGGTGATTGCAACCTTGTTGGGTATTCGAGGCTCGTTAGGGTGCTCGTTAGGGCTGCAGCTGCTCATTAGGGCTGCAGGTGCTCATTAGGTGACGTCTGAGTTCTTGGCATGTTCATGTGAGCTCTTATGCTAAGGCCTTTGAAAACTGGTTCAGGCTTGGGCCTATATATGCTAACTACTACTCTTAAAACTAGTTTCCCCTAATAATATAAATTCCCATTAACCTAACCCACTTTCTCCACTAGATATCTGCTGAGAGAGAGACAGAGAGAGGATTTTATTAGAGCTGACTGGAAAATGGTATTTTGTTTCAGAGAAAATTTTGAGTTGTTGGTGAAAAATTAAAACCAAAAATATTTTAGTTCTAAGTACCATGAAAGGGCCTCATGGGAGTTGTAGTTTTGGGTGCCTCAGCTCCCATCCTTGATAGACTGGCCTCCCTGGTCAGACTGCATTTCCCATGACCACCATGGTCTATCTACTTTGTCAGGGGCATTATGACAGTCTTATGATGCATCATGGGAGAGGAAATTCCAGCTGGGGAGATCAGCACAGAGAGGAGGACAGGAACACAAGGCATCATGGCAACATTTAAGAATCAAAACTTTTCTATTTTAGAGCCACTCAGGTTTTCAAAGAAAGGTCAGAATTTGCTGCAGAAAGCAAACACTTCTTGCAAACAAATGTATTCAGTCACTAACGCAATTTTCCATCCCAAAAAAAAAAAAAAAATTTAGATGGAAAATTTTCAGCTGGCTCCAGTTTTTATTCTCCTCCTGACGTAAATCTGATTGATCAAACTTACCCTCCTAGGGTTGGTAAAAGAATAGTAGGCAATTCTCAGATTATCAGAAATGTTGTCACTTTGGCCTGCATGGAGTTTCCTGCTCTGAGGCTCCTTTGGAAAGCAGAAACTTTCTCAATATCCTGGTGTTAGGTTCTTATTTTTTTTATTATTTAGAGGTTCTCATTGAGATTCAACTCCCTTTGTCCTAAGAGCTGTAAAAATTAACAAAGAACTTCTCTGCATCAGAGTTTAACATCCACAAAGGGTGAAAAAAGGTTTTGTTATTCCCATTTTATAGATAAGGAACAGAGAGATTAAGTGATGCATTCAAGTTCAGATAGGGAGTCTGTGGCAGATCTAGAAAGTGGAATCCAGATATTTGAGTCCCTGTTCAGTGTCTTCACCTCAAGACTATCCTCCTTTAGCTTCTCCTTAGTTGGCAGCTTCTCCTTAAATACTGATTGAGGCTCTTAGAATAGAGTGCTCAGTGCTTCAATGCAGAGAAAGTACAGATGTGCATCTTCACTGATATCACTAGGCTTTCATCAGTGTGACTCCTAAAATGTGGATCTTCCACCAGATCTCTGCCCTTTCCTGTAGAGAAACCCCTCCCCAATTAAGAGCTAAATCCAGCTTTTGCTCTTCTTGCCACTCTAGCAGCAGGAGATTATATGCTTTAAGATGAGTTCTGTAGGGTTTTCTCTGTTAACCTAAGGCCCTCTCTTACCAGAACCCCAAGCCCAGCTCAGAGGAGATCTCCATGATTGCAGAGCAGCTCTCCATGGAAAAGGAAGTGGTTCGGGTTTGGTTCTGTAACCGGCGCCAGAAAGAGAAGCGGATCAGCTGTCCAATGCCATGCCCCATAAAATCGCCCATCTACAACTCCAGACTGGTGAGACCCAGTGGACCAAGGGGTACCAGGCACTGCCCTTTCAGTAGTAAATGTAGCAGGGTGCTAGGGAAATGCAATTTGCAGAAGGAGGCAGCAGCAGCAGGGAAGGACCCTGTACTTTTGTATGGCATGGAAAAGTGCCCTGCCCCCAAACCCTTTACAGGTTCCAAGTGGGAACTGCTGTGCCCACTACTGAAAAGCAAGGCGTACTATGACAACTGTCAGGACGCTGGAGCCCTCTGCAATGGCTAAGGAGAAGAAGTCAGAGGAGTCCTGTATCTAGATGAAACAGCAAGCGTTGGTTACGTAATCAGAATGCAATTACCCAAATGTTTCAGGAGCTAATGCCCTGACAGCAAGCGGGCAAGACTTCTTTCATTTTAAGTTGCACCCAGAAATGCAGCACTTTCAACAGCACCCTGAAGGGAATTGGCTCATCACTGAGTCACTATGTACTGAATCATCAGCTCCACTTCCTGCTTTAGTTCCCTCTAGCTGGGGCTTTGGTTAACATTGACTCAGTGGGAAGAGTTGGTGGAATTAACATTTGATTCCCCAGCACTTCCCAGAGAAAGGAGGAGGGGAAAGGTGTCCGGATGTTGCTATACAGGGGTGGATTCAGCTGGCACTCAGTGTGCCAGGCTGCATTTCTTGATGGCCTCATCCCTCGCTGTAGAATGTAATGATTTACTCTCTTTTTAAAAATATTAACATCCAGATCTGCAGCCAGTGTAAATCTGTGATGTGTTAGGCTGATTTACACTAGCTAAATATTTGGCCCTTAGAGTTGCAACAAACCTCTCAAATGCTAACAGAGACTAGAGACTTCAGCATTAAGTTTGAGAGGTGAGAACTGCCTCCATTCATCTCAGTGGGGTGTTAACTCTGAAGCCCACTTGTGGTATTTTTAATCTCAGTGTTGTTAACTAGCTCACTGCAGAACATTTGAGCGGAAACATTGAACAGCTCTGGAGGAGTATAAATCCACCAGTCTAGACATTTTCCTTTCCTGCCATGTGTGGTGGCTAGAGAACTTACAGGGGTGAGAGAATGGGGAGAGCACCTGGAAGCAAGACACAATGGGTAGAAACTGAGGGTGTGTTAGAGCACGGCATTGAGACGGTTTTGCTAACTAATATGTTATCTAGGCCAGTGGTTTTCAAACTACAGGTAGGGACCCAGTACTGGGTCGCAGACACTCAGGTACTGGGTCATGGCGCCCCCTGCTGCTGCCACCGAAAGGCTGGAATGCATTGCTCAAAGATTGTTGGCAGGGACATAACTGCCCCGAAAATAGGTTTGAGCCCCAGGTCCCCAGCCAGGGCCTGGATTGGGCTCCTGCTGCTGCCAGCTGGCAACCCGGCCCCGGGTCCCCACCGGACTCAGGGCACTGGTGCTGGGACTCGGGGCTTGTGCCCCGTGAGCGCAGCCCCGGTGACACCACTGGTTCCTGGGTTGCAGACATAAATGATTTTTTTCAACTGGCCCCAAGGAAAAAAAGTTTGAAAACCACTGGTCTAGTGCGACTTTGCAATCAGTTTAAAGGGAGCCAAATCCCGTTCCAGGTGCCACCTGGTTCTGGATAAACCCAGCTGGGAAACCTAGAGTTAACGAGGACCAAATCACAGGATGTTAAACAAAGTTAGTCCCTGCCACCAGGACACCGACCACTAACTCGTGTTTAATGCCATATTTGTTAACATGACGGCTCAAGGACCTATTCTCATCCAACCGGGAGGTGCAGTATTAAGCTACATATGATGAATCAGCTTAGAGTGATCTGTTTGCCCTTTGGCTCCAGATCAGCAAAGCATTTAAGCATGTGCTTAACTTCAGCAACTCCGGTGCGACTTTGAGCCTGTATGTAAGTGTGCTGCTGAGTCACGGCACTTCCAGGAGGCATCACGGCACCTTCTTTCGCCCCCCGTTGCCAACCGTGCATTTTAGTTTTTACTGATATGAAAATCAGAAGTTGGGGGGTTTTTTGTTTGTTTGTTTTTTTACTGACACGGTAAATTTTTACTGACATCACTCCAAATCCCACAAACAATACAATAATCCCACAGAAGCGTGTACTCACTCGCAATATTCTGTATGCAGGAATTCGGAAGTATGCCATTGTTTTAGCTGCAGTTAGTTGACCAATCAGGTTCTCTGTTGCATGTGCGATAATAAAAAACAGGAAACGGATAGACACGGTCAATGTAGTTTTATGATACCAAAGGTGATTTTGAACGACGAAAATCAAAGTCAAAATACAGTATGTTTTATTTCTACACAATTCATGGCCATTTTCATTTATTTACGTGTTTACGGACTGTGTTAAAACTACATTTTTTTACTGACTGTCTGCACATGTACGGACGGTTGGCAACCTTCACCCAGCCCTGCAGTGCAGCGTTATAACTACTTACGGCCTCAAGTGCTGATGCAGCTCACTTCTCTGGAGGCATAGTGGTGCCACGGGAGATGGCAAAATCTCGCCTTCCCATTGGACTCCTGAGTAGCCTTCCTACAGAGCAGGCGCTGCTGTCAAGTACTGGGGTACTGCATGTAAAAGAGACACTCCCTATTCCTCTGCCTACCTCGACCACTGCAGGCCTCTACATGGCACTCACAAGTTGCCTATCAAGGCAGATCTGTAGCTCACCGGCAGTCTAGGCCAGGCAAGAATATCAGGTGAATCCTGCTGCAGAAAGGTCTGCAAATACTCACTCTGTGAAATAACTTCAACAGCATTAGCAGCCTCTTTCATTCGTTGTCCACGAATGTTTTCACGAGTGAATTTTTGTTGGCAAGAGTGACATTTACAGGCTGTACAGACCAGGATACTGCCTGTGGGAAATGGTGTGCATACATCACAGTGCTAATGACAGGTTGTGGGAATCTGAACTGTATCTGGAGAAGAAATCTGTGTGGGTGTGTGCATAGTATACTAAGGGATTCCTGTGGGAATAGGGAGCTTGTGCGTGACTGTGCCTAATACTAAGAGAATGGCATTCCAGGATCTTCTTATTGTTTATTAATTAATAATCTTATTAATTAGCCATGCTTTTATTAATAACCACATGTCATAGTTCACTGCTGGTTTCTGTTCCCTTCCAGATTTCTACCTCAGGGTCCCTGTGCCCCCTCTCAGCCAATCCAATCCATAGCACCATGCCTGGGACAGGTAAGCCTGGATCAAAGATTGATGTCTCTTTTCTTTCCTTCACTGACAACAAATTCCCTCTTGCTCTGCCACTGATCAGTACTTAGACCTTAATCTATATGGCTATGTCTACACTTGTTAATTTAAGTCGACTTAGCATGTCCACACTTAAATTTTAAGTTGACTTTGAGGGGACCCTACAAAGTCGACTTAGGGCATCCACACTGGACGCCTGGGTACAATGGGGCAAAGGAGGACAGGGACCCTGGCAGGGCATAGAGGCAGGGTGGGCAGGGCTCTGCCCTGCCCTGTGGGGGGGACATGCCAGGCTCTCCCTGTGCCAGCCACCCTGGCAGAGGCAGTGGGGAAGCCCTGGAGGCCCTTAAGTCAACTTAGAGTCGACTTAGGGGTACTCCACGTCTACACTGGCTTACGTCGACTTTAGAAAGTCAACTTAAGCAGAAAGTCGACTTAAAAGGAGGTTTTAGAAAGTCAACTTAATTTTTCCTTAAGTCGATTTAAGGAAAATGTAGTGTAGACGCAGAGTAAATTAAGTTGATTTAAGCAAGCTTAAGTCGATTTAATTTACAAGTGTAGACGCATCCAGAGATCTGAAGTCTGCTTGTGTTTCAACATTTGAGCAGTGGGGGCAAAAAGCTTAGCTGGCTTCAAAACTGAACTTGATAAATGTATGGAGGGGATGGTATGATGGACAGCCTAGTTTGGCAATTGACTGATTTTTGACTACTGATGGTGGATCTGCCAGTTACCTGAGAAGGGACTTTAGATGGGGTGGGTTCTGAGTTATTACAGAAAAGTCTTTCCTGGCTGTCTGGCTGGTGAGTCTTGCCCACATGCTCAGGATTCAACTGATCACCATATTTGGGGTTGGGAAGGAATTTTCCCCCAGGATAGATTGGCTAGGGCTCCAGGGGTTTTTCACCTTGCTTTGTAGCATGAGACACGGCTCACTTGCTAGTGACTTCTCTGTACTTTAAAGTCTTTAAATCATGATCTGAGGACTTTAATAACTGAGTCACAGGTTAGAGGTTTATTACAGGAGTGGGTGGGTGAGGTTTTGTGGCCCAGCTTGTGCAGGAGGTCAGACTAGATCATATTTGGTCCCTTCTGACCTTAGAGTCCATGGCTATGTCTACACTGGCAAGTTAGTTCGAATTAAGGAGGCTTAATTCAAACTAACTAAAGCCATGGCTACACTAGGCTTTAGTTAGTTCAAACTAAGGGCTTCCTTAATTCGAACTAATAAGTTTGAATAGGGAATTCGAACTAAAGGGTTAATTCCAACTAACTAGTTCGAATTAACCAATGTGGCCATGTTAATTCGAACTAATTTCTTAGTTCGAATTAACCAGCCATTGAAATGAATGGGGATCGCTAATTCTAACTAAGCAAGTGCCATGAATGGCACTTCCTTAGTTCGAACTAAGTTTTCCTAGTTCAAAGTAAGCTAATTCGAACTAACTAAAATTAGTTCGAATTAGTTTGTTTGAACTAATTCAAACTAATTTTAGCAAGTGTAGACATAGCCTATGAGTCTATTTGAATCCTTGGGCTGACCATAATCAGCTGCCTGACATGGCCAGTTCAGCCGTGATGGGTTCAGATGGTGAAACCTGCATCTTCATGCTGGCCCAGTAGAGGAAATTCCACCGGGACCGGGGGAAACGTTTCTTGTAGCCTGACGGGCACACACTGATATTTACAGATAGAATGGAGTAGAGCACAACCCTGGATCCAAACATGCCTGAACTTTGAGGGGAGCTGACTCTGGATTTCTCTGTCTTTTGTCTCTTGCCTTATACTTGGATTTTAAGCTCTTTGGGGCAGGGACAGCCTGTTTGCTCTGTTTCTGTACAGTGTCTCTTACAAGGGGGCCCTGCTGCCTGACAAGGGCTGCTACGCAGACAGGAAGAGGAGGAGGAGGATAGGGGCTCAAGTCTTTCTCTGCTAATATGAAGGGCTTTGGTAGTAAAGCCCTTAAATCCTTAAACCTAAGATTTTTTTAAAAACTCCTTCATCTGCTATCTCCTTATCACGCTCCCCCTTTCCTTTGCTGTCTTCCTTCCTTCCACTCTATCCCCAAAAGGAACTCTCTGCCTCCAAACTTAGGCAGAGGTTTTGGATGGGGAGCACGCTGCATGGGGTGTGTCCTTGGAGGAAGATTCTGGCATCTCGATCTCACACTAGGCCAGGGGTCTGCAACCCGAAAGATAAGAGGAGCCATTTCTTAAAATTCCTTCAGTAACCAAGTGTTTTGAGAGCTGCAATGGGTGTAGCCTCCTGGAGGGAGGAGCTGGACCAGGGTGCCTGCTGCAGGGTTCCCTGGTGGTGGGGGAAAGCTGGCCTGAGCCACAAGGGGACAGGTAAAGGGCCGCATGCAGCTCCAGAGCCACAGGTTGCAGGCCCCTGCACTGGAGGAATGATGTGCCACGGTAGTTGTACTTGGCTGCAGGAAGAGTACTCCCTGACCTCTTGTGTCTAGCTCATCATACCAGGGCACAGTTAAAATGAATTCGCTGCTGCAGCAAGCCCAGAGATAAGGAGAACTGTGGGATGGACGTACCTGCTCCCCAGTAGGAAAGATGCAAGTCTCATTCTTGTCTTTCCTCTTATGCAGTAACATCGTCATGTTCCCCTGGGAACACCAGCAAGCCTTCGTCCCCCAACACAGGGCTCCATGCCAGCAGCCCCAACGCATCCCAGAGCAATTCTAAAGCCACAATGAACTCATCCAGTTTCAACCCTTCTGGGTAAGGCCATAGGGAGCATCTGGTACTAATGCCCAGGGAATCAGGGAGAAAATGGGACCCTAGAGAAGAACATTCAGGACTCACTGAATACTACAGTGATGGCCTTAGGAAAAACTAAGTTAGATGAGGCCATGTTCACTCTGAGGGGCCATGAGAAATGGCTGTCTTGTGCTGTCAAACTTATAGAAAATGCTACATTTGCTTGAAATGTCAGGCTAGCAAAAATTCAGTGTGAGAGCAGATATGGGCAGCAATGCTTTCCTTCTGTATGCGGTAGGAGAAGCAGGGGTGGGGGGGGGGAAGGGAAGGAGAGAGGAAGAGGAGAAAATTTATTTTGCTGCTGCTCCTACTCAGGTTAACGCCTTCACATCCAAGTTGCTCCCCCTGGAACTGACCAGGGTATCCATTCCCAGTAGCAGTGCTAGGTAACAGATAAAGCAGAAGGTTTACAGTTCCTCTGTCTCTTCTGGCCCCAAAAGATTCCTCACGCTCTAGAGTGAAGCTTTTGTTATTCCTCATCAGATGCCCTGCAGCTAAGATCAGTGCTGCTGCTGCTGTCCTTCTCCTCTCCCGGCCACTGCTGCTTCTGCTCCCACCCAGCATTGCTCAAGTTAGCAAAAAGCATCCAGAGAGCATGTTGGGGGTTGCAGAAGCTGCTGCGCATCCTGAACCACGGAGAAATTTGCTCTGATCCATCCACTGAGATGAGGCAGGATCTTCTCTTACATTGCCCCTGTGACTCCGCATGTATGAAATCTGAGCAAGGTCAGGTGGCTACTGCTTGTTAGTCATTCAGAGAAGACGAGTTTGGTTGTAGATCAAACCCCTATGGGTTTTTCTCTGAACCTTCTGTTGGGTTTAGAGAAGCAGTTGCTGGCTCCAAAGCTAAGGAGGGTTACAACTGAAATAACAATTAGCTCACATTTCAGGGGAAAGAAAAATCACAGTGCACTTGTGTCTATTGTTTCCTTTGTTTCAAACAGACCTTGGGGCCGATGGAATCAACCCACTTATCTCCATTGAGGCTTTTGCTCCATCAGGCGTAAAGGGAGCCCTGGCTTCTAGCAATGGACCGTCTTCTGGGGCAATATTTGGAGTTACAGTGCCTTCAAAGTGCAGCAGAATGAAGGTCTTACTTATGGGAGCCCAGCACAGCTGAACTTTTAAGAGACTCAAGCTGTAACTGAACCTCCCACGAGAGTCTCAACTCCAACAGTGAAATGCAATACCCTTCCGGGTGTTAACCAAAAAAAGGACCCCCTGTCAGCACCAAACACTGTCCATTATATGCGGATATCTGTGATACTCTGTACTGGATGGCAATAGCTAACCGTCCTGGAAGGATTTACATATCACAATCCTCCCTCTTCTAGCTCATTTCTGAGCTTCACATGAGAACGGTTTACAGTGCCATATCTTACCATATGTACACACATGCACACATCCCAGAAACCCCTAAATTGAACTGAGGTTACCAAATGCATTTCACCAAAGACCTGCATCTAGATGTGAGCTTTGGTGTCCTACCCAGGTCAATATCATTGTGCTTTTTTCCCTGCTAAGCCAGTTTTCCCTTGAATGATTCTCCCCTTTTCTAAAGCTCTTTCCTTTCTTTCTTTAGAGCATAATGCCTATTTGCTTTTTTACCTTTAAAAAAATGCACCCTATTTGTAAAGACATTTCCCTGGTCATTGCTCAACTCTAAACCTCAGCTTACCGCTCCCTTGTAGGCTTTGTTAGATGTCATGGGTGAAACTCTGGCTGCATTGAAGCCAGGGGTTAAAGTAAGGGGGAGTGCACCAGAACACAGTTCCGGGGCCCACAAATTTGAGGGACCAGAGTTCCGGGGCCCCTAAAAATAGAAAAATCCAGTGGAACGGCTTTTCCGCCCTGCCCTGGCTGCTGGCAGGTCCTACGCCCCGCCATTGTTAATCACAATACTTATTGTGTTATGCAGTGTTTGCTAGTTTGTGACAATAATTGCCATAGACATAAACACCATATAAAATTATAAATATTTTTATGGAGCGATGACCAATGCATGTGGTACTGAGAAGTGGTTGCAAATGCCTACCTGGGCTGGGGCCTGCACATGCATGAAGGGGGCCCAGACAATATGGGAAGGAGGCCCGAAGATTAGGAGGGTTCCGGGGCCCATCAAATTATACTTTAACCACTGAATGAAGCCAACAGGAGTTTTGCCCTAGGTTTTTTCCTGATGTTTATTTTGTTTCCCTCTTATTTATCCATCCATTCATCAGCTACCAATCAAGACCTCTCTAATTGTGTGTGTATGTGTGTGTGTGTGTCTGTGTGCTGATCATTTTTGCTGCATTATAAACATGTAAATAGCTTTCCCATTCTTTGTGGTATGTTCTTCCATTCCGGGGAGGACAATTTGTATAACTCAGGTGTGAATTTTGAGGATTTTATTTTTGTGTGTGTGTATTGTTTAATTTCATTAAAAACCAAAGTATAGAAAATCTACCCAATTTCACAGAATATCAACAGGAAAATCATGCTTATTTCACAGCTCATCTATCTGAAAAGTGTACCTATTTCATTTTGTAGAATAGAATTAAGACACGAATTACATTACCAAGTCCTGACTGAGATCCTCAGTGTAAATTATCATAGTTCCAATGACTTCAATAGAGCTTCCATGATGTAGGTGAGAATCTGGGTCATAAAGTGTAAATAGACATTCTGGTTTGCAATGTTTATTCTGTTTCTTTTACTGATTTCTGATGGTTATCTAAAGGTAAACATTAGCTTAATTTTTATGAGTAAAAAATCCGTTTTATTAGTTCTTTGAACAATTGTTTTCTTTGATTCAATATTATTTTTAAAAGCCCCTTAAAAAGTTCTACATTCTGGGGTTGTACGTACAATGAATTAATGGATCATTAGGGTTTCTCAATCACTTCCACACATAGATATCAATCCTGCAAGTGTTGTAAATTTCAGGTGTGTATATTTTGTAGAACATCATTCTGTAATTTTCTTCTTCATTGGGACGTTTATCCTAAAACCAGACACTCTAATAATGAGAGCTGATTGAAAATTGTAAGTATATTTCATGAAAAATGTGAAAAGAAAGAAAAAAAGCTTTTGTTTCATTCACATTTTTCTGTGAATTGTTTCATTTTTTCAACAAAATATTTTGAAGTAAAAAGGAGATAAATGGTAGAGAGTTTTTCCCCTTCAGTGAAATTTTCCCCCCTAAAATTGAAAAATGTCTTTTTAATTTTTTTAACAAAAAAAAATCAAACAAAATGAAAACTTTTTGCAAAAATCTTCATTTTGGTCATAAAGGCATTATTCCTTCAGAGAAAAAAAGTTTTACTTGAAAATTTTCAACCAGCTCCAATAATAATTATTAGTAATAATAATACAATAATTAATAATAGTGCAGATCTTAACCATTAACTTGAATGGGGCTACATTCATTTACACCAGATGGGGATATGGCCTCAAATCTTTTGGGTCTGATTCTCTGAAAGACAAGAAGAAGCAGGTCTTCAAACCCTTGGACCATGGCTCAGGAGAGCTGGGTTCAGTTAGTAGATCCGCCACTTCTTGATGACCTTGGGCAACTCAATCTTTGGGGCCTCCGTTTCCAACCTGTGAAATGGAGGCCACAATGCTTCCTTTCTCCCTCCCTTTGTTTGTCTTTCTACGCAGGCTCCACGCTCTTCAGGACACTGGCTGTCCCTTCGTGTGTGTATATGTACAGCAGCTAGCAGAATGAAGTCCAATTGCAGTTGTACCAATAACAATGTGTTCAGTGCCTTAAAGTACAGAAGTCCACACAAAGACTGTAAGCTCCTGGGAGCAGATATCATCTTTTTGTTCTGTGTTTGTACAGCAGCTACATGATGAGTCCTGGTCCATGGCCACTATAATAATATAAATAGTAATAGCAATAATTAAAAAAGACAGACCAATCCTGGCCCCATTGAAGCCAATGGGACTTCTTCTGCATTAAGACATGGAAAAGTTATAACCTGGCCAAGATCATCAACATTGACATGTGAGTTTGAATACTTCAATTTTTGTTGTTCAACCTCAGACACCTTAATGGGGACCTGATTTTCAAATGGCAGACGCTTGGTATATGCGTCTATTAATCTGTTATCTCTGTGTGTAAAGAGAAATGAAGATCTTGTCTATACCTGTAAACCTGGAGTGACTTCACTGAAGTCAGTAGAATTTCCAGAATACACAACCTTTTACCTAGATTAAAACTCTAAATCTACAATGGCCTTATTCTTGCTTACCCAAAACACTTTAAACTACTACGTAATACTGCAAAACTTCTAACCTGTGTCTGTAATTCTCTCAGTGTAGGGCCAGATTCCTTACCTGCCATAAATCAGTATTGTTCTATTGGAGGCAATTGAGTATGCAGATTTACGCCAGTTGAAGATCTAATCCTGAGCCTGATGAATTTCACATGTATTTGGTATGTTAGGATTACATCACGTCAATTTCTTGAACAGATCCTAAAAGCACAAACTTCCAGTTTCATTTACACCACTGAAAATCTAGAGCTCTATAGGTTCATATAATTTAAGGCTTGAAGAGGCCATTACTATTATCTACTCTGACCTCCTATGTAACATAGGACATGGATTTCATCTACTGACATATGCATTATGCTCGTATTTTGTATTCAAGCTAGGGCATATTTTTTCAAAAGACGTCCACCATACCCCAAAGTAAATTGTTTCAGTAGTTAATGATCCTCTGTTAAAATACTGTGAAGCTATAGGGAGTTGCTCTGAGTTTTTGCAGATGGAACTAAGATCAATATCTGACTCCAAACTAAAAAGTAGTGCTTACATTTCACCTCCAAAAATTATTCTAAATAATTTAGTCTGTTCCAGTTCTACCAGTGATCATACGCTGGAGGATGGGTTCTGAGAGCTAGTGAGGAAATTTACAAACATTTTGTATGAAAACAAAATGCATGAAAATATTTTCTTTTGATTTTTATGTTCTCTATTTCAGTGGTTTTCAAACTCTTTTTCTTGGGACCCAGTTGAAAAAAATCATTAATGCTTGCAACCCACCACTTACATCTTTCAGCGATGCTTCCCCCTCTTTCAATGGTGATGGCAAGCGCCGCTGCCACCCAGTACCTGAGGCTCCGCGACCCAGTACTGGGTCCTGATCCATGGTTTGAAAAGCACTGCTCTATTCGATACTATGAACATCTAGGTAGAGACAGAGAAAACATCTGCATGGAAAGCTGGCTAACAGTATTTCTGTGCTATTTGTACTAGTACAGTAGTGCTTAGGGCCCTGACTAAGGTCAAGCTCCCAGTATGCTAGGTACTGTACATACACATAATAAGAAGCTGTCTCTGCTCTGAAAGGCTCACAGTATAAAACTGGTCATTTATGCTTATGGGCACGCACATAATCGCATGGAACTGCCTGGGGGGAAACGTACATTTCTTGGTGTTTAATAAACTGCTGCAATTCTATGGAGAAAGGGTTTTCATTTGCAAGCTGCCTAAGAATTAGCCTAAGCTCTTTCCCTCAGCAAGGTCCAGATTCTCTTCTAGTCCTCCTATGATCTTATACTGCACAGATAACCATAATACCACTGCTAGTGCATTAACCAGCATGACTACACATCAGTCATGTGCTGTTTGTCTTATACCCCCCAAGAGGGAGAAGTGGGTGCCGTGGAATGTCTTGTTTCGATAGGGTTGGGTTGGATTGGCTTGAATAAGTATACCCCTAGTGTTTATATTAGAGAAGGTAAGGTCAAAGAAATTCACTTTACACATGCTGCGAAGCATGATGAGGTTGGTGGTGGTCCTTAATTCCTGGGGGAGTTCATTCCCCAACCTTGGACAGCCCTTGAGGCTCCAGCTCCTGCACAAATGAGTTTTACTCTTATTGGTGAGAGTTCTGCTGCTCCTGAGGAACAAACTTGTTGATCAGGGTCTTTGGAGGATTTTAGGACCCACACAGTACAGCGGAAATATAAACATGGGGGCAGGAAATTCCAGTTTGACCAGCCAGACTGTCACCTACTACAATACCATCTAAAAAATGCAGAGGACAAATGCACACAGACCTGTTCAGGATGCAGAGACTATGAAAGCTCAGATAAACGTCTCCTGAAATAGCTGATCCGAGGAACCCATATGTCAGGAACAGGTCTGTCTTGGCAATAACCCACTGTCCCAACACCCCTCTCCAAGGAGAGAAGAAAGAAAGTGTCATTGTCTGCCTACCTTTCACGACAGACCTGAATCCCAGAGGGGGGCGAAGAGTGAACTAACTGCTGTATTCTGAGCCACTGCTTCAAAGACATCTGGGTGAGCCCTGTCAGCATTATGTTTGTGAATGCCTGTGTAGGCTGCCCCTCCAAACTTGGATAGACCCATGTAGCTAGCTAATGTTTAAAGAGCTCTCTGAGGAAAAGACCCCTGAGCTGGGGCAGCCTTGGACTTCAGGCAAGGTGGATCATCTCTGTGTGAATGTTTTTCTATAAGAAGCTCTCATCTGGTGCCTACTGTTGTCTCAGACAGGTCTGCAAAGTGTGGTCCACAGTGATCTAGGGATGGTCTGCAGTATGGTAACTTCATATGCCGAGGGCCATTAGCAGGAGGGCCATTCTCAGCTGCCATTTTGCATTAAAAGAAACTAAGAACTGCATTTCAATTCTTAGGCCCTAAAGCAGGTGTCTGCAACCCGCAACTCCGGAGCCACCTGTGGATCTTGGGCTGTCCCCTTGTGGCTCCAGGCACCCTCTCCTGCCACCAGCGAACCCTGGAGGTGAACTCCACTAGGCTCTGGGCTCCCACTGCCACCAGGGGACCCAGCAGTGGGTCCACTCTTGGTTCCAGGCTCCCTCCCTCCCTCCCACCAAGGGACCCAACTGCAGGCACCCAGATCCAGCTCTTAGCTTCCCCCCAGCAGGAGCCTACACCCATTGCAGCTCTCAAGACACTTGGTTACTGAAGGAATTTTTTAAAAAACAGCTCTTCTTATCTTTTGGGTTTCTGACCTCTGCCCGAAAGTGATGTTCCCAGTATGCACTTGGTGTGGCAGCTATGGGGTGAGTGCAAAAGGGAGGGGAGGTGTCCAGGAGCCAGTCTCTCTAGGAAGACGTTGTCCACCCTTTAAGAAGCCCCAGGAATCTCTGGTCCCAGAGTATCTCTATACTTCAGCAGTTGCACTATTAGCTCAGGGAGGGGAGAAGTGAAGCTGTACAAGCCGTGGCCCTGAATGCTGAGTAATTGCATAGGCAGCTAGCCCTCTCTGGGGCCTCAGAGCTTCGCTACTCCCAGACCAAAGCTAACCAGATTAAAGCACGCTCAGGGAAGCCTCTTCTCACTCACGCAGCACCATCGTTGAGGTTGCACACTCCACCGGAAGAGGAAGCAGCAGTTAGCTGTGCACTGAATAACTAACAGACAGGTCCCCTCCTGTGGCTGCTCTTTGCTGAACAGGCTCGTAGAAAGTTGGATCAAGTTTTGTTTCCCTTATTAATAATTCCATTTGTTTACTTTTCCCACAGTAAAACTTTCCCCCAAGAGAATCCTGATGAGAAACGGGGAGGCTGATCCCAGGGTCTGGGTGCTTGTCTGGGACTCGGGAGTGGGCGGGGGCTGGAATTCAATTCTCTGCTCTGCCACTGTCTTTCTCTCGCTATGTCTACACTTGTGAGTTTAAGTCTAAGTCCACAGAGATCTAGGGATGGTCTGCAGTATGTTAACTGTCATATGCCACTGGCCCTCCTGGTAATGGCCCTTCTCAGCTGCCATTTTGCATTAAAAGAAACTAAGAACTGCATTTCAATTCTTAGGCCCTAAAGCAGGTGTCTGCAACCCGCAACTCCAGAGCCTTTGTTAAGTCAACTAAGCATGTCCACACTTAAATTTTAAGTCGACTTTGGGGGGACCCTACAAAGTCGACCTAGAGTGTCCACACTGGATGCCTAGGTTGACTTGTAGGGGCTAGGTAGACCTGGGACAGGTCCACGGTGGCAGGGGGGGCACCCCTTGCCAAGTGCCAGGGGGCTCAGCCTTTGCCCCATTGTACCTGGGTACAATGGGGCAAAGGGGGACAGGGACCCTGGCAGGGCATAGGGGCAGGGTGGCCTTCCCTGTGGTGGGGCATGCCAGGCTCTCTCTGTGCCAGCCACCCTGGCAGGGAGGGCAGTGGGGAAGCCCTGGAGGCCCCTAAGTCAATTTAGTACTACTCCAGGTCTACACTGGCTTAAGTCAACTTTAGAAAGTCAACTTAAGCCGAAAGTCGACTTAAAAGCAGGTTTAGTAAAGTCAACTTAATTTTCCTTAAGTCGACTTAAGCAGCTTGCTTAAGTCGACTTAAGGAAAGTTAGTGTAGACACAGAGTAAATTAAGTCGACTTAAGCAAGCTTAAGCTGACTTAATTTACAAGTGTAGACGCACCCTCTGTGACCTAGGGCAGGTCACTTAGCACTCATCCTCACTGCAGCGTTAACTCAGGCTCTTTTGTGTTGCCCCTCACCTCCTTCCTGTCCACACACACGGCTTCTTCCCAAGTGTGACGGTGCTGCAGTACAGGCCAGCGCTGCTAACAGTCTGATTTATAACCCACCCTCCCTGCAGCAAGGAGAGAGATTCAACCACTGAGTGTTGCTAGTCCTCTGAAGCCTTCCCATAATTCCTCTCCTGTGCCCAGGACAGACAAGCTTTCCCACAACTCACTGGAAAAGAATCACAGAGATGTGCCCCACCCCCCAGTGCACATGTGAGTGCAGCACTGAGACACTATGGTGACAGGGACCACTGAAGTACCTAAAGCAAACAGCTGCTTCCCCTCCTGGCACAGGGCAACTCCACAGCGGGCTGGAGTTTCAGAGGAAACAGGGCATGTATTTTTCAACACACCCTCATGAAAGCTGTGGGCACCATTCAGAAAATTCTTATGAATCCAAAACAAACAAGGAGTCTTGTGGCACTTTTAAAGGCTAACAGATTTATTCATTGCATGAACTTCCATGGGAAAAAAATCCCACTTTGTCATATGCTTTAAGATGGAGACTGACAAAGTGGGATTTTCTTCCACAAAAGCTCATGCAGTAAATAAATCTGTTAGTCTTTAAAAGGGCCACAAGACTCCTTGTTTCTTTTACTGAACTAGACTAAGATGGCTCCCCCTTTGGAACTTATGAATCCAAGTATCAGAGCCCATTGCCTGTGAAATGATACTCTGGAGAAAGTCACTCTGCAAACCAATCAGGTAACAGTAGTGATTTGGAAGAGTAGGGAGAGTTTTGATAAAATTTGGAATTTGTAGAATTAATGACCAACTCTAACCAGCTGCTGTCCATCTAATTATAGACACAGTTTCCCAGCACTCCAAACACACATCAGCCAGAGCCAGCAAGTGATTACATCTGTTTTTCTCTTGGAACATATTAAAATAACAGAGCCCACCTCTCCACCAGGAGCAGATAAATTTTCTCTACGCCCTCCCTCTCTTTTTCTTCCCTTCTCCTCTGTTTTCTTCTCACATGCACAGTATCCACCTCTTTTCCTGCCATCTTCTCTATCCCCCTCCCCTGTTCTCTCTCTTCTTTCTGAAACCCATGATGAGCACCGGTTTTGGTATGGTGGGGTGCAGGACCAGTCCAACCATATAGGTGAACCAGGCAATTGCTAGGGTGCCAGGCTTTAAGGAGCACCAAATTAGATGGAAGGGAATTTTTTCTCTGTTTAAAAAAAATAATATGGTTTCTTCTTTTATAACCTGTGGGTGTGTGGGAGGGGTGCCAATGTCATAGTTCACCTAGGGGAGTGGTTTTCAAACTTTTTTCTTGGAACCCAGTTGAAAACAATCATTTATGCCCATGACCCAACAATTACATCTTTGAGCAAGACAACAGAGTCCTGTAGCACTTTTAAAGACTAACAGATTTATTTATCACATGAGCTTTCGTGGGAGAAAATCCCACTTCAAAGCATCTGATGAAGTGGGATTTTTCTCCCACGAAAGCTCATGCGATAAATAAATCTGTTAGTCTTTAAAAGTGCCACAGGACTCTGTTGTCTTTCTACAATAGACTAACATGGCTACCCCTTTGGATCTTTGAGCAATGCATTCCAGTTTTTCAGCGGCAGCAGTAGAGGGTGCTGTGACCCAGTACCTGAGGGTCTGTGACCCAATACTGGGTCCTGACTTGTGGTTTGAAAACCGCTGGCCTGGGACCCCAAAGCCCCTTGGGCCAGCCCTGATGGGGAGCTGAAGAGAAGAGGGGTTGGCCAGAGTGTAAGGGAAACTACACTTTCCTTCCCCCAGCACCTGCTAATGTATCCCAATAAATTAACAGCAGCCCTAAGCTAACCCACTGCTCCTTGCAGCAGCAAGGATCACCCCCACAAAATAAAACCAAACAACCGGTTCCCCACCCTCACTACCAGAGCTGGGAACTCAGTAACCCCCTCTGAGCTGTGAAGGAAGTGGAGGATCTCAAATTGCCAGGCCCTGCACCCCTAGATCAAGGGGGGTAGAGCTTAATGTCTCTCCTCCTGCCCCCCTTTCTCGCTCTCCACATCTGCCCTCCGTTGGGGGGGGGGGTGTAACTACTCTTCCTCCTGGGTCTGTGCAGGAGTTATTTCCCAATCCTACGGGTGAGGAGAGGTCGCCTCCTTCGCCAGCAGCTGGCCCTAATGAGGGGAACCCATGTCTCCGCCCCCAGCCTTCTCACTTCCTCCCACCTGCGCGGCCCAGCTGGCCTTATGGAGGGAGCGGCGGGCGGCTCGGCCAGGTAGCTCTTCGGGAGACGCCCGCTGAGGTTGGTGGCGGCGAGGCGCGCTGCGGGTGGGATCCAGCGGCTCCTCGGGAGGGCTCGGCCCCCGCACCTGGCAGGGGCATTGCTGTTCCCAGCGCCTAGCGGGAGGGGAGCTACCTGGGCGCGCTTTGGTACCAAGAGCAGCGTGTCAGTCCCAGCCCGGCCTCCCCACAGCAGGTGCGGGGGGCGCAGGATGGAGATCAGCCCCCCGTGTGAACAGGAGCGGGAATGGGGGTGCAGCGACTCACTGCGGGCAAGGTGGTGATGCCCAGTGCAGTAGGCGGTGTCCCCTCGGAGCCGTGTGCAGCCGGAGCAGGGGGTCGTCCCCCCCCCGAGGGGAGTGGCGAGGTTATTGTGAGGGCTTGAGAGCCGTCAGCCCTGCTCATTTTGGGGGTGGGGTTCGCAGCCTGACATATTTTCAAAGGGGGCCCAGCAAAAAAAAATTGAGAATCTCTAGTGTAGAGGGGGAGTCACAGGAATGGCCTCTCCCCCTAAGCTATCTGCTCCCTAGAGATCTTCGCTGGTTTCCTGGCTCCTCCCCCATCAGATGCAAACCCGGCTGCTCACCTATGGCTTTTCCGGGGTTGTGCTAATGACATCCGGTCACTGGAGCCTATAGTGCAATGTGCTAGCTACCTCACTGTAGCTGCCCAGTCTTCTCTCCTCCCCAAACCATCCCCATGCCACCGCCCAGCTATTTGCCATGGAACACACTGGCTGATTTGCAGAGGCGTAGCCTCTCTTAGGGCAGCCAGCAGATGAACTTGAACTCAAGGGGTGGAGGTCTGTGGGCTGGAAGTAGCAGACTTGTCTTTGCCTCCTGCCGATGAGCTAAGGTGAGACTAATGGGATCAATTTTTTAAAAAATCATTTTCTTGTGGTCGGCACCTGTAGCTTAGGGTGTAAGCTCTTTGGGACAGGGATTGTCTTTGCATGTTTGTGCAGTACCTAGTGCAATGGGGCCCCAGCTTCCAGGTGCCGTTCCCATACAAACAATGAGCTTCAAACAGAAGCCCAGCACTGTGTCCAGGGCTTGACTCTGCTGTGTTAAAAAAGAAGTACAGCATCCCAACCAAGGGATGTGGATTTTCCTCAATCGCCTGCTTTAAATGGATTATGGGCTACCATGAAGCTAATGGTTGTGAAAGCACTGGAGTCTTAATAACCTGCTCTGGTGTATGGAGATGCTGAGTGGCATATTTGCCAATGTCAGGGCAAAACGCTGTGGTATGATGTGGTGTTAGGGTGGCTCCAGGAGTCTTCCACCTTGGAGGTGGTGGTGCTTGTCAGCCTGGGGAAGGAAAGGGGTGATTTTAGGTAGATTACTTCTTCAGTAACTTTCATTCTCTGTCCATTCTAGGATGGTGCTCTCCATCATTCTCCAGGTGACCTGCAGCCTGATGCTATGGCTCTTACTCTACACCTGTTTCTGCTACTGGAACAAGCACCGCTCTTATGAGTGGAGTTGCCGGCTGGTCACCCTGATGCATGGTGTCATTGTCACCTGCCTCTCTGGCTATGTTGCTCTTATAGATGGCCCCTGGCCTCTTACTCACGCAGGTACGTTTGGTGGTGGCTGCGCTGGAACAGGCAGCATCTCTGCTTTACTGTGCATGGGACTGGTGCTGGAGGATTAATTCTCTTGCCTTAGTTTTCCCTTTGCCATCTCTTGCTGCCTACTCCAGCAAAACAAAAAAGGAGTCTTGTCACACTTTAAAGACTAACAAATATATTTTTCACATGAACTTTCATGGGTGAAGTGGAGAAAACTTACACTCTGGCATCTGACGAAGTGGGACTCCTTTTTTGCTGAACTAGACTGACATGGCTAGCCCTTTGGGACTAGTCTACTCCAGGTTTCCCTTTCTCATGCTCCTATCTGTGTTTGGAGTCAGGTTTTCTTTGCCAGCCTGTAAGCCAAGCCTCTATGATCTCCCTGAGACCTATCTCCCTTTCTTTCAATCCCTGACTATAACCATGCTCCGACATTTTTTTTTTAAACCTTTTCCCCCAGTCAGTCTTAACAGCATATTGGGGCAGGGCCTGGACCATGCTGTTGAGCAATGCATGGTGCACATGTCTAGACAGCATCAAGAATCTCCTTTCTTTACTCCCATTTCTGACTTAATCCTGTACCTTGAAAGCCTTGTTTATTGTCTGGGAGTTGGAGGTTCCTGCTGTTCTCTAGAGGGAATAGACTCTGCTCTCCCACACGCACAACCTTCCTGGCTTGGTGGCTTACAAATAGGCTTGGTAGAATTCAGTTTTTATTTTTTCATAGCTTTGACAGGTAATATCAAGTGCTTGATTTTTAAGCTTTTTTCATACTTTTAAATTTTCACGGAGGTTGGGTAATTATTTAATCATGGTATAAGTTGAGAGTCAAAGCTGAAGCTTTAAAGCTGTTAAAAAACAAACAGAGAGACCAAGATCAGTGAGGTCATATTTTTGGGGAGCCAAAAACTTTGGTTGGTGAAAGAGACCACCAGCTTTTAAATTCCACAGACCTGGAGAAGAGCTCGCCAGAGCTTGAAAGCTTGACTCCTTCACTAACAGAAGTTGGTCCAATAAAAATATGACCTCACCCACCTTATGGCTCTCAAATCCTAGGACCAACATGACTACTGCAAAAACCACTGAGCATCAGTACTGCATGTCAAGACATGCAAAATCAATATCCTAAAACCAGATGTGTTGATTTAAGTATTCATTCACTAATCCATTTGTAACCAGCCTAATTCAGAAGTTATAAATCACAGGCAAGTGGCATTTTTCTCGTTTTCCCTATCCGTACATTTCAATTATTATTGATGGAAATATTTTGGTGGCATTGTGTGTGTACAGTAAAATGGAGTTACTGATTCAAAATCAGATCCTTTCAAGCCTAATTATAGAGGGCATTAATACACCCCAACTAACCAGCAAGAATTTCTCAGCATGGACATCACCTAGATCTGCCATAAGCATGCATTTGTTACCCACTATGCCAGAGTTTGTGAGGGGGCCATGCCAGGGATGTGGGAGGCTGGGTCCATAGCCTATGGCACTACAGAGGTTCTGTTTGGTAGTCAATTAGAAGAGCCCATAATGGGCTACTAAATGGCATAAAGGAATGTGTGGGCCACCACCCTACTTAATTCCCCCTTGCAGACAGTGCCTTCGCAATCTGACACAAAAACACCTACTGCCATTATTCGAATTCCAAAGGGGTAGCCGTGTTAGTCTATTATAGAAAAACAGAGTCCTGTGGCACTTTTAAAGACTAACAGATTTATTTATCGCGTGAGCTTTCGTGGAAGAAAATCCCACTTCATCAGATGCTTTGAGGATGGGAAACTTGCAGAATGGGAGGAAATTAAATGCAGGGGAGTGTATGACATAGGATCAGACCAGCCTGTAACAGCAAATCAAAATAGATGTTAGGATTCAAACACTGGGGAACAGCACATAGAGGAAGGTGAGGTCAAATCACCTGTTGTAATGAGAGAAAAATCCACAGGACTCTGTTGTTTACCTACTGCCATTAGTAAGAGCAGCGCTGTAAACTTTTAGGCCTATGTACTCAGGACTGTAGAAATGTGGAAGGGGATTGTGATGGAGAAGCCTCCTTTTGTGGTGGACAAAATCCCTCTTACCCAACATGCCCAGGATGTAGAGGGCAGTTTATCTGGGTCTTTCTCTTGGTTTTTTTTTTTTTTCTTTGAGTTCATTGTCTCTGACTCCTAGCCGTACATGCTAAATGTACATGTTAAAATATCTTCCTCACTGCCAGTTGCCTGCAGATGTAACCTGGGATCTGCAAGTCAGGGTAGGTTCTTTCCGACTTGTGCATCATCATGGAGACTTTTGTCTTCAGTTACACCAATGCCCTTCCATTGGCGGAATATACCTTTGTTCCAGCTGCAGAACTAACTATTCTGCTGATGAGGCAGAGCAAACTCGGTTCTCTCTGAGCTGTGTAAGATCTGCTGTGCTGATGGAGTTCAGAAATAGTGAATCTGGGGAAGTGTCTTCTTCACTCATGCTGGCAGCTCAGTCAAGAGTAGGCAGCCATTGTTTTTCATAGTCACCCTAGGGTAGAACAGCACATTATTGCTTCCAAATCAAAGTCTGGTGGGAAGCAGATGCTGTATAGCGAGATCCACCATGCAGGTTCTTGGAATGGAGCCCTCAGGAGTATCCCTTCTCAGTTTAATGTATGTGTCTTTCCTTTCAGGGACACCAAACACGCCTGTTCAGGTCCAGGTGCTGTGCCTTACCCTGGGTTACTTTATCTTTGACCTCAGCTGGTGCATGTACTTCAAGACAGAGGGAGACTTAATGTTGTCCCATCACACGCTGAGTATTTGTGGCATGATGGTTGTGCTGGGCCTCGGAAAATCAGCCACTGAAGTCAACGCCGTTGTCTTCGTCAGTGAGATCACCAACCCTCTGTTGCAAGCCCGCTGGTTCCTGCGGGAAATGGGGCTTTACCACCACTTCATAGGGGATGTGGTGGATTTTTTCTTTGTGACTCTCTTTCTGGTGCTACGGATTGGGGTGGGAGGGCGGATTCTCTACTCTATGATCACCTCACCAAACCCCATATGGTTACTCAAGATTGGAGGCCTGGCTATGTACGTTGTATCCTTGGGGTTCATGGTTGAAATTTGCAGCTTCAGTAGGAGGAAACTGCTGAAAAAGTACCATGCCTGGAGGAGTATGAATGGCAGGGATGTGCTCCCGAAAACGAATGGGAATCTGACACCTCAAACTGAAGGGAGCAGTGTGTCTAACTTGGTGATGAGGGACTGGGAATCCCAGCCCGGGCGTGCGAGTCCTGTGAGAGAAAACGGTTCAACACCAGCAGTAATGTGAAATGAGCTGTTGTGGGCTAGCCCTGGATGACACTAAATGCGATGGTGCTGTAGGTGGCTAGTAGATGCTGATGGGGAAAGGGCTAAAGCAGAAGTCCAAATAACTTGCCAATGCCATAGATCCCTGTGACAGTACTAATCCCTCCAGCGCTGAGGTGGGGGTCTCGAAAGGAATGACGGGCACCAGTCGCACTGTTCAATTTGCTCCAGGCAAACTGCTCATCTAGGCACACTGTGTAGTTCCACCTATCTCCCCAGAGACGCATCTTCCCTGTCCCGATACCAGCTGGATGACATTCAAGTCCCTTACTCCAGTCTAGGCTTCACTTTCCCAAGCTGTACAGCAGCATCATACACACTTGGCTGAGAGGCCCTGCACAACAGCTGAGTACTTCTTGTGGCTGAGGGAAGTTGTTTGATGAAAGGTTAGGACTCCAGTTGGGCTAATAAGTGAGGCAATGCCCTGGCCTGGTTGCTTTTAATGAAATACCTCTTCCGCCTTCGTCTTGCACCTGCTGTTAGTACTTGTATTCACAGGCAGCCCACTCCTGATCCTATTTATAGCAGTGAAACTTCAGTGGCATCATTACTCTGGCATGGCATGGCCTGGCAAGCCAAAGGGGGATAAGAATTGGACCCATCAGCTTGGTACACTTCTTCGTAGAGACGTGCTCCTGTGAAGCGGCTTTGGTTGGCATTCTTGGCAATGGAAGACCAGAGGATGGAAGGGGATGTGGAGATTGAAGCTCAACCCCTATCTCCACCCTGCTGTTCAAGGAGTCCTTCCAGGTGGAGGAGAATATAGGAGAACCTTGTCTTGATGCGAGACCTGCTCTGCATGTAAACCATCTCCAGAGCTGTGAAGCCAGAATCTTTTTGTTAATGCTAAAGTCACTTGAAAACCAGAGACTATTTGGCAGATGTGACAGTTACATGTCTGTGTGCAGGCTACAGAGCAGTGTCCTTTCTGGGGCCTTGCTGCACAAGATCTGTCACAATGGACACCACTTCTCAGGGGCATTGGTGTTTTAATTTTACAGCACTTGGATTTGATTTCCCTCTGCTTATACACACGGTTGGCTTGGTAAAATATCACCTGTTACAGCTGAGGAACAAATGACCATGTGTTGGCTTCAGGCACCCTGGGTTGATTTTTCACCTGCCCCCTGACCTCTGCCCCTTCTGAAGTTGGTGCTGGGAGGGTGAGCCTTCTACCTGCTGAAGCAAAGTGCTGATGTCGCCCCTACTGAGGGAGTTTGAAGAGAAAATGAATGTCTTTAGTACTCCTGTGATGATCAAGGGTTTTTTCCCTTCCTCCCCCACCCACTGTTTGAAACCTCTTAATGGGCAGTCCCTCTGAGCTATTATCTGCCTTGGGATTTGAAGGTGGGGGAAGTGGTGCTGTCTCAGGTGACTGGGCTGGGGGATGGAGAATTCAGAAGTGTGTGATGGGAGCTGGAGAGGAAGGTCAGTGAAGGAGAGTAACGGGGGGGGAGGAGAATCTCACGGGGTGATGGGAAGAAAAGCTGCAGAAGAGAGAGAAAAAATGAAGGGGATCTGGAAGAAAAAGCAAGAGAAGCTGCAGCCTCGAAGGTGGCTACACTTATTCAGACTGCATCATGGCTGGGAATGCAAATGGAGTCGTCATGGATATAGACAGGCAAATCAGCTGGAGCCATTGGATATGCCTAGGCTCTGTGACCGGACTAGCATGAGGCATGAATGAACTCCTCACTGAAGCTGGATAATTAATGCACCACTAAGGATGGGTTGATATAATTTGTAATAAAGGTCTTTTGTACATAAGCTTGCTGTTCATAGTCTATCTTGCAGGTGGGGAGGTAGGACCCCATCCAGCTGTGACCCCAATTGTGGCTTCCTTGCTGACCTCTCTCCCAATGCAAATGTATTGCCTTCTTCTCCTCGCTGCCCTATTCCAGAACCACACTGCTGCTTCTTTGAGTCCATATCTGTAGGGTGCTGGTGTGAGCTGTAGTGGGAGATAGTTGCTCTTTGGCTTAATTAGGAAGGAGGGTGATGAGCTCATGAGAGCCATCAGCTAGGAACAGCTAAAGGAGAAGGAAGTTCAAGGGGAATAGGGTGATCAGCTAGCAAGTGTGGAAAATCAGGATGGGGGGGGAAGTAATAGCCCCAATATACTGGATGTTTTTATATACAGGTGCCTACCTCTATAAAATGGGGACATCTGGTCACCCTTAAAGGGAAAAGGGGACAGGATCCAAGGGAGAGAGAACTCCTTTGTGTCTCACACTCCAGAGAGTGGATTAAAGGGGAAGTTTTGGTCCACTGGTGTTTCTGCACAAGACTGTACTGATGAGCTAGTGCTACACAGGTGATTATAAAGCTTGAAAGCATCTAGCCTGTTTTTAGTGGCCCACAGGGAAAACAAGGTACCGTATATGCCCACCTATTAGCCAATCAAGATATAAGCCGACCCTTGTTTTTAAACCCTAAAAACCGAGGAAAACGCACCACCCGTGCATAAGCTGAGGTTCAAAATGAATCAAGCTAAGTGATGATTTCCATTTCTTGTTCTATTCCTGAAACGGTGCCCATAAATGCTAGATGCAGGTATGAATTCAAATTGAAATCTGCGACTGCTTTAGCGCTTCTCTATTGCTGGTAAGAACTCGGTGATATCAGCAATATTCAATAAGGGAATGTCATGAGAACTATTTAGGCTTGGCGTTAAGTAGACCCAGAGTCATCAGACCGCGTAAGGGGCGACATCTGATCAGCTCAATTTCCTAATCAGTGCAGTTGGATACTGAACTAGTGCATTCAAGAAATAACCACTTGGATATGAAGAGCATATAATAGGCCTATTAAACATCAACCATTTAAAATAATTAGCATAATACCTAGTTTATATTTTTGCTGATATACTAATTGGTAGCGATGAGTGACGTGCTCACATCGGCCTCGGTGTGTACCGGCCATGCTTCAGTCTAAAATTTGGCTGTGATCCGTGGATTAGCCGAACCCAGCTTTTCAGGCACATTTTGGAGCATAAAATTCTGGGCTTATACGTGAGCATATACAGTAGTCCTGTTACAGTTGGCTTTGGGACAACGGAACTCCCCTCTCAACAAGGCCACTGCAGTTCTGATAGCACATGCCATGCTGCAAAGGTGTGTGGGCTGGTTGTGAGGGAGTCTTAGGTGAACCCTGTAAGTTAAGGTTCTGTCTGCTCTTGCTGGGCAAGAAAGGTCATATGGTTCTTGGCAGTAAAGCAGAGGTTTTCCAGAGTGACCTTGTCTAAAATTCCCCTTTCGTTCTTTCCAGTAGTTCTGACTGTGTCCTGGTCTGCTGCTGCCATCCAACCCAGAGCGGGATGTGTTTTTTAGGGGAACCTTTGTATAATAAACAGCAGCTAAAATGCTTTGGAAGGGATACGCAATTAACATTAAATAGAGATGCTAGGTGAAAGGCCATTGTGTCCCAATGCCCTAGTGCTTGCCTTCCTTTATAGTTCTCCATATTGTCCTAGCTGTGTAACAAAAAAGTGAATTTTCTTAATGTACCATCCCCTTCCCAAACTACAGTCTGATAATGGATCTGATAGTTTGAAATCGCTAATATATCTGCTCTTGCTTTGAATAATTTGCTCCTTTATTTAAAAAAAAAAAAAAACAAAAACAACTGGTTTCCAGAACAATGGGAGACATGGCAGATAAAACTACAAGCATTTTATCCTAAGGAAGTGCCCAGCAATCTTCAACTAACTCAGCTTGTAATTTGTGGGGAGCTACTGCAGTCCAGCTCATAAACATTTTTCGCTGTTGTTTGGCAAGGAATATTTTTGGGATTTATAAATCCTACATTTTAACAAATCTGTGCATGTTACAAACCTCCTGCCATCTGACTTGTATTCTGGAAAGAAGACAAGTCATGTTAAAGGACAGTCTACTGATCAAATGAATGTCCATAGACTCAGAGGATGAGGTCAATTACTGGCTCTGCCATGGGTTTCACATGAGACACTAGGCAAATCATTTGTTCTCTGTGCCTTAGTTTCCCTATCTGTAAAATAGGTATACATATGCTTGGAAGAATTAGATTTTTAATGGTAAATGTCAATTCCATTGACTACACTAAAACTGACATTTCATCATCAATGTATAGACTGGCAAAGTGTGAAAAAAATGCTGCCTGAGAACTTTTTACAGCTTGATTGCAGGCTGTTTATTTTATATATTTTGATCTGATTTTGCCCATTTGTGTTTTAACTGTTAAAAAGCTATAACATGTTGAACCTCAACACCTCCTGTTCTTAACTAATTGTCTGACCTCCTCCTAATTTCCTCTAACTGTGAAAATTTGATAAGCTTAAAAATAATAATTCTGTACAACTGTGAAACGTAAATTGATAAAGGCTTAATAATAAAGGTGTTGAAAATATCTTTTTAAAGAAATCAAAATGGGAATTTTTCCCCTGCCTAGCTATAAAATTTCCTGTGTCTGTCCTGTCTAGTGAGACTGCCTCTACAGCACTTAGGAGGGTGTGGTCTGAATCTGAGTTGGGCCTTCTTAACACTGCTGTATTACTGCTATTTACAGTGCTGTAGTGTTCACCCCAGAGACCCCCAAAGCAAGGCACTGCCTGACCATTCCTCCGCTGTTTCTTGCAACCTAATGACTTTGCAGCAGCAGATCAAATGTCATGTCTCTGCCAACTTATTGTAGTTTCTCAAACAGGTTTTGAGTCTAGGGTCTGTACTGGCTCAACCTACTTCAGCAAAGGCTCAGGTACCTAGAAATTGGGAAAGGTGTACGGGAGAAGTGTGTTCCTTTTCCAAGAAGGATTTAATTTAATCAAACCTAATTTAGGAGCTGCCTGATGTAATAAGAGCCTATAGCTGATCTACCAGAAAGTCAAGTGTGTGTGCTATGTAGTGTAAGACTGAGGCACAGTGCATATGGGAACCAAGCCATCTACAGTACAAACCACACCCAGGCTGTCTTAAATGTGTCATGAGGCAAAGCTTGATAAATGTTTATCTCTTGTGGCGGATGTCGCAGGAAGCTTTCATCTCTCCACTTTGTGCTGTGACACATCCACCCTACCCAGACGACAATTGTGTGGGTGCAGTGGTGAGCCATAAACCCACCAAAACATTCATCATTTTCACCATCTAACAGAAGGAGGCAGTGGTGGCCCTGAAACATTGGCTATTTATTACAGAAGCTTTCATTGTAGCTCGCCCTGAAGAGGCAGGTGATTTTCATAATAAAAACTTATGTGCGGCATAGTAGCACCTGCAACCCCCCTGCTCAGAGCTCTTTGGGAATGTCTACACTGCCCACGAATTCCGAGCTCTGATGCAGGTTTGAATCCAAGCTTTCATTTCACCACACAGAAATCAGTCTGACTCAGGTCAGCAAGCACACAGGACCCAGGCTGAGGAAGCAGGTGGGGAAGGCAAGAGAGCCTGAGGCTGTGACTTGGGTCCATGCCCCTTCATTTTGCAGAGTGGACACAGCTCAAGCTGCAGACTGGCATGACAAGGTCTGTATAGGGTGCTAGGGACTTCTCTGCAAGCTGCTGTAAGTCTGTGTTTACAACAGTGCCGTACTGAGGGTGTCCAGCACCTGGGGGCCAAGCCCACTCCCCCACAGGACAAGTAGGGTTCCAGCCCCATACCCCAGCTGCCCCGGAGAGGAGGTCTGTACCTTCAGGGAAGGTAAAGCTGGGAGGGGATGCAAATGTCTCCCCCCCTCACCACTGCACTTACCTAGCATGTGGCACCCACCTGTCCTGTTGCAGCAGCTCAGCTGAGCTAGGACAGGACAGTCTCACCTCCTGCCTGGGGAGGGGCACTGGGTCAGCCTTTCACCACACATGGGGGCAGAGGATCACTGAGGGGTGCTCCTCAGTTCCTCCTGCATCCCTCACATCTCATGAAGGGCCCAGCACCCATCCCCCCCACCAACACTTACCCACTGCCACTCCAGCCTCGCACCAGCTCTGACAGAAGGCGGCCTCTTCCCTGCCTTTTGGGTGGGGGGACTGAGCCAGCCCTTCATAACATGGGACGGATGCAGATGACTCTATGCCTCTCAGAGCCTTGTGTCCCTCTGCCGGCACCTTATGCAGGGCCAATCTGGTGCCCCCCTTGCGGCTGGGGGCCTGGCCACCTCAGTACGCCACTGGTTTACAGTGAAGTATGGATGTGTACATGCAGGCTTGGAAACACAGAGTCTGCCGGCCCAAATCCCAGATAGACAGAAGTTTGGACTAGGTGCTGTACACACATTGAGGAGAAAAGGAGTCCCTGCCCCAAAGACTTTCTAACCAAAGCAAAACTCTTAACTTTTATAATCCACTCCCTGGATATCTCTGGAAAGGAAGAGAGTTCTGCTTAGCTCCCCCACATCTGGGTGAAGAGCAGGGGTGAGGGGTGTTTCTGTGGACATGAGGCTGGCATTAGACTAGAGCATGTCTCTCTTTCCTAGATCTTTCTGCCCTTTTTCCTAGATCTTTGTGTAACAAACTGTGGCTGTATCATGTTTTATTGGACCTTGCACCTCCCACACCAACAGCAGAGACAGCTCCTTTCCCATTCCCAGCTGAAGCAATTCCCCCACCTGTGAGAAAGCAGCAGCTGCTGGAACCAACCCCGCTGAGAGAGTCATGCAGCCATTCAGTAGGGGTCATGTATTGCATATGTGTGGGGTTTAGCACTCTCTCCTCCCCCACTCCCTGGCTCTGTAGGTGGGGTGAAGTGGGTTAAGTAGCGCTCTTTCCCCGCCCCCATTTGCAGCTGGATGCCTTCCAGTAATGCCTAGTGTAAGGATGCCCTGATTCTGAGGGGTGTCTTGCGGGGCTACTACTGTAAGATGCACAATGCGATATGCGAATAAGTCTCTTCTGTGCTCTGGAAGAGACTGAGGGTAAGGAGCATGGACTGGCCCAGCTCGAGGCTGTGCTCAAGGCAGATGAGGGGTTTCTCCCGCCCAGCACAAAAAAACCCGAAACAACCCAAACCCGACCACCTCGGAAAGTGAGGTTTGGAGCGAGTTTGCTCTCTCCTCCCCACCCATCGCTCCTTGCGGCTCAGCTGGCCCGTGTTGCTGTCCGTCCTCCCAGCCAGCAGGCGACCCTAAGCCGGCATCCTCAGTCTGCAGCCGGAGTCCGGAGCCTCCGGCGCGGCGCTCTGTGGTTCCTGTTACCGAGGCACGCTTTTGGCAGGGGCGGCGGAACCGCCCAGGATTTTGCCGGCGGCGGCCTGGCGCTCGGGCCAGGTAACCGCTCCAAGCGCGCACTGGGCTCCCTCCCCAGCGCTCCGGGCCACCCCACACTCCGGAACGGCTCAGGGCGCTTGGAAACTCCCTATCTGTCCAGGGGCGCACGGGGGTTTGCATCCCTCCGGATCAAGGGGGGCGTGCGGGGCCCTTGTCTTTCCGGATCTGGGGAGTGGGGGGCGCACGGGGCCCCTGTCTTTCCGGATCTAGGGGGCGTGCGGGGCCCTTGTCTCTAGATAGAGGAGGGCGCGGGGGTCCCTGTCTCTCCGGATCTAGAGGGGCGCAAGGGTCCCCATCATCTCTCCAGATGAACTGGAACGCACGGAGGTCTCTGTCCCTAGTGCAAAGGGAGCGCACGGCGGTCTCCATCTCTCCAGACCAACAGGGATGCCCACCCGTTCATCCTGTTTTCACCACGGCAAGGGGCTCCTCCTGTGTCTGGTTAGTACAGGGTGGGGGAAGAGGTCCTCGGCATTGGTTAGGGGTGGCAGCTTCCTTTTTAACCTGGGGGAGGTCACCGGGTGGAGAGAGAAAGAAAATCCAGCTTTGCTCCCTCTTGCATAATGCAGGATAAAGTGATCAGCTGTGCCTCAAGGCCTCTCCCAGCTCAGTGGGTCAAGGAATGATGTTATTTCTGTGTTCTACTTAGCCACTCATCCGGTGCTGCCTCCTTTGGCAATTGAAGCAGGGGTGGGGAGCTGGGTCCCCTGCACAATTTATTATTTTGGTTGCATCTCCTGGCCCAGCCTGGTGCTAGGATGAGCCAAAAGGCGTACGCCAACTTCCAGCAGGACCAGCTGCCTCTGGTAGTGACATTTATTTAGCTGTAAACTCAAGGCTGCCCCAAAAGTGATTCATTCCCTGGGCCCCCCAAAGTTGATTTGTGCAGACCCTGGCTGCCTCCTCCCGAGAAATGCTACAGGCCAGGTGATACAGTGGGCAAACCTTTCAGATGCAGATGTGGGAGGAGAAGGAAGTTGGAAACCCAGGGAGGCCTCTCTTACCTGGAGTAACTTGTTCAGAATGCCCCAGCCTGGCATTTCAGTAGGGCAAATGGGGGAGAACACATTTCACCTGTGCTCTCCACTCCAGCCTGGCTGCTAGTCTGGTAAGCAGTCTGTTTCCAAGTACTGGTCTTTAAGGACCCAAGTGGGCTAGGACCTAGTGGCCTAGAAGAGACCACCCTAGAAGTTATCTTCCTACAACAGATATGGCTGGTGAGGCTGCTTCGGCTGGCAATCAATATTGGGCCAGTACCTGGGATTCTCTTCTAGTGGGTCCAGTTCTCACTACTGCCAGGGTGCTCTGCAAGACCTACTTCTTTCCAACAGTACGTCTCCTAACAGAGTCATGTAAGGTTTCCTGGCAGTAGCTGGTAGCCTGTTCCAGACCTATATTCCACCCCAAACCTGGCCGACGAGTCACTGTGTGACCTCAGGTAATTCACCTCACCTCACTTCTCTGTAGCTCTGGGTCCTCATCTGAAAAATGTAGATGATGATGATTCTTTTGGGGGGGGGGGGGAAGCAATTTGAGAGCTAGGGAAGCTGGTAGATGTTGTTGTATATTACATTGCCTGCAGCGGTTCCCTACCAAACTAAAATGGCTCTGTCTGAGGCAAGGAAAGAGAGAATGTGGCAGCTCTAAAAGCATTTGTTGCATGTGCTGGTGCTAGGACTGTGGGTGCCTTCAAAATAATTTGTTATAACAAGCAGCAGCGGCAGCAAATACTAAGGTATACAGCAGAGGAGTCAGAACAATGTAGTGGTGAGTCTGGAAGTGCTGTAATGGAGCCAATTGCCATTGCATTTGATTAGATTAACTAATCTTTCTCTGTCTCCCTGTCCTGTCATAGGATGACGGCTTCTGTGCCCCTCCGGGTGACCTGCAGTCTCATCACGTGGCTCTCTCTCTACACCTGGTTCTGCCATCGATTCAAGCACTGTAGCTATGAGTGGAGCTGCCGGCTGGTCGCTCTGACCCATGGTGTCCTCGCCACCTGCCTGTCTGCTTACGTTGGTTTTATTGATGGCCCCTGGCCTTTGACTCACCCAGGTATGTTACAGGAATTTTGTCCGCAGGCTACTGATCTCAGGGCAGAAAATGTTGTCTTCTGATCCCCAAGAGCACCCCCATCTACCACAAGCAGATCTTACTGGCTGTTTCCTTCTTGGGCTCCATCTCCAGTCCATAGGCAGTGGGTGCGAGAAGCAGGGGAATCTAGCACCATTGTCACCTTCTTCTGCTCTCAGCTGGAGTCTCTTTGCAGCCTGGTGTCTTCTCACTTTAATGCAATGTCTTTCCTTTCCAGGCTCACCGAACACAACCCTCCAGGTGCACGTGCTGTGCTTTAGCTTGGGCTACTTCCTCTTTGACCTAGGCTGGTGTGTATACTTCCGGACAGAAGGCGCTCTGATGCTGGCCCATCACATGGTGAGCATCTTGGGAATCACGGTGTCACTGGCCCTGGGAGAGTCAGCTGCCGAAGTCAACGCCGTCATCTTCGGCAGTGAGATCACCAACCCACTGCTGCAGGCCCGCTGGTTCCTGCGGGAGACGGGACTTTACCACAGCTTCACAGGAGATGTGGTGGATTTCTTCTTTGTGGCCCTCTTCACGGGCGTGCGGATTGGGATCGGAGCTTGGCTCATGTACTGCGAGCTTGTGTCACCCAAACCCAGATGGTACATTAAAGTGGGAGGTGTGATCATGTATGTAGTCTCCTGGGTTTTCATGGTCAGTATTTGCCGTTTCGCCAGGAGGAAAAGCATGAAGAAATACCACGCCTGGAGGAATAGGAGGAGCGAGGAGCTATACTCTGAAACCAACGGCCATCTGAAGAGTCATTAAACATCTTCATGATCTTGCAAGAAGGGGATCTAACCCCCCGGCCAGAAAGGTCATTCTTGGGAGATGAGCCATTTAACATTAGAGAGAGCCAAGCCAGATTTATCCCTGATGGAATGCCATTGACACCAATGGAGTTACACCATAGATGTATTGGGTCTGGAGTGTGTTACCTGGAATGGACTGGATCGGAGATGTGTTGTGTGTAAGTAGACATATAGCAAGCTGCATGGGTGAGGAAAGGGCTTAATTTACCATTAAAGCAGTTGCCGGTGCAGCAGCACAGATGTAAATAGCCATGTTAGTGGCTTCCTCCTTCAGCGCTGGTATAATCTTGAAGGAGATGAGATATAACACTAGGTGTCCATGTTCAGTGTACTGTGCAGTGACTCTGGTTTCCTGTTCAGAAGAAGGGTGGTCTAGTGGTTGGTGTGAGGAAAATAGGAGTTGGGATTCCTGGTTCTGCCATCAGTTTGCAAAGTGACCTTGGTCAAGTCACTTAACTTCTTTTGTGCCTCAATTTGTAAAGTGGGGATAATGATAATGATGCTGCCCCACCTCTGCAAAGCATTTTCAGGTCCTTGGATGAAAGGGGTTCTGTACATGCAAAATGTGGTAGTTATTTATTCTTGTCTTGGCATTTCCTTTGGAAGAGAGAAGTTTGGTGGTTGCTGTCTCACTTGGACTTGCATTTTGTGTCAGTTGCGTGAGTATTAATTTTCTTCTGGTTTCTTTTTATTTATTGATTTTATTTATGTTCTGGTAGCACACAGGTCCCAGTCAGAACTGAGGCCTCGATGTACTTGGTGCTGTACAAACATGCAGTGAGGCAGTCTCTAACATGAAGATCTTACAATGGTTTTCTCCCCAGTTCTCTCCTTCCCACCTCTGATCATTAAAAACAATACCCACAATCTCGTTTGTGGTTCCCTTTCTGGTGGTCGGCTCTCTAACTGCTCCCATCAGAAAGGCATACCAGCAAGTAGCAATAACTGGCTAACATCTCAGGAAGTGGGCTGATCTACGCATGGAGACTGAATTCCTCTTTCAATGTTTCCTTTCAGTCCAAGGACAAGCAATAGCGCAGTGGTAGCTTGCATCGCTGCTTCCCGTGTTCTATCTTGTGGATAAGTGACATGCTTCAGAGCTATCAAACTGACATCTTCACCAGCAGTAAATTCATTTAAAAACTAAATCTCTTAAGTAGGACGGGATGACAACCAGATCCTGACCTTGGTTAACCTGGTGTCAGGGTAGTGTGTTTCCATTATCTCCAACAGAGGCACTGTGGATTTAAACCAGTGTATGTGAAACCAGAATCTGGCCAGCGTTGCCTTTGTGACAGCGAGCTGACCTGTAGATAGGAAAGCCGTGTCAGGGACACTGCCCCCAGGTACAGATTCTGTTGTGGTGCGGAAACTGCATTCCAGTTTTCGGATGCTGTTGTGTTTATCTTGCTGCAGTCTCTTAAGCACAGTTTGATTTTTTTTTTCCCCTGGGCTTTTATGTGTGGATTCCACCACACGCTAATCTGTAGTTCAGATTTCTGTTCTGCTGCAGATGTCTCCTGTTACAACCAAAGAATTGAAGAGCAAATTGCCACATGCCAGCTTCAGGTGAGCAGAGCTGACAGAAGGGCAGGCCAGCTCTTAAAGGGAAATTTCACCTATTTTGTTTGGTGCAGCAATACAAATGCTGACTCCTAAAGGATGTGAGGTAGTTGGCACAGGTAAATTGTAATCAGGACTTTGGGGTTCTTTTTCTGGTTCCGCTGCTGCTATGTACATCATGCAACCTCTTCGCCTCAGTTTGCCCATCTATAAAATGGGTATAATATTGACCTACCTCAGAGGAGTGTCTTGAGGGTTATCATTAGCAAAGTGCTTAATCCACCTGTGGTGAGTGCTTTTGGGTCTATGGTGAGCAGTGCTGTATAAATGTAGGCTGTTACTGTGGTGACTTCTGCACTTTTCACCATGATATAAACTATGAACTGTAACTGGGACTAAACTTTCTAACTCAACCATGGCACTACCCATTCGCTGGCTTACTCAAATCACAAATGCCCCAAGGTGCATGATGCTCTTGAATAGTGTTTACAGGCAGAGTTCTGAGAGGTACCAGTTGAGACCAGAAACTGGAAATATATATAGGAGCCAGTCCTGTAGTCTCTTCTCAGGCAAAGTTCCTGTTTGGTTAAAAAGAGGGTGTTAGACTTGTTTGTCCAAATAGGACTACAAGAATAGGTTTAGAGTCCCAACCGCTTCCTGCAGTGGACCTGAACCTGAACATCTTTCTGGTTCCATCTTTCTGGTGTGCAACTCTCATCAGTCAATCAAGGGTATGTGCAGAGAAAGCTTGTAGGTTGGCATCTCAAGTATGCTTGGAAGAAAGCTGAGCCTAATATGTTCTGACTGTCAATTAGAAATTGCACTGAGGATAGGTTCCCAGAGCAGACTGGATGGTTTGGATTGAGACCTTGATTTTCAGAGAAGTTTGGTGAGCAGTTACATTCACAGTTGATGCCATTACACGCACAAATGGTCGAGTAATCATGGTGGTGAGCGCAATGCAGATCATTTCCCGTGCAAATTAGATGTGCACTTTGCTTGAGCCAATGTGTGGTTAGAAAAATACATGCTGTAATGACTTGTGTTTCTGAGAGTAGAAAGGGGACCTAGTTGTAGGGTCTCTGATCAATATCAGGACTGTTTAGTATATTATACAAGGGTATAACAAGGAGTAATTGGCAATGGCTTTGCAAAAAAGAGACAGCACTTGGCCTTACGGTACCTACAGTGGGCACTAGTATAGAATCGGAGACCCAAGGGGTCGGTCTACACTGGAGGTTCTGTTAAGTTGACCTAATAAGGTCGACTTTAAGTTGACCTTGTTAAGTCGACTTAGAGAGTCCACATTGAAAACTCCTGTTGACTGCCTGCGTCCACACTGGCAGGTGCTAGGTCGATAGAGGAGTGGTGCATTGTGGGTAGCTGTCCCACATTGCACCAGGCCTGGAGGCCAATTAGGTCGACTTAAGGGCTTTCCCTGTCTACACTGACTTAAGTTGACTTAATAAGGTCGACTTAAACGTTAAGTTGACCGTAAGAGGGGGTGGTATTAAATCGACTTTACGAAGTGTTTAAGTCAACTTAATAAAAGCCCAACGTGGACACAGGAGTCTGTAGGTCGACTTAACCTTCCTTAAGTCGACCTAAGGCTCCAGTGTAGATGTACCCAAGGAGAGGGAAAATACCTTGCCATCTGAGAGAAGCACATGGTGTGACACAATGTCCTAAATTTCACTGAGCAGAAGGGCTTACTCACGGTGTCTGGAACAGATGTGTAAAAGGAAACCGTGGGACTAGTGTGAAATACTACCTTGTGTTTGAATTACTGTGTAATAACCACTAATATTCCACCGGTGGATGGTGTAGAAGCTTTGTATTGTTTTATAAAATAAAGACACTTTAACTAGACAAGCGGCTCTCTCTCTTTCTTTAATCCAGTGTCGTCTTTTGAAGGTAAATTGCTTGCTACCAGATGAGTCAGCATGGCCTAGAAGAATGGGTAAAGCATTTGGGATCAGTACCCACCTATCAGTGGATAAAAGGTTTGGATATGTGATTCCCTCCTCTTCGAGTGTCTCGCTAAGTGGCCATGGGCAATTCCCTTGACTTCCATGTCTTAGTGTAAAATGAGGCTAGAGTCTATGTCACAGGGGGTTTCTGGAGAGAAAGCAAGGAGCAAGTGTTCATCTCAGTTAGAGAAGAAGGCTCCCAAAGCCAGCTAGAATGCATCCAGCCATCTAAAGGGAACTGGGCCAACTTGGGAAGTTTCCACCACAGCATATAAGGGCAGGATTCTGACCATTACGGTGCCCCAGTCATGGAGGAGAGAATTCCCCTGGCCCAGAAACAGCGTAGATCCAAGGTAAGCAACCCTATGCTGCCTCGACCCTTGCCAGTGCCAGCATTGGGAAATAGAGGAAGAGGGTGCCTGTAGCATTCAGCATGGCAAGAATTCTGGGCTGCCTGGTGCTCAGCCCATAGGCACTCTGGAGGAAGCTGCTGTGTGTTTGAGCAGTCCTCAGAGAGACACAGCCGTGTACCAGTAGCACATAATCTGGAGGACATGAAGATGATGCGGCCAGAGCAGAATCTAGCCCTAAATGTTGCGGTGGGAGATGTGCAAACAAACAAGCAGTGGATGTGATGGTTTTCATCAGGGATCTCAAACACGTGGATGTGGCCCACGGAGTTGCTTCCTGCAGCCCGCAATGACACCTGGAATTTGTAAAATAATTATAATTTATAATGTAAAATTTTAAGAGTGTTTTAGTGATGTGGCCCTCGGGCCAATATCCTAGTCCTCGTGGCTCTCGTGGTGATCTGAGTTTGAGATGCCTGGTTTTCAGGATACCCAGGATTGAGAGTCACTTCATGACCTGCCCCCACCGCCGCCAGCATGAGGAATTCTTGCTTCACTGGCTATCAGCTCCCTGCCGCCACCAGCCTGTCAATCACCCGAGCACTTGCCTTTGGGCTCTGCCAGGCCTTATTTTTCAGTGCAGGTTAACAATAGGTGAACCGCAGTCCTTGAGGCCCTTTGAAGTTTCCCTCTGAAATGTCCAGCTTCTTATTCACTGGACACACGCAGAAGTACCACGTCAGCTTTTCTTCACCAAGGGGACAGTGTACATCCCAGTTTGTACGCTTTGACTCAGAATGAACTACTAACTTAACATCACAGCACTTAGATATATTTATAGTGAAAACAACAATTTAATTATCTAAGATTCAAGACAGTGAGTAAGGATAATGGAAGGAAAAGGTTACATATAAAACACAGCCATAACATCTGACAAAGTGGGTTGCAGCCCACGAAAGCTTATGCCCAAAGAAATTTGTTAGTCTTTAAGGTTCCACAGATTTTCATCGTTTTTGCTATACACAGACTAACAGGATTACCCCTCTGGAACTTAAAGGCATAGCACAATTTCTAGATACTAACCTTAGGCTAACCACCTTGTGGCTCATCTTCTGAGTGCTGCCTTCCTGTTGTTTTCTCATCTCCCTGATGACCTCCTCTGTAATAAACATGCCATTGTGTTTGGCTTACAATGCTTTGTTTACTTGCTGTCAGAGAGAGAGGTCAGTAATACCTTTTGTCTGACAGAAAACCTGTTTGTCAACTTTGACTTGATACAGATTTTAAAGCACATTTTCAGCAGACTATGTAACTCCTGACAAGGTATCTGTATAAACATTTCACTATGATATTAACAATTAGTGTGGCCCTGGCTTTCATTTAAAACCTTGCCTGACACTCTGGGGAATCAGAATGTACATACTGGAATCAGGATATTTCTATAACTCTTTCCCAGTTGGCATTTAGGAACACAAGGGTCATAGTGGGTTCGCCAATGCTTCTGAAACCCATCGTGTTTTATACCTCCTCATTGTCTTTAAAAAACCTGTTTTGCCCCTAAATGACCACTGTTGGTCTTAGAATAC
>ML685846.1:254042-290093 GCA_007922175.1 Pelusios castaneus | reverse complement strand
AATCCCACTTCGTCAGACGCTTTGAAGATATCTTCAAAGCGTCTGACGAAGTGGGATTTTCTCCCACGAAAGCTCATGCGATTAATAAATCTGTTAGTCTTTAAAAGTGCCACAAGACTCTGTTGTCTTTCTACAATAGACTAACACGGCTACCCCTTTGGATTTTGACTTGGGTTTGTCTTTCCAGGGGCTGGATATCAGAGACTTCAGAGGAGCTGTACTTCTTATACCATACTGCTCTGCAATACCAGCTGAGGAGTTATGGTCCATGGGACTTCAATGAAAGAAGTTCCCTAGCACTTTGACACATTTACTTCTGATCTGTAGCCTGGAGAATATGCTATGGGAACAACCTTGTATTGCTTTGGAGAAATGGACTAGGAAAAGTAATAGCCTCTTCCCATTTCTAATATCTATGTTTCTATAAATTGCAGTCTAAGTGAGGTTTTTATAGCAAAAAAAAATCTATTTTAATTGGTAGTGCACAGTGTAATTGCTTATTGATTTTAGTTGCTGGATCTTGTACTGTAAAACTGCTCAAGCAGCAGAAATCTCATAAATACACACAGATATTAAATTAATAAATGTTAAGTTTGAAGGCATGCACCATTGGTTCCTAATAGAATCAACATTTGCTAAAAAGATAAACACTACCTGCATCAGGGCTTGCTTTGACTAGCTGTTTCCCCTCTTAATTGTTGAATTAAAAATTAAAATGTCTAAGTGGACCCGGAGGAGAGGGAGTTAAATCTCCCCAGCAATGTCTTACCTGGAAATCTGTACTACTTCTTTATCATGTGTGTGTTTTTGTAAAATGATTTTTTTGAACATTGAGCTATGTCCTCAACAGGTGTAAATTGATGTTGCACCATATATTTTGAAGAAGCTATGCAGATTTATGCCCTCTGAGGATTAGGCCCATTCTCTTTATTGTGTTTGTATATACACTTTCTTGGTACCGACGTATTATTAGGTTGGAAGACAAGCAAATTATGAAGCATGTTCACCCAGGAATCCTACTATCTGGCCAACAAATATGTGGTTGCCAGAATCTTTGTAGGCCAATGATAGGTAAAAACTGAAAATACAGCCTGACCAACTTGGGCACCAAGCGAGTGATTGATCTGCAAGGAAACTATGTCCCTCTCAGATTTGCCATGATGATATCTTTCTAACTGTTATTGTAATGTGATTATTTTGTCATGCACTATAAAATATATCAAGGAAATAAAATGACAACACAGCCTAATACCACCCCTCCCAGAAACCCACCTTCTCCAACATCATGACATAAGCACCCTCAACTGAAAGGAAACCACAAAGGAAAATATAGCTCTTTTATGCGCCTATGCAATGTCACACATCATCTAGAGAAGGATTTCATTCCCCACTCACAATTAATCTTTTCCAAACAAGAAGTTAATTAGACACTAAGGCTATGTCTGCACTACAAAAAGTTAGGTCGACTTTGTTAAGTCAACCTTATTAGGTCGACTTAACAAAGTGGTTTCCCTGAACACTAAGTAAGTCGACCTAACTGTCCTTAGGTCGACCTAATAAAGTGGACTTAAGCATCCACACTGTGCTTAGGTCGATCTAAGGAGTCAACTTAAGGGTTAGGTCAACCTAACCGGTGGTTCTTATTAAGTCGACCTAAGCTTTTATTAAGTCTACTTAAGGAATTTCGACTTCATGAAAGCCTGGTGAGATACTAAGTTAGGGCGACTTAAGCCTCCTTAAGTGGACCTAACTTGCAAGTGTAGACATGCCTAACACGGTCTCTTGGCTCAGGCTAACCTGCTCTTTGGTGGAAATTACATACAGCAGTGCACTTCCCTGTATCCCTAGTGTGCAGTGTGTACATCAGTCCCGTAGTATGTGATAAGAAAAGACATATGAGCGCCTGGTAATAGAGTTCTGCTGCTAAGATCTTGGCTCTGGGAGATTAGGTGCTGCCACAAACTTTGTCTATGGTGTGATGTCATGCACTTTGCCTGAATCCTTGCTTCTTGGTAGTGTGCACAAGGTGGGGGGGGGGAAGCAGGGTCACAGCCTCCCTCTGCCCCAATAATCAGGGGGGAGGCCTGGCACTTCTCTGGCCCTTGCAGTGAGGGGTGCACACACATCAGGGTGGCACAGAACACGAATACCACTGAAATTTAAATTCCTACACATGCCCCTGGTAATGTGGGACTAGCTAGAATCCTTGGCAATATGACACTTGGTAGCGCAGAAGTTCATGAACCTTTAGTATGGGGGTAATAACCCTTGGGACTTAATACCATGGGATTTGGGTGGACTGTTGGTACTAACAGGGCTGGGGGTGGGTAGAAAGGATGGCTACATTGGGTTAGATGACACAGAATTTAGCTGCTGACTATTTTTTATGGTATGCTGCCTGTACAGTCTGTGCTAGCAGCCACTGACAATATAGTTTAGATGTGTACAGTTTCAGATTAGCAGGTTGATGCACAAATTGTAACCTGCTCTCCAAGCCTCATATATTCCATAAATGGCTTGGGGGGAACCAGAGACAAGGCGGGGCTAGGGAAGTGATATTTTTTAGGGGATGATGTGGTGAACAGCTGCAGCTTGTTTGAGGAACAAGCAAGGGAGAGCCACGTACATCGGAGTTTAAACTTGAGCTGGGGCATTAGTGGTGATTTATGGCTTGATTCTGCTCCCTTTGATGTCAATGGAAGCAGGGAGAGGCCCTTAAGTGAACTATTTAAGGTGCAGGGTGCTGGACTCCCTTCTGGTCTAGCTCTAGTTGTATGTTTTCCCTCCACCCACTGGAATGATGCCCAGTGAAACGATGGGAAAATACATAGCCTCCAAGACCAGCAAGTACCACCAGCTCATCTAGTTTCACCGTCTCTTCATCATAGGCCACCACCCAGCAAGCCACTAAACCCGACCTAGCCCAAACTATTACAGCACTCGGGTGGCAAACCTATTAGGTGCCAGCTGCAGTGAAGGTGGGCTCATGGTGCCACCCTGTGGGGACACAACAGTAAGTGGAATATACTCAGCTGCAGGGAGTTAGTGGTGTGCTGTGACAGCACAAGAAGCTTTGGTAAATAGGACATCCTATCATTGCCATTCCCATTCTTACTTTGGTGCAATGGGCACCTGCTTGTTTTAGTTTATTTATTTACATATTACACAATGGTGTCCCACTGCCATAGTTTCACACTCAAGTGCATTACCTACAGTGCCCTGCCCCAAAGAGCTAATGCATTTTGGCTGCCTAAGACAAGACAAAACAAAGGGAAACTAAAAAAAAGGGAAGGTGTGGGTGAATAAAGAAGGTGCGTGATGAAGACGTGCGCTAGTTTAAGGGAGGGATTTGAAGGCGAAGGGAGCTGTATATTTAGCAAATAGTAATGCAGGTCACAGGAAAGCTATTTATTAATACTTAGCTTTTACAAAAAGCCAGAAGCCACGGGAAGCCATGAAAGGCACAATTTCCACTAGTGGACATTGACTCTCGGTGAGTCAGGTTTGGGGAATCTCCCACCCCACATTTGAGACACCTTGGGGTAGCAGGGGGCTGATTTTGAGGTGTGCTTGGGACCCACAGCACCAATTCAAGTGAATGGGAGAGCCAACAAATAAGGAACGCAAGCACCTAGCTTTAGGCACCTGTGGCTGACAACTTTGACCAAGTGGAGGGGGAAGATGTTTAAAGACATGCCCACCCCCCAATAATTAGCAGGGGGCAATCTTTTTTGCATTTATTAGGGATAAGGTGGGAAAGCTTCTCATGTCTCCCCTCATATGGAAATCCCTTTGTTGCAGTTTGGAGGGTTCCTATTAGGGGTGGAATAGGGTGACCAGCTGTCCAATTTTATAGGGACAGTCCTTACATTAGTCTTAAAAAGGTACCTATTACCACCCCCCCAACCTCCCATCCTGATGTTTTGTACTTGCTATCTCTACATTCTCTGTGTGTGCATGTGTGTGTGTGTCTTCTCCTCAGTGCATTCTGGAATGGGGAGGTGGCAAGCTCCATATATCATTGGGGTGGAGGGATCCCATCTCTTCAGTACATTTCAAGGGGGGCTTTCCTTTACTCCAGGGTTGGACTGTGGGCCAAACCCTGGCTGCCAGACACTCATGAACCACCCCCGAAATCTTTTTATTTACTTATTATTATTATTATTTTCCCTAGAGGCTGGGCCATGGCTATATCTTGCCCAATAAATTTGTACCCTGGCAAAAAATAATGGGCTGCCCCTGCTTTAATACATTGCACGGGGGAATCCCTTCTCTTAGCAGTGAGAAGGGTCCAAACAAACAGTGGTTGACCTTGCGAGGGAACCCAGTGGAGTTGTGATTTATGTGGGGAAGACCGGTGACTGCAGTGGGAACACCAGGACCTCTCATGAGGGAAGTGGACAAACCCCTCTTGAAATGGAAAAAGAGGCAAACACCTGTGTGCAGGGCCAACCCAAGGGTTTTTGGCGCCCTAGCTGAACTATGATTTTGGTGCCCTCTCCCCCATATGCATATGTAAAAAATTCTCTTCCAACTAATTTGGCACCCCTGAAAGCCTGGTGCCCTAGGCAACTGCCTAGTTCACCTATAATATAATAATATAATGCAACGGAGGGCACTAACAGCACAGCTGAATGTCTCAGCGGGGCCTGCAGGACTTCCAGCAGGGCTGGCAGACCTCGATAGAAATGTGCAGTCCCTACCCAAGCCCTAGGAAGGAAGAAAAAGGCCGGAGACCCTTTGCATGCTGCGCGCTGGGGCACCTCCTCTGCAGTAAGCAACTTGAGGTTGGGGGGGCTTGGCATCCCCCGCAGTGTGTCTAAGGAGAATCCCGTCTCTGCCGGGCACGCGGGCAGCATTCCCGTGCGCGCGCTGGGCGGCGGGATTCTGCCGTGAGCTGCCGTACTCAGCGCACATGATCCTTCCGCCCCTCCCCTCTTCCCCCTTGGCCGTGGCTAGGGACTCCTTTTCCTGCTCTGCTCCCGGCGGAGGCGCCGCGCGGTGAGGCGGCCGCGCAGGGATCGGCTGGAGGGGGTGTGTGAGGCGGCTCCCAGAAGTAAAGGCACACACACAAAAAAGCCGCCGTCAGCTGGGTGGGTTCGAACCGGACCCGAACCCGAACCCGAACCGGGCCGGTTCCCGCCAGATACTACCGGGCCCTCGAGCCGAACTGAACCGAACCGGGCCGCCCCTCCCCCACCCCGGAGCGCGGGCCGGCGGGGACATGGGCCCCGCTCCCCAGGGGGAGAGGGCGCGGGGGGGCGGCGAGCCGCGGCCGGGCACCCCCAGATAAGGGGAGACGCCCCTGAGCCCCGGCAGCTGGGCTGTGTGAGGTCCCCAGGAGGCGGCGTGTGACCCACAGGATCAGCCCCCCGCTGGTTGGGAGCGGGGCCCTGCCGGCCCCAGCCAGGGACTGGTGCCCCTGTAGGGCCAGTTAACAAAGCTCCTCTTGGACTCCAATCGGGACCAGCCTGGCCCCGGCGTCTGCAGGCCTGGCCCCTCTGAGGATGTATCCCTGAAGATTTTTTTTTTTTCTCTTCTTTTGGGAAATCTTTGCTTGGGGGAAGTTTGTGGAGTGTGTTGGATTTATTTTTTTTCTTCAAAGAGCCCGTTTGATCTGGATATTTTGGTGGACTGAGAGGAGAGAGTTGGGGTTTTTTGGGGGGGAGGGGCACGACTGAATTTGTCTTCTGTGTATGTCTCTTCTGGAGCAAGGCGGGATCCTGAACCGTGGGGTGTGTGTGTGTCAGAGGTGCGGGGCAATACATCGGGGAGATCCCTGGAAGAGGAATAAAATGCAAATTGGATAAAAAGACTCCTTGCTGGGGGCTCCAATGAGTGGCACACAGTCCACAGTCACGGACAGGTTAGTATGAAACAGGATTTTGATGGGTGTGTTTTTTTTTTTTTTTTTTAAAAAGCCATTTCCCTGCTCAACATTGGTCGCCTTCCTTTTGGATTTAAGTGACAGTGGGAGGGGTTGATAGGATCAAGAGACTGGGATTAAATTGGTTTTGGAATCCATGAATATCCTAGAGCAATTGTCAATCAACTCATCTGGGTTAAATTTGAAATTGACATGAAATGTTTCCATCTGCCTTTAAGGCAGCTAGGCCATATCTGTTCTTCCAGTCTCAGAACTAGGAGTAATGGGGGGAGAAGAACCCAAGGAAATCAGTTTTAGGTAAAATTAAGGGTTGGGGCTTCTTGGGAAAAGGGGATATAATTTAGACTATAAACATTTTGTATCTCGAGTTTGAGTTTGTATGGTTTATACATTTGTTCTTTATTTGGACAGCAATTTACAGTCTTCAGGGAAAGGTCACGTCAGGTGAGGACGGGATCCATATCTGATGAGCAGCTATGTCTGCCCAGGTGTCTCTGCTGTATCTTAGTTCTCTTCCCCTCCCGCGGGGGGAAGAACCCCCCCCAAGTTGCCTGCTTCAAATGGTTCTTTCATTCTCTTGGCTTCTATGTAAAACCCACCATTTTATTCTCTGGCAATTTTTTGTGCTTTTCACTTTTATTGGATTCTTCAGGGTCAGTAGCTGAATGTTGTTCTCTGCTGGAAGAGATTTGAATTGTGTGAGAGCCATCGGATAATTCCACACAAACTTTCCATATGCTTTTGAGACAGTAGCATGATGGGAAAGAAAGAGAACATTTTAAGTTATCTTTCCATTTCTAGACAACCAGGAAAAATGTCTTCTCTGAGGTTTTCAGACATGAAGATAACTTATTTGAATGGGTTGCTGTGTATTTTTGGAAGCAATGGCATAAAATAATAGCAGAACTGTGTGAAGTTTGGACCACTTGGGCCTTATGTGAGCTGTACAACAGTTTTGAAGCAGTAATATTGCAGCTGAGACAGGAGCATGTTTCACTATTTCCAGTATGGGCGAGGGGCCTTGTAGATTAGAAAGATGAGTATACACTGAACCTGATTCACATTTACACTCTGACCTTTTTACATTATTCTGATAATGTAAAGGGGCCTTAGTTAGTGTTAAGCTACCAGAGTGTAAGGGAGCCTTGGTATAAACAAGAATCCACTATGATCTGTTTTTTTTATTCTTGTTTTCAGACTGAGTATTTGCAATACATTTTGCAGTATTATCTTTTTAGTATAATAGGTGGGACTGTGACCACTGTACTCTGAATGCTGACTTTTCTTTTACAGAGCATGTGCATGAACACTAAATTGCATATTGATGTGAGTGCTGTAACATGCTTCTTTTGTGCACAGCAGAGTTCTCTCATTTAAAAGAAATGCATGCCTGAAACAATCTGGAAGACACCATAGGGAGAACAGGGTCTTCAAACCAAAAGAGATGTTGAATTGCTGCATGAGAAGGGGATACTTGAAGGCAGTGGACTTCATTGTTAATAAAACAAAAATATTTTCCATTACCGTGTTAGAACAGTCAGTACAAAAACATAAGCATTTCCATTTCCTGCTGCTTTGTCATGTCCCAGGCATGTTGCTATGCAGTATTTAATTAAAGGCTTTGAATAAAAATATTAATGCTGGGAAAAGATGCCATCTTGACAGCCCTGGAGACTTGATGCTTTCTATCATCACAGAGTGCACATAGGCGATGGCAGGTGTGGGGAAGCATGCTGTGCCACTGTGTCTCACCTCTGACCTGGAGGAACCCCTGCTCTAATTGCGAGAGGGTAATTCAGTCTTCATGGCCCATTTGTTCTTTGGCTGAGACAGTTGAGAGTGCCAAATGTGACGGTGTGTTCTCGTGATGTGGACATCTGCCCACTAGGAATTGGAATGAGGCCACACATTCATTCATGTATGGCACTGAACAGCCCTCAGATAGTGGTGCCTTTTTGGTCATCACTGTCCTGACAACCTAGCAGTGAAAGGCTCTCTGTCCTGTAAGCTTATATTCCTTTTTTATGTCTTGCTCCTAACTGTGAGAGCATAAAGCAGGTGCAATCTAAATGCAGCACTTAGTAGTGTCACTGGGCCTACAAAGTATAAAACTAGATTACAGGTTTCACTCTCTCTGGGTATCACTGGTGTGTGTTAGCCTGTTTCCCCCCCCACCCCCCCTTTTCTCTCTCACATATGGAGTGCCTTTTGCAAAGTTCAAAGACAGCCACATGTGTGCCAAAGAGAAACATGAACATAATAGGATGGTATAGGTCAGCATCCTTCTCAGTTTGTGTTATGGGGCTTTTGCATAATGATTGCTTCTTAAATACCTATTAGGGAAAAGATCTACTCTCCATATGCATAATCTTCAGTTTCCTCCTCTCCCCCACACCCCTCTGGATTTAGCAGTGGCCATCTGAACTTTATTTTTGATATCCAATTGACATTCTTTTTGGCCAGGGTTACACCTGTGTTCTTCTGCTCACAACTCTTGCTATTGATCTCATTTCTGGCACTAGCCTACAAGTTAGGTCAGAAATAGGACTAGTCAATTTCAGTGGTGCTTCTGTGACAACAGGCCAAATGACAAAAACCAGACAGTCCTCTCCTTTTTCTCTCTGTCCCATAGCTCCTTCTGTTTCAGAAGCTCCGAGGGTTCTAGGTATCCCTGCAGCTGTTCCTGGCTCTGCTCTGGAATGCCTTGCAGCCAGTTCATGTTTGCTATGTTTGGGATATCTGTCTCTCTCAAAGTGCATCAAGCCGTCAGTCCAGTTGTGTTTTCTATCTCTAAGTTCTACTCTGTTATCTAGCCCACTTGCCCACCAAAGTAGGAGTGTTTCCTATGGGACGTTTTTAGCATCTTTTTTCCTAGTGTATATATTGCTTGAGCAAACACTAGGTATTGAATTAAATGAATTTATAACAAATGCCAGTATTGGTCAGAGTGTTAAACAACTCCTTATCTTCAAAGGTATCCAGAAAAGAAGATGGAAATACCTAGGACATGTTAAGAATGAAACCAGAGTGTGTGCCCTAGCAGGTATGCTATTCAATGACATTTGATGGCCTGCGAAGGATTTAGAAACTTAAACACACCAATTCCCCTGCTTCTTTTGGGAGACTAATAAACAGCCTAGATTTTCTTTGTGATTTAATCCTGTCACCTGTTGGACTATATGAAACAATTTCTCTTAATCTTTGATGGTCACACTCATGTAAATGGTCATGCACCCTCCACTTAATAATCTCCTATCCATGCTGTGCATATTTAGCTTTTTGAATGCTTTTGCATCATGGATCATTTCTCACTTTTTCTTCAATTCCTTTCTAGTTGTCAAAGTTTTTCTGGTATTGAATGTGGTTTTGACTTGGTGCTGTTCTGTTTGTGTTTCCAGTTCCAGGTTTTAGCCTAGACTATTGGATTGGATGGCTAGACTGTTGGACCTTGATGTGTGTTGGGTTTCTTCCTATGCTGTTTCAGTCAGGGCTGCACATGAGCATGTCTTCTCTGTCTCACTCTCACTTCAAAGTCCCTCTGTTCCAGGCTAAAATCAAACAGGCTAGCTTTGGGCGTTTCTTTCTTTTCCAGTTTGTGGCAGGCAACACATGGTTGAGCAAGATAAGGGTTTTATTCTTATTTACAGGGACATGCTGGGACTGGGTTGAAGTTCAGCAACTTGCAGTCACTTAGTGATGATCAGAACTCTGTTGTATCCTCCTAGAACACTGCAGAAACCTTTGGATACAGTAGTGCCCCTTCTTTTGTAACCTAGTTACTGTATACTTTTTCCTGCAGCTGCTCGGGCCATATGGGTGCAGGGGGATTGCATGGTTACATGGGACTGTACAGATTGATGTGGGGGGGAGGGGGGTCACGGGGGGGTAAAGAATGGAGAGGCTTTGGAAGAAGCGAGGGTCTGTGTTCCTATGCAATTGCTGTCAAATGAGTTTTATTTATAATAGCATCATAGCCTCTGCTACTATAATGGAGAAGGGAGGTGTGTGTAAAATTTACACATAATTACCCGTGGGAGGCTTTTAATTGCTGATTTTTCCTCTCACTTATTACTAAAATAGACCTTAATTGTTTCTAATCCATTTAGATGTTTCCTCAGTCTTTGAGTCTCTAAATGTCCCCTTGGTAATTGGGGCATCTCCTTGGCTGAATGGTGGCAAAATAGTGTTACAGTGAAGGCCCTAAACTTTCTGTTACTGAATAGCTAGCTACACTTCCCATTTAAGCAGTGTTTTCATTTCATGTATTCTTTTCAATGTGTTCCCTTGAATTGTGCAAGAAAGATGTCATTGAAGCCTTCCTTCTTAGTTACAGAGTGGTCAGTTGCATGTAGGCATCAGTGCATACTTTCTTGTGCTGTCCAGCATCGTGCTTCCATTTCATTTTGAGCATGAGGTGAGAGAGTCTCTGTGCTTACTTATTGTACTCTTTATTGAAGCTGCCAGGGCAGGGTGCTTGTTGTGATGTGTACTGTGGGCTAGGAAATAGACAGGAACCACCAACTCGTGGTGCGTGGTTGAAGTCTTTTGTTAAATAAACTGAAGGTGAGGTGAGCTTGATTTTCAAGTTTTTAATAGAACCGGGAATCTATCATGATTATTTGGGTGGAGGCAAGAATAACATGTAGAGTTAGCCAAAGATGTGTAATTCTCTCTGTGTATAATTCCTATTATGGCATAAATTAATGCTGCTTCAGGAGGACTGAATGGCTCTGGAACAGTAGTGTGATGTAAAGTGTTTCTCTTCTAGATCTCCTCTTTGCATCCAGCCACACTCTGCAGGAAGCAGGGCATGGAACTCTGACCAGATCTGTACTAGCCAGAGGTAGATACGAAAGATTTGAAGGCTGATAGAGCTACCATTGAGGTCCAGAGAAGGCCATCCCCAGCTCCCCTTGCCAGGAATCAAACCAGCCGGAAGTCCTTGGACCCTGCTTGGGGACTCTGACTAAATAGTGTGGAATAAATTTGAGACCCCCAAATGGCCTCTAAAAGACGAACTCTTTCACTTTTCCATCCCCATATCATCTAGTCTAAAAAGATTCATATGCTACTCTTATCATTATAGTAGTTGAACATCTTCCAGGAGTGTATTCAATGACATGATCTGTCATGTATGGTTCATTCTCTCTCTCTCTTGTAATTCTCCCCTGGAGAGAGGATTTGTGGAGTGTTTTGTTTTGCTAAGGATTTTTTTAAAAAAATGTCTGCTCTGTTCTGAGGGTGTTAAAGAAGGCATGGTGAAGAAGTGTGCCGTGTACTTGGAGCAGAAGGTGGTGAGGTTTGTGAGAGTCCTTAACTCTTGTGGAATTTCATTCTACAGCAGACCAGTCCCCAAGAAAACTCTTGTCTCCCGCACAGGTGAACTTTACCTGCATGGCGTAAAGTTCCATTGTGCTTGGGGAATGGAGTCATTGGTGGTGGTCTTCATCCTGGAGCTTTATGCAATCTTTTTAGTTATGATGGTCTCAAGTCATGGAGCACTTGAAGGTAAGACCTAGCTCTCAGACTTGACTCACAGTTCTATGGGAAGCCAGTGGTGGGCAGCTTTAATGTGCTTGCAGTAGCTTAAGTTGCTGGAGAGATGTGCTGCAGAAATCTTTATTAGTTGGATTTCCTAAGGACTGACTGATGGCTTCATGCCCATCTGTATCCTGGGATCTTCTGAATGTTTCAGGATGTGGTGGTCCATGACTTGACTCCCATTTCAGCCTACTTCTTATGGGTCCTGCCTGAATCAGAGTGGAATTGTCATTATTCTTGACAGGTTCCCTGCTGTTGTAGTAGCATCACTGGAGTTGTGACAAATAACCACACCACAAAAAGGCATAAACAAAAACTCAGAAACCATCAGCACAGTTGATTTTGCCATTAATTAAGGTAAACCAATAAGTAGCATCAGAAGAAAAGCCCTGGTTTGCCTTGGTAATAGGGACCAATTTCCCTCGCTCACACCAAAAGGTATGGTCCTTCCAGGTTATAAGGAAATATATTGGCAGGGCTGTTTGGACCTGTGCTACAGATGGTGTCAGAGTTTTGTGCATAAAAAGATTTCAGTCTTTAGGGCTGTTAAGTCATTTTCTTTCACCAGCACTAAATTCTTAGCATCATGCTGATGTATGCTGATTGTATCCTCCTTGAGTTTCTAGACTGAAGAACATAATGCAATTGACATATATTGCATGGTTATATGTGTATACGTTTGTAAACATTTATCATTCTCTCATCAGTGAGTTTCTGATAGCATTGCTAAAAATTAGGAAGCTTTACTCCTAGTTAAGACCATGTCTAAACTACAGTAGTGTTACATGTCTACACTCTGGATGTAGTGCCATAGTATATAGATGCTACATATAGTGACTGGGTGGGAGGGGAGATGTTCTGTTACTGTAGGGATTCCACCTCCCAGAGAATGGTAGCTATGTTGATGGTGGCATTTTGTCGACTTAGCTATATCTGCACTGGAGACTAGGTTGCCATAGCTACAGTGCACTGAGGGTGTGGGTATGTCACACCTCTGACAGCAGTCGCTATGTTGACCTTACTCCTCAGTATAGAACAGGCCAGAGAGCACCCTCCATTATCTATTTTGCAAGGGCTTGGTTTATGTATGGAAGAAAGGCCAGTAAGAATTCAGAGAGACAAACTCTTTGTCTGAGTCAGGCCAGCAATTCTGCATGTATTGTCATTCTACAATACTGCCCGGGAAATAACATTTAGACTTTAATAACATAGATCAAATTTAAAACCTCATTTTAATAAAATTAAGGCCCTTAATTGTTCAGAAGATTGAATGCAGATATTGTTTCTGCACAAAAAGAGAGCTAAACATGAGGAAAGGGAAGAGATGCAAGACTGTTTTACTTATAAACGAGAGAGTTGTAAAGCATGTAGAGATTTGATTAATAAAAGGGGGAAGGGAATAAAATGAAAAACAGGCCATCAAGAAATACATAAATCAAGAAACAATCTTAAAATACAAAAAAGCAGGAACAGTCAGTTTGTTTTAATTTTGTATATGTATTAAGCAAAAATAAAATAAAACCATGTATATTTTTAAAACAAGCACAGTGGCAGGAAAAGGCATTGTCTTTAGTTTACATTTAAATGTAAACACAATTATAAATAGTCAAAACAAAACAGTATTCAATGCAAACTGTGGAATTAACAAAATTTGTGCCAAACATCTCTACTTCTATCCATACTTTTTGAACTACATTCCTTTTCCCCACCCTTTGTCTGTTTGTATTTTGTCTGTTTGGTCTATAAGCTCATTTAGCAGGCACCTGATCATCTTGCATGTCTATGCAGCTTATCTAACAATGTTTGACATGACGTTGCTGCTTCCATTTGTTGGCAAATTCTTAGAAATTGTCCACTGAGCTATTTGAGCTTTGCTTTGGGGTTGTTTAACTTTTGGGTTCTTTAGTGTAAATTAGACTGAATTAAGAAAGTCACTCTTCAAGACTGGGACAGCAAATGACTAGTGCTAGCTGGTGGTTCATGCCCAAACCTGAAGAGGCACTGAATTACATAAGCAGGAGGGCTCCCACACATTAGAAAAAACTCAGTTTCTAATCTGATTCTGTGTAATCTCATCTATGAGGGTCATTTTCTTGTTTGTCAATTAATTACCTGTTGTCAAGTGTCCCGCTGATGATGGCTGAAGTATTGCCCTGTCTGTCAGAAACAATGTCCACTGTAAAAGAGTGCATTGCGGCAGGACATGCACTTTGAGTTGCTGCATTTATTTAGACAATTTAGCAAAATTATGGCTTTTATGATATGAACTCACTGGCGATATAGGAGCTGTGGCATGAAGTGTGAGGTATGAATTCATCAAAAGGGCCTGTCTTGGTGTGGATAATGAGGCTGCAGAATTTGTGTTAGCTACCAAAGGGAGAATCCCAGGCTGGTGGGGTGCCTGGTTGCCTGCTTATATCCACATGTGTAGTTTTGCTGGAGCTGGATGCTTGAATTGGTTTAATCTGCTCCTTATCTCTTCAGCTGTGTGCTGCAGACTTTAAGAAACATACACGGGGAAACCTGACTCTTCTTATCCAAGTAATGTTCCTCTTTGAAGCTGTGTGCACCAGTCCAGCTAACAAAGTTCCTGTTTATGTCTGAAACTGATCTCAAGTTTGTTTGTAGGTGCTGAGTCCTGGTTTGTGATATTGCTGGCAGTCACATGTCAGAGCACTTGGGTGACTTCCCAGTGTAGAGAGAGAGAAGCCCATAGCCTATGAGGAATTAGGTATGCTTTCATGACACTTTCAAGACATAGTGTTGGAAGGGGATTAGAAAGCGTGAACTGACCCAGCAGTCTGGCCAGCTCTTGCTGATGAAGCAGTAGACTGATTCAGGAGGGGCAAGGTAATGTACTGGATGTTAGGTTCAGCATGCACACGCTGCAACCTGCTGGTCCATATAAAGTGTGACGTGACTCCATGAGTCTTCTCTCTGTGCTTTGATTGTGCTTATCAGTGGAGCTGGTTGGCAACTGTACCTGCATGTTCTGGGATGAAGGCTCAGCCCAAGTGTCTCTTCTCTGCCCTCCAGCAGTGCTCAGACACCAATGACTCTCCTATCCAATGTCCAGCAGTATGTAATCTTATGATGAGTGACGGGACAGTGAAGCTACCAGAGAGCAGGAAAAGAGGACAGTAAAAGAACAAGAAAAAGCTGGAGTGGGTGAGATAAGCATGAAAACTGATAGGAAATGAATGAGCGAAAACCTAAAGAAATGGGAAGTGACCACAGGATAATGGGAGGGGCTACCATTCTGCCATTCCATCCCAGCAGCAGGCTCAAACTAAAATGGGTGAGGAACCATTGGTAGAAGGTAAGAGAATTTGCAAGAGCAGAACATTCCTTTCAGGTCTGCAACATTCAGCTATGCTTTTCAGCAGTTCCGTGGAGGTATATGGATGCTTGCTTGAAATGTGGAGGTAGATATTCGTGCCCTGAGGGGCTGCATGGTGATGTTGAGTACCTTCATTCTCTTCTGGCAGTTGTTATATGTTGTCTTGTTTTTTTGTTTGCTTCTGGTTTAAACAGTTGCAATAGTCAGTGGATGAAGACATTTGGACACTTTTTGATATTCAGTACTTTCCTGTGTTGTACATTGGTTTTCAAGGTCAGTCCTTTTGTTAACATGGTTCTCCTGGCCTGCGTAGGCAAGGAGAAACTTCTTGTAAGAAATTTTTTTTGAGCCCAGAGACCAAATTCACCAATGGTTTCTTCAGGATTTACATCCACTTACATTAGCGCTGAATTGGTTGCTTAGCTCAAAGTATTTTCAGCCATTTTTGCTCCTTCTGCACCAGCTTAGGCAGCCCCATGACCTAGAATTTTACTGTGTAGACAGGGCCTTAATGGCTGCTTCGGAAGAAATGGTGAGGGGAGAATGTTTCACTGGAATCTGAAGGAGGTGTATGGAGCTGACGTGATGTGAACTGGTTACGGGTTAGAGGACAAAGAGAGAGATCATCTGCTCAGAAGCCCTATAACAGTGATGTGTAACTCAGAATTAGTGGTGTACCCCTGCAGCGTACTGAGAAAGGAAAGGTGATGGGTTGTGGTTTGCTCTGTGTAGACTGTGGTTTCTGCAGCGGAAGTGGTTCTTGTGGTAATGATCTGATCATAGACACTGTTGGATATGTGTGTTCTATCTTTTTTGTTTGCATTTTTGTTGGCTCGTGGAATAAGGTGGACTTGGGATGCTCCTGGAAGAGCCTTTTAGAGTCTTAGCAATTTATAATTCTGTCAGTCCATGCTGCACTCTTCCACTGAGCTTCAGACCCCTTTGTAGAGGGAGACAGTATTCCTATAGCAATTAGAACATGGGGATAGGGCCCAGAACACCTTCATTCTGTGCCTTGTTCTGACCTTGATTTGCTGAGCGATAGAGTGCTCCACTATCTTGTTCCTCAGTATCCCAGTTTAAAATGGGGGTAACCTGCACCCCACAGGCATGCTCAGCATAATGTGGAGTGCTTTGAGCTCCTGTGAAAGATGCCGTAGAAGAGCATGGTGGTGGTTTAGTCCCTCTGTAAATTCTGTATTCAGGTGGGTTAAATCCATCCATTTGATTTTTTTTTTTTGGGGGAAGAAGTCAGCCCCCTGTTATGGAGTTAGTGGTTTGTTCACCCTGTAACTTTTGTCTTGAGAAAGCAGGCATGCCACTCTGTCCTCCAAGGTATTGAAGGCTGCAGGAATCTTGGTGTGAAAAATCAATGTGATTGTTTTTGAATGGTAGGATTGTTTGCTTTGACCATTCACTAATGTTGGTGCAGTCATGTATGTTGTATGACAAAGCTTTATATTAATTATACTTAGATTTTATCTAGGGCCTATTACACAAGGCAATGAATCCCATTTTACAGAAAGAAACTGACAGAGCTTGGAATAGAAGCCAGCAGCCCTGACTCCCAATCCTCCAGTTCTGAGCACTAAACGCTCCCCTGAGAGTCTGAAATGCACGTTGTGACTGGCTGCAACTTCTTTTGCAGTTGTGGGTTGTAGTAATGCTGGCTGGCAGGTGCCAAGAGAAGGTGAATAGTCAGTGTGTTCTTAGCAGTGTTTATTTTGACAGTCTGGGAGAGCCTTTCTGGAGTAGGCCATTTCTGCCAGCAGCATTGCAGTGTTCCTAGGTCATTGTTGAAGCAGAAGCAGGTAATTAAGCTCTGGAGGGAGGATTGGGGGAGGGAAATAACCTTGCAACAGGTTTTTTGTTGCAGGGAATTTCTCCTTCTTAGTGATCTTGTTGTCTGGAGTTAAGCCAGTTGAAAGGAATCCCATTTTGGTCATTAATTGTTCCATGGCTGTCAGGAGCTTGTTTTGTAAAGGCTGCTTATTTACTCCACCGACAAGAACATCATGATGCTTAAAATCCTGCTCCACCTATCACTGTTTGTGTTATGAGGAAGCCTCTCTTTCAGATCTACATGCTGCTTCCTTAGATATTAAACATTGCCAAGGCTCAGGATCAGCTGTACAACAAGCCACTTTAATCTGCAGAGGATCCCCGCCACTGACTTAAAACTCCACCCTCTCTTTTTCTTTCCAAGTGTCTGGTGGGCATCACTGAAAAACCTTTCACCTAGGTTTTATTTATTTGAATGCTCTCTTCAAAATTGTATATCTCTCAAAACTGAGGCCAACCCTGATACAGCTGTATCTCAAATGGCCATGGAGAGGAATAGCAAAGGAACAAGCAATTAAAGAAGTAAATTTATTAATGCATTTACAGTGAAGTCTTGTGACAAGCTACAAAGAGACTGTAACAGGACTCTGGTGGATATCTCCAGACACCGTGTAGTATATTTAGGGACCTTATCTGTGGAAGTCCCTATCCCCAAACTGATCAAAGCAGGACTTTGGACTGGAGAGCAGAAACCATTTGGTCAATCTCACTTTGCCATGGAGGTAGATAGAAGAGGCTAGGTAATACAGTGATAAAGTCTATAGATATGAGAGGGATTTCTTCAAATACCCTATGCCTACAGTGGTATGTTTTGTGAATTTCTTTATAATTCTTTAGTAACCATTTGGTGGAGGTATATAGTAACAGAGGTTTCTCCTTCATTCTCCTCTTATCATTGTCCTTTCTCCAGTTGTGTGTGCAGAATCTCAGTGGCTGTGTGAATCTGGGACAGCAGTAACATGAATCTGGGGACTGTCCTTTTTTCAGTGACCAGGACTCTAGCTGCAATTGTTGCCCCAGGATCTGTTTCTCAATGACAATTATCGCAGTTCAGATGGATGATAATGTGTAGGAACAAACTCCCATTGGCAATTGAATTTCATTTTCTAAGACTGCCCTCCCCCTTCCCTTCTCGTCCATTAGGTTTGGAGATAACTTGCTTTAGATTAAAGCACTTTTACTTACTATCAAATGGCTCCAACTTCCATACTGCAGTTAATCCAAAATGGAATAAATAATGTAATCAGAAGTCTGAGCAGGAAATACAATAGGGAAATTGCCCTAATGCAGGCTATTCATAAATTAATTTAAATAAATGTTTCCTTTCTTATCAATAAATTAGCAATTGATTTGACTAGCCTATGACCTATGTTTGATTTCTTGTATATGTGGAAATCTAGATTGTCTCAGTAACCTAGTCTGGGAATAGTGTGTTCAGCTCTTTGCACATTACAATGAAACACAACATTCTTCCCCCTCGGAAAAGGTTTGACTGAGCTCAACTTCTCTTGGTTGTATAATGTATATGATCAATGTGTGGGGCAGAGTGGGAATCTGAGAGTGGCGTTTGTTTTCTGGCATTTGGATAATGCAGCCATACAGTGAGATCTGTGGCTTCTAGCAAATATACAGAAGTCTCAGACCTATGAGATAGGAGTAGTCAGTGACCCCAAGAATATTCCTTGAGGTAAGTGTGTGTGTTCTGTCATGGCACAGAATGCAATCACAGACCTAAAGTTAAAATTGAGGTATATGGAAAATCTCTAATATTAACAACATAAATTGAATGATCAGATACTAGCAGACAGATGATCTCAGTTATTGGTTTAGACTTGGCTCTGTGGTTGAGATTTGAGGACTGCTCCTCCTCCCAAGCTTAAAATAGGAAAGAACTTGCAAAGGGGAGGGAAGAGTGCACTTCTCAGTCAGTGAGCAAAGATTAAAAATACAGATGAATCAGCTATCAGGAACTATTAAACTAGGGGCTTATCTACATAGGGAAATTTTCCAGTCTAATTATACTAGTATAGCTCTCTAGGTGTGCACTCTTAGGCTGGAATAATTGTGTCCACACAGGGACACACTATCAATATAATTATAGAGGCAACATAGTTAAAATTTCCTTTTGTAGACAAGCCCTAACTGTCTCTTCCTCTGCCCAGTTCTCCCTGTCTATCCCCTTTGTTGCTTGCTGTGGCTTCATTTCTGTGCATGGTAATCTTTCCCAGTCTTGTGGCAGAGGGGACTGGAGAGCCCTGGAAATGGCTTGGGGGCACAAGGGGAATTGTCAATGCAGGGAAAAAAAAAAAAGGAATCCTTGCAGCCTCAGGAGTGACAAAAGAATTAAATTAGTTGTAGGGGAGCATCTCTATTGTGATATATATATTGTCTGAAAACACTAGGAACTTTAAATATCAGCACAGGTGTTTGGTTCTTGTCACATCCTGGGAGTGGATGAATACAGCCGCTGATGGCCTGGGAGATGGAGCTCTGTGTTTTCAGCAGCTGGGAGTAAGAATATAGAAATCGCTGCCTTGGGATGGGGATCTCACGCATTCTGAAATTAGGAGTGTGAATCTGTGCTTCACTGACCTAAGAGGTGGATTATAATGACATTAGGGCAAATACTCTTGCTTATGGAGTCAAAATTCTGGTGCCTATAACATTTTCTGGTTTTGATTTATACTGTGGGGGGCAGGGTTGGAGGATGGGATAGGAAGGATTTCATAATGGTTTGAAAATCTCCTTTAAATATCTGAGAGCACTAATCAAGCTTTTTAAAATTTCTGATCATTGGCCTATAACTAGTGCTTGGACAAGTTTATTTTCTTTGAAAACATTTGTGTGTGTTTGGTGAAGAACTTCCAACATTGGCAGGTGCTGTAATGAGATACTGGACCTTAAAACCATGTCACTGTGTCTGTCTTACTTCCTACCCTCCCTTGATTACTGACATGATTTTTACTGTTGGATAACCTGCTCTGGCTGGAGGAGCTATTGCCTTTGGGGTAAATGGGCTTTTCAGCTTTTATTTCAATCTCTGATTTGTTTCATGAGAGAGTGATCTATAAAATGGTCACTAGTTCCTTTAGTTTAGCCTTGCTGCTTTGGTGCTGGTCCAGGCTTGAATTCAGCAAGTTACCAGCCTTTGGTCTGGTGTAATTTTCAATTCCTAGAACAAAAGACTGGTCTTTTCTGGTAAGAGTCTTGATGGAAACAATCAAACTTAATTGGAAAACAGAGTAAGCAGAAGTTTGTGTAATAGACTGTTTAAAAATATTAAATATCTTTTTGAAATTGGTCAAGATAAACTATCAAGGAAGGAAACAGAACCTTCTTAAGTGGAGCGCTGCATATCCTGCTGTCCTGAACCAGCCTCCACTTGACTCCAGAATCCAGCCCAGGCCAGTTAGAACTCTCATGCGGGAGGGAAATTCTTGCTTTGTGCTCCTATAAGCTGTGTGTTTTCTGTTTTGTTTCTTGCTGATTTTTGTATCGTTTTTCAGCCTCTTTCTTTTGACTGGCTAATAAACTTCCATTTTTGTACAAAAACTTGATGATTTCAATCATTGTCCCTAGGAAATCCCCACAGAATTGCCCTAGAGCAGCTTGCTGCGTGACTCATAACTTCAGACGTGGTAAGCTAGTGCTCTTGGGTACTTCCCCTTTTTCCATCAGATCAGCAAATTCTCTGTTTAAATAATAGCTATTAGGAGTAAATATAAGCACAGTTGTTGGTAGCATGGTTTCAGCTACAGCATGGACACAGCTTCCAGGTTTCTACTGCATGAAAGGAAATGTCTCGGCACTAGAGGGGTAGCTGTGTTAGTCTGCATGCAGCAAAAATAACGAGAATAACATTTCTAAGCTGTTGTGGGATGCAACCCACTTTGTCAGATGCATGCATGTTAGTCTTTATGGGGCCACAGGACTCTTGTTGTTTTTGCTGTCTTCGCATTGCAGGTTTTGCTCAGTGTTAACACAGTCATGCGTAAGGAGGACAGATGTAGCTCAGTTTTGTGGTGGTTGGCACCGTAGACTGGTTTGCCAGTCTTATCCTAACTTCTGCTGTATGTGCTTGTCTGCCTGCTCGCTGAAGCCCAGAAGTGGGTTTTATTGAGTCCAGCTAGTGGATTTGTCTGTGGTGAATCACTTGGTGAGGTAAATGATAAAGTCCTTTTTGTGAGCTCTGAACTCAGAGATGTTGTTTCTCTTTCTCCTCTTAACACTCTTCCCCCCCGCCCCAATCATCTTATTTCTTTTTCCCTCACCCAGCTCTGTTTCCAATTTTTCTGATCTTTGGATTTGTAATTAATTCCCTTGAGAAGTTGTTTCAGTTGTGTAGCCCTTCTCTCGCTGCTTCTTTGGCCATTCGTAATTTGCCTTGATTGTGTTCTGCAGATGCCCTCCTCCATTGCACGAGTCTAGATGCTGGCTCCTCACTGAAACACCTGGGCACTCTGGAGGCCTCCTAGAAGGGCCTCATTCCACAGTGGGACCCTAGACACTGGGCACTTCTCCTGGATCTGACACATCTGGAGACTTCTAAATCTTTCTCAATACTCCTCTGCACATCCCTAGCATACAACTGAGACATCCTTCTTGTGTTTCCTCCCGCAGTCTGACCATTCTGAGAATTGGATTATTTTCTGTCCCCATAGGCTACAGTCTTCTCCTAGGAGCCTTGCTAAGATTACAAACCTGATGTAAAACAATGCATGGGAGTGATTAGAGAACTGATCTGAAAATCTGTTCCCTCTTCAGCCACTATCTCACGTTATGATCTTGGGCAGATCGCTTTGCCTCTCTGTACCTCAGTTTCCCTATCTGTAAAGGGGAGCTAGAAATTTGATTTTTTTATTTTTTTTTTTTTAATTTTGAGGTCCTTTGATGAAAGGCTATGTAAGTGCTGAGTAGCTGCATTTTACTGTAAAGTTTCTACCTGACTCCCTCTAGAGATTGTCTACTGTAAGCTTGCAGAAGTTACTGTTGGGAGGAGGTCTCTGTCTTGAACTTCCTCAAACTGATTGCATTTCATGGTACTAGTCAATCAGTTTCAACTCCCTGAACAGAATATTTGTCAGTCACTCATTTCTTAATCGAGGTGTTTGCTGCTGTCCTTGAAAAGCTTGGCAAAAGTGGTGGAGGCCCAGTGCTGTACGGCCAAAAAATGTTTGCTTCCTCCGTAGTGTGGATTATGGAATACTGCAGTGGGATGCAGCTTTTTTAAAAATAGTGATGGATAGATACCCTCTCGGGGGGCGGAGGAAGGCCATGGCACAGTGGATAGTAGCTCTGCATTTCACTCTCTGATTCAGTATGCACGGTTCTGCAAGTGGCATGAAGGAAGTGGTGGAACAAGTGTGTCGGGTGACAGCTGCAGGGCTGGCAGCATTTGAGCGTTTTTATGGTCAGATTCCTGAGGGGTAGCCGTGTCAGTCCAGTTCAGCAAAACAAACAAGGAGTCTAGTGGCACTTTTAAAGACTAACACATGTATTTATCGCATGAACTTTTTGTGGAAGGAATCCCACTTCATCAGATGCTTGAAAATGCATATGGGGTTGGGGGGGGGGAACAAGGATTCAGGAATAGACATGGATTGATATCCATGATCTCCTAAATTTTATTCTATTCCTATTGTGATAAAGAAATATAGGTATCTAATTCCCAAATCCTAAATGATCTAACTAAGGGAGATGGAGTCATAAAGATAAATGTATAAAACACAACTACCATGCAATAACATTCCAGTCTTGAGGCTTTTTATAGACTTAATTTTTTTCTCTTTCCATAATTTTTAAACAACTCTTGTAGGTTTTTCTTCATCACAGCCACTTTGAACTTCTCAGTCTTCCACATCTGTAACATCAATTTCATTTCTTAAGGAACCGCTGACTGTGCGAATGCTGGTATCTCTGCAAGAGCACATGGTGTAATAATAACCTACGAGCTTTGTCTCATTTTAAAGCTCTGAATGAGCTTTAATGATACCAGTTTAACCTGCAATCCCAAGTGGCGGTGGAAAATGTGATCTAGATGGGCTTTTGCAAAAAATTTATTACTTTGGCAATTTTGAAATCTTAATTTAGTCATTTGGAGACTTCCTAACAGACATAAAATTTTAAAATCAAATACGTGACTCTTTCACTTGCAGTTTGGTAGCTCACTGCTGAGCAAATTAAGGCTGTTTATATTCTCTTAATTTTTTTTAACGAGCTGACCATGATAATTATCTAGTGGTGGTGACTTGTTACCAAGTAGAATTCTGTTGTTGGCAGGTCCCTCCCCTTCTGATTCATAGATTTTTAAGGCCAGACAGGACTATTAGATCATCTACACTGACATTCTGTATATCAGAGGCCATTACATTTCATATAGTTACTTCCCCCCTCCCCCTCCCACTGTAGCTCAGTAACTTGTCTTTTGACTGAAACCTTACTTGGGAATTAATTAAAGCAGATCTTCCATAAAGTCGAGTCATGATGAAATGGTGGATCCACCACATCCATTGGTAGCTTTGTTCCTGTGGTTAATTTTCCTCAGTGTTAAAAATCTGTGCCATGTTGCTAACTTGAATTTGCCTGGCTTCATCTTCTACTTATTGGTTCTTGTTCTACCTTTCTGTGCCAGATTAAAGAGCCTTTTACTATTGAAGGTCCTTACACACTGTACTCAAGTCCCCTCTCAGTTGTCTTTTTTTTTTTTTTTTTTTTAAATGAAGCTAGATGGACTGAACTCTAACTCTCTCCCTGTAAGGCCTTTTCTACAGTCCTCAGATAACTTTTTGTGATGTTTTCTGCACCTTTTTTCAATTGTTCAAAATCCTTTTAAAAATCTGGATGCATTATTCCAGAATCTGTCTTGCCAATACCATATGAAGGGGCAAAATCACTTCTCTGCTCTTGCTCACTACTTGCTTGTTTATAGAGCCAAAGATCGTGTCAACCCTTTTGACGCAGAGATACAGTGGGAGCTCATTGTGAGCTGCTTGTCCACTGTGACCCTAAACCCTTTTCAGGGTTTCTGCTTTTCAGAGTAATTTCAATTGGCTGTATTAAAACATAGTTCTGTTAGAATGGGGCTGAGTGATCCAGGTCACTCTGTTGACTACCCTGTCCTCTCCTTTACTACTCCATCAATCTTGTTTCATTTGCAAATGCTATCAGCAGTGGTTTCTAGTATGAAAACCAGCCCTCAGTTTGGTTTGTTTTCTTTTTCTCCTGACAGTGTCTTTGCAATGCAGATTGTAATTCTCCTTCCTTGTAGATCTGGAGAACTGGGCTAGTGAAGCCAGTGGAAACAGCAATGCCTGGCATTGGGCATGTGGTTGGTGGAGTCCTTCGGGAAGCCACATACTTTTGTATATATTCTAGGGGCTGGACAGTTGTGAATGGGTCTTGGGTGTTTGTTCTGTACTGGCCTGATTCTGGGATGCGTGCTCAGCGCCCTCTCCAGTGGCCTGGAAGCTGAAGATGCTCAGTGTCTGTAGATTCAAGCCTTATGTGCTGTAATATTGGTAGAAATCCAGTGGAAAGTTGCCAAAGGAAGCTGGAGGCATTACTGATCAGAATTGGAACTCTGTTGTTGCCCTGCAGCTTTTTGCTCAGATGTGGAGTCCATTCCTTTGGGACCTCTCCACATCCGCTGTGTGGAGCTCTGGGAAGCTGCTCTTTTCCCATGCTTGGCTCCTTATTGGGGTAAAGGTCTGAATGCCACATAAATATTTACCATATCCCATCCTAACCAGCGGAGAGCTGCTAATGCTGTTTGCTTGTTGGAGGGGGATAGGGTGGGGGAGAATTTCTGCTTCTTGTTTGCAGGGTTCGTGTCTCATGTGTGCCTGAGCAGGAAAGTGTCCCATCTTGAGTAAAGGATGTGAGGAGAGAAACAAAGGCCAACATGAACATTTTTGAACATAGAATAATGTACAAGGGGATAATCTATGGAAAATGAGTACTGAACCAGTCTTTAGAAATGCACATGTATCTGGCAGAAAGATACAGAAAAGAGAAAACAAAATTTGGCTAACCTATAAGCAATGTCTCCTTTTGGGGTTTGGGGAAATAGTGTTTTCAATAGAGCCGAGAGCAACATTCCTTCTTCCTCAAGGTTTTAGAAATCATTACGAGATGTATTGTAGGGAACAGCCCTGCATAGGGTGCAGACATAGACTAAATGAGCTAATAAATCATAACCATTGTTAATTTCTGTTAACACCTAGCTTAACTGACCCATTTTGCTCCATGGCATCATAGCCTCTGAAACAGATTTTTGCATGAATGGGAGATTTAATTTGGCACAGAAGGCACCAGTGGATGGAGGTGTTGGAGGAAGAGAGAGATGAATGTTCATTCTTGTATCCCCTCATTGTTATGTAGTCTCCTAGCATCTGCCTTAGTTCCTTGAAGCAGCAATAACACATGAAAAGAATAGTGGGCCCCTTTTCTCTCCCCCCCCCCCCCAATTTTTATTCTCTTGATCTTTAGATTTATAACAATACATTAGGTTTCCTTACAAACTATATGGGTATTTTTGCCAGTGTTCAAAAATACGATCAGCCAGAAGTAAAGCTGTCAGCTTCTCCTTATCCCTAAAAAGAAAATGAACAATCACAATAAACCTCAAGCTGGACAATGCTGTCCTTCCCCACAGAAAAAATTAGCTCATACTATGTTCTTTCCCACAATGAGTAAAGAGGGGGACTCTTATCTGCAGGCCATCAAATGTGGGCTGTTTCAGATGTGGTGGGAACTAAGAACCAAAAATTGTCCAGTGTATGGTAGCTTTAGATAACAACATGGTTCTGATAATCTAGTATTTAAGAACATGTTGAACATACTTGGTCTGATTCTTATTTATACTAAGGCCCTTTACATTACTCTGGTGGTGTAAAATAAGTCTCTGTGTACATGAAAATCAGGCATGTTGACTTTTGAGTTCAGGACTTGCATGTGTTGTCTCTCTTGTACTAACTTTCCAAGATGCTGTGAGTTGGTCCTGTGCTCAGATTCCCTGGAAGCTTCCACTTCCTCCCGTGCTAGACCCATTCTTGTGTGCTTGTACAGCATCATGACCTATTCCCATGTTGCTTGCCACTTTTCCCAAGGGATAGTGCTGAGCTTCATCTGATGCTTTCAAATACCTCCTGCCTTTTTGGATGTCATTTTGCTGGCATACAGACTACGATTTGTAGTTACAAAGCATTTAGGATTCACAGTTCAGACTGAAAAGACAATTGAATATTTCCTGGATCCTGAAACCATCATGGGCTTTTTGATTTGTGGAGCCGGAAAATGTAACCACTGAGTTACAGTAATAGATTGCAAAATTTTATTAGTGCAAACATAAAATTTGCTCATTGATTGGTACATTAATAATGTAAAATTAAATATTTTATGTAATGATTTAAAAAACCAAAAATACTCTTCCTGGGTGAATGGGCAAGCAGAGGTTTGGAAGGTTGTAATAAAACTTCTCTGGGTTGTTGCACCTTTCATAGATCTGCAACCCCATTTGCAAAAGTTAATTGAACCTCAAATATCCCTCAGAAGTACATATCCCCATTTTACAGCTAGGCAAATAGAGGTGAACAGATGTGAAATAATTTGGCCAAAGTTGCACAGAGTAAAACAGATCGAGTTCTGATTTGCAACTAAAAGCTCTAATGGCTAGAACATTGCTTCTACAACTGTAGTCTGTGACTGTTCCCACAGGTTAACTCTTTAGTGAAGTGAAAGATGCTGAATACAAGGATCAATGTTTTAAGAAAAAGTATTTTTGGTAAATTAGCCATTACTTTGGTGTTACTAGTATTGCCTAGGTCTTATCCAAATGTCAACGAGTGTATGAGTGGGGAGATCTGGGAATCCTTGACTTTAAAGCAAACAATCAACCAGTGTTAAAAATAGCCCATCTTTTGACACCCTGCTCCAGTTCCGAAGGGAACGGTGGCTCTCTGGTGCACCTGATGCATGAATAAAATTGATGTGTAGGCTCTGCTTTGAGAATTGATGATCTCCCCCCCCCCCCCCTCATTTCATTATGTCTGGGATATTTGTGTTTTAAAAGCATAGGTGAAATAATAATGGCTTTTTCATCTGTACTGTCTATGGTAAACGAGGATCATGTACAATGAGAGGTGCTGGCTGGTGAATTTCTGAGCATCTGGCTATCTTTTATGTTTTCCTTCTTAAAGGTGGAGTCATTTCTGAGAGCCTGTGCTTTCTTTGTTTTTGTGAAATCCCTCGAAAATGAGAAAAGGCACATGTCTCAGAGCTTAAGATCGTGCTAAATGCAGCCGCTACTATTTAGAAAACGATTGTGAAAACCACAGGAAAAAGAGGCATGGAAAATACATTCCCTGGGAATGTATGAGTGGGTTCTTTTTTTTTTTTTTTTTTTTTTTTTTTTGCGCGCGAGAGAGAGAGGAGGGAGATGATTCTTTGGGCTCAGCCCCCTATATTAATTACGTCTGTAGCCAAGATGAGATCATGGTTTTATCAGATTGTAAATGGTCAGTGTAACTAAGTATCGGCACAAACTGGGCTGAGGAGCGCTGAGACTGTGGTGGATGGGCCTAGTAGATGGGAGAGACTGAAGGAAAGAGGAGCCTGTGCTTGCTTACCACTCCTCTAGCCAGTTCCATCTTTTTGACAACCAGTGAGACGGGAAATATGTGGCGTTCAGTTGGGAACAGCATTCAGAGTAAACAATCGAAACCTATTTCAGTGACATTATACGGTTTCAAGGGAAAGGCTTAAGTGAGAGTTTCCCTTTCTTTCTCCCTTTTGTAGTATGCGGTGGCCTAGTGCTTGTTAATGGAGAGCCGGCCATCATATTGCCTGGGGCATAGTTAGAGCCCTGGGAAGATTTTACATTAATCAAACACAAACAGACAGCGTAGCATGAAGAAATTTCTAGCCTGCTAGCTCTGCTTGCAAACCTAATTAGGTTATTGGGGCAGAAAAAGAAAACAACCCTTCCACCTCGCCCTACCCACCTTCCCTACGGCCGAACCAGTCACATACCCAAAAGAGCAGCAAGCTTGCTGCCCTCTGTGTTGACCTGCTGCTCTCTTGTCGCAGAGAAGAGAAAAAGATACTGTTTTGTTCCCCTCCTTCTCTTGAAAGCAATAGGAAAGGTCCATTCTTCAGAGAAATATTCTGTGCTTTCAGGTATTGCTGTGGGTGGGTGCATTTAAAAATCTCTCTAAATGAAATCAGTCAGGAGATGTGCAGTAGGGAGAAGGGACAGAGGGCTGTGCATGATCACAAGACCCTGCAGCTGTATTCGTGGGTCTTGCACAAATGCATCATTTCATATTTCTTTGTTACCATGTTCAAAAGTGTGATTTGGACACTTTCTTTTTTACACCACCCTCAGGCCCAGGGTCTTTGGGAATGCTGTGTTTTAAAGCGGCATGCGTTCTCCAGGGGAAGCTGCTGTTCTCTGCCTGTCCACTAGCAGTGCAGTGTTGGGTCTCCGTTGATGATGGTTGGGAGGAGATGGGAGAGAAGAGGTGGAGTTTATTCCCATCCCTCAAGTGGTCAGTAAAACAATCAGACAAATGCCTTTCTAGGAATGTCTGATGAGAGCGGAGGGGGGGAAAGAAAAAAAAAAAAAGCGGTGGGGTAGCGTGTGCTTTTTGGAAAGGACTTGGGCCTGATACCCTCCATGGAAATGGGCCTCTGGAGATGTCCTTTGTCTGCTGCTTTGTCCTGTGATCCAGGTAACGTCGGGAAGCCTTTGTTCCCTCCCTGCTGTATGAATATGGGGAGATAGCAGTTCTGAGTGCTGGGGTTGGGGGTGGAATATTACATTGATGATGAGAATTAAAAGGGGGAAAAGACTATTTTATGCACAGTTGTTGTGAATCCTGCAGTTGCTCTTTTATGTGTTGGTTTTTAAATTGCCAGTTAAACACACTAATTTTGAAAAAGCATGCCTCAGTCTCTCGGCTCGAGAACAAAGGTTTTGACAGCTGGGAAAGATGCCTTGCAAAAAAAACCAACAAAAAAACCAGGCAGCGCTACCCTCTTGTCAGTCCTCAATGCTGAACTGAATACAAGCTTTTACACATGCTAGCAAGACCCTGCTAACCAGCATTGTCGTCTACCTGAAACGAGATTTGACAATGTGATGCTTTTGAATAGCGGTGATGAATCAATTCCCATTCACTGTTTGAGAGACCATCTTAGAGGAACTGTTATATTTTCCTGCGATATTTGTATTTTATAACTGAGTCTTGTTAAAATATTGAAAACAGATCTGCAGCAATGGGAGAGATCTGAGCTGACAGTCTCTGTTCAGTGCTGCTGGAACAGAATTCGCACAACTTAATCTGAATAATTTTGCCATTTAGTCACTCTTTAATATCTGCGTCATGAGATATATGAAGAAGCTATGTGATGGTTGTGTTCACAGTATCCATTTGTGGTCATATCTGCTAATGAATGAATGTTGGGATTAGATGTGAAAGGGAAAATGGTGTGGAAAACACATCCCACGAAAGCTCATGCAATAGATAAATTTGTTAGTCTTTAAAAATGCTACAGGACTCCTTGTTTTTTGCTGAGCTAGACTGACACAGCTACCCCTTTGGAATCTGCTAAAAAGGAGGCACTTCCCTTTTTGAGGAGAAGCTCATTTTTCAGAAAGGCAATATGCTAGGAGGCCTTGGTGTGAAGAGGCAGGTCTGAGAAGTGTTGGGACGTGTCCTGAATGTTGTTGCAAGCACTGTTCTCTCACTGAAGGCAGTGCCAGGTCTTAGCACTGCACTAGACTGAGGAGCAAGTGCTGACCGCTAATGTGCTCTAACTGTACCAAGGTGGGGCAGAAACAACTTGCAGTCGATGCTGCGAGTTTCAAATGGTTTGATTATCTTTGTCCAACTGACATGAATCCCGAGGAATTCAACTGCTCCCACCTCTCCACAGCTGGTGTATTTCTCAGGAATATGGCTTTCTTTTAAGATGTATAATGATTATACCTCTGCCAGTGTATTGTTGCTGTCTGCCTTTCTGAGAATTTCAAAGTATGTTACAAATGTTATGGCTTTATTATTGAACTAGACTGGTTACCTTACTGTTTGCACCCCCTCCCCCCCATCCCTTTCACAAAAGAAGAGACTGCACTTGAACCTGCAGCAAAGCTGTAACCCTTAGTTTGATCTAGTTTGACAGAAATTTGTCATGGATTCACTATTGCAACTTCACTGCAGGAACAAATTGAAGGGGAATATGGGATGTGAGGGAGCAAAGCCTTGCTTAAATACATCTGGAGAATTTGCACTCTTCCTTCATGCAGTCTGCTGTGCATCGTATGGTTTCTGGCCTCTAACTTGAGCTGCATTTCAATTGTGTGGAAGGTAGAAGGCATGTTAGGTGCATTTGTTTTGGCTTCTTTGGATTGGTAGGCACTAAATAAAAATGTAAGCTACTACAGAGAGCCATTGGTGTCTTTGTAGTTAAGGTTTTAACTAGTTTTCCGATATAAAATTTTTAACCCCCCCCCCCCCACCTCACTTTGCCAGAACTAAGAGAATCCATCTGAAATGTCTCATGTGATCTTTTGCCAGGGTACAAATTTGTCTGAAAGTCATGAAGCAAATAGGATGAGATATTAGTGGGATTAAAAAAAAAAGAGAGAGATGTAATTCACTTCTGAAGAATTCTTTTTTTTTTTTTTTCCTTTAATTGGATTATATCTCAAATGTTGTGGCTTACAAATGACATTGCCATTTATTCTGTCTCCATCAGTGGTTGCGTCTACGTGAGCAAACTTTGTAACATTAACGCTGCCCATGCAGTTTCACCAGTAGTAGACTGGGCTGCAAAACAAGTTTTTTGTGTTGTTTTGGTTTGTTTGTTTGTTTGTTTTTTTCCCCAGAGGTCTTTTGTAATTATCAGTAATTTAGCCCCAGGAGTAGAATTGAAGCTATAGATAGGATTGAAGTGGTGTTACCCCAAACTGTAGATTAGATAACACTGAGGCCAAGACTGTGTATGCTATAGATTCTCCTGGTGGACCAGTATGTGTCCAGTTTCTTTCCTAATGTAAATTAAGCTACTGTGGAGCTTTTTGCCTTTTGGCTAGTTTTGGACACATGTAAACTAGTTATTGTTGCAGGGGAATGTCAGGAGTCTTGCAAAAATCATAAGGGTTCACACCATCTATTCAGCTCGGACAAATGAGTGTGGTTTGACAAATGGGGTAAGGCTTGGTGTGAGGGGCAGGGACCTGTCTCAGGATGCATTTGACTTTGGTTGCCCTTTGGCTGGAAGGAGGTAGTCCTGGGTTTAGGCAGTTCTGGCACAAAAGCTCTAACATGCCAGCATTGAATTATTAGGCCAATAATGTAAATTAACTATTGGAACAAATGGCTGAGAGAGATAGTGGAATCCCCATCTCTTGACGTCTTCAAAGCCAGACTTGGATGCCTTCTTTAGAACATACACCTGTGTCAAACACAGACTGTGGGGCTCAATATAGGAAGTTCTGTGGTCTGTGTTATACAGGAGGTCAGATAAGTTGATCTAATCATGGTTCCTTCTGGCCTTGAAACTTGACTCTCTGAATCAAGGTGTCACTGAGCTACTTATCTCGGGGGGGGGGTGGGGGAAAGCAACTTATTAAAATGAAATTTTCTAAAAATAGTATCTGAAAGACAATAAATAGAAAATCACTTCATAAATGGAAAGTATACAAATATTACTATAACATGGCCACTGGAGAGAGATGGCTCATTTGCATAATCAATGTATAGTTAGAGGATAGTGGTAATAGATCTGAGACTCATCTGTTGGAGAGCTTTCTGAGGTGAAAAGTCCCTCTGGAGGGGCCTAATCCTGCTCCCATTGAATTTCATTACAAAACTCCCACTGACTTCAGTGGGAACAAGGCTGGTCTATTAGTTGCTTCTCTGAGGGGGCTCATTATTGGGTAACAGACCCAGTTCCTCACTGGTAGCTAGACTTTCAGTATAGGACAGATGTGTTAAATAAGTCTGAGTGTACGATGTGTGGTTTTGCTCTCCCATATGTATGGATATTTGCATGTACCAACTGGTTAATGAGATGCGTATTCGGGGACAAATTTGCAAAAAGGCTTCAGTCTGGCTTTTACCTTTGTGCCCACAATCACAGAAGCAAAATTCAGTATTTGGACACTGTGTAAAAAAGTTTGGCTTTCAAAACAATGCATTACATATGTGTGTATTTTCCTTCCCTTCCAGCCCGTGTGCTTGCTGTTTTAAGAGCTGCCTTCACACTTGTTGCTAGTCCATCACAATCAGAAGTAAAATACAGCATTGATAAAGAGCTAGGCTGAGTGTCTAATGAAACGCGAAAGCTGCATGATATGCTGGAGCAACATGACTGATCTCTGTTCCCTGGTGCATGTGCTGGGTGAAAGCAAATCCCATGGCATGTGAATGCTTTAGATTTCTTGGGTGGGGTGGACGGGGGTGTGTGTGAGAGTGAGACTAGAAACCCTTTCCAGCTGTATTTTAGACAGGATGGGGGGGGGGGGGGCGGGAGAGTAGCACAGGGGCAGAGTGTTTGCAGTGAGCTAGCTTTGTATTGCAGTTATTTTCAGGCAGAGCAAACATTTCATTTCAATGGTAATTAGCTACAGTTTAAAAAGTAAATGGGCAAGTCTTGTGGATGTTTGCCCTCAAGCTCGCAGTGGAGTGACATATCTCTCTGCTACCGCAGTTTCTTTCATGTAAAGCAATTTTAAGAAGGTGCTTGTCCTTCCTGAAAATAATTGATCATGTGTTTTCAATTCCTTCTTACATCCCCCTCCCATCTGTCCTTTCAGCTGGAAAAAAAAAGTGAGCCAGTAACCCATCACTCCTCTGCCTACCCCAGCACATGCGCCATGGACTGGTGGTAATCTACGCACCCTAATTTAGGAGCCTCTGCTCCAGAATGATTTCAGAGCGGAATTTGGCTGTGGCTCTCTGATGCATTCTTTTCCCTGGATGCACCTGACACAGCTTCATGAATCTCCTGTTTTCAGCATCACTTGTAAAGCATCAGGGGTGCAGGAAAACGGAGCAGTATGTTGCATTGCTCTCTCTTGGATTTTGTAGTAATAGTTTGTGTTCTGTATAGCAGTTCCAACTCCAGAGCTCATATATAGGACAATAAATGGGAAACTGAGATGCTTCTGAAAAGCCATGGAAGCTTGGCACCAGTATAGAGCAGTACTTGGTGCTGAAAATGTTTGTCTGATCAAAATGTCCCCTCCCACTTGCAGAATTTCTACAGTGACTAAAACTCTTGCAGGGTCCTGGCTTCAGTAGAAGAACAGCACAAAGGCCACATTGAGAAAAGCTGCTGGGGAAACCTCCTTCCTTGTTCTTTCTCTGTGAAAAAGCCTGACATCAGCTCTCGGAAAAATCCAAATGCTTGTGTCATGGAACAGAGTTGATGCACTTGGCCGGCGTGGTACTGAATGGCTGAACTGTGGATGAAACTTCACTAGCGATGCTTTTCCATTCCCCTCCCCTAGCCCGTGCTGCTCTCTGAGAAATGTTAATCTACACAGAAAGCTGGCCAGAGAAAAGAGACTAAGAGCAGTTACAAAACTGCAATCCATTACCAGGATTTGTTAGCTTTCCTCCCCCACCCAAACCCCTCTACTAGCCTTCTCCACTTGTTGTGGAATTTTTTTTAAGAGTTGAATATGTTTAGCTCCACAATTATTTCCTTAAACTGGCAAAAGACATCCCATCAGCATTGTTGGTATCTTTCATGTAATTCCTGGAGTGGAAACCAAGGTGGTGGTTTCCTTTTACATAAAGTTCTTGAAGAGCACTGATGTGTTCGTTCTGTTGTTTCTTTCCCTTCTCCTGGCAACTGCAGAGATAAAGCTTGCCGAGGTCTATGGCACTGGTGTGCAGCAATGAACATTCTTCCCCCTCCAGCTTGTGTCAGTTTAACCACTTTCCCAATGCCTGCAATCGTTATTTTTGAAAGTCCCAAATATTCTGGGTTTAGTTATGCAAGACTATACCTCCCTATGGTGGTAGAGTGCTTTTTCTAGTATTAGTGTTGGGGCTTTTCTCAGGTGGATATGCCCGCCTTTTGGAATTCTTTTAATGATCCATCAGAGACAGTCATGTAGCTTTCAGGGCTCAGTGGCGGACATATTTATTGTCTAACTTTTAGTCTTTTTATTAGTGTATTAAAGCAAAAGACAGTGGAATCTAAAAGCAAAAAAATTATGAGCCAAATCCTGAGATCCTGGCTGGTTTTCTGCTTGGGCAAAACTCCCATTGGAGCTGTAGGAATAATGTGGAGGGAAGAGTATTGTGTGAGGTCAGTCCAAGGGGACAGACTAAACAGGTTTTCTGGTCTTCTACAGTCATTATTTTCCTATGTTTCTGAATTGAAGGCGGAGATTAGATCCATTTGCAGAACTGCCAGTAATCTAAAGCTAATAATGCCATGAACGATTCTTCCATGAGTCATTCTGTCAGCTGTGGCTGCTGCCCTGGACTCCTACTAAAATAACAAGGATGTTTTTCTTTATCATCCAGTTCAGTTTCCCTACTTGCTGCAAAGGGTTCCACCTATGTATACCACTAGGACAGGGGTTTTCAAACTGTGGGTCACAGACCCACAGGCACTGGGTTGCAGCACCCCCTGCTGCTGCCAAAAAACTGGCATGCATTGCTCAAAGATGTAATTGTTGGGTCATGGGCATACATGATTTTTTCCAACTTGGCCCTCTGAGGAAAAAAAATTTTGAAAACCACTGAGTAGGCCATCCTTTCTAGCTCAAATTTCTTCTCTGCAGCCTGCATTTGAAACTCTTTGTCCTCAATGGGTGTGTTGGATTTTGTTCAAGACTTCATGGTTCCTACAGCTCTAAGCAGAGCACAACATTTTGCTTGTGATGGTGGGAAAGGTGACACTGCACCTTAGAAACCGACCTTTAAAGTTCTAAGCCATAGATAGTTTCTGCGCTGGGTCAGTGGTCTCTTGTGAAAGTAACCTGCATAAGCTGACATGATCACATCAGGGTTTTGTGGACAAGGCAGTGAAATGCTGTATTTCAATCTCCAGTCTCTTGGTTGCTAATGGCTGGCCACTTGCCACATCTGCATTTCTTTCTTGTCTGTCTGTCATTAGCTATCTCATCAGTTCCTCTTACTCAGCCATCCGTTCTGTAGAGAACATGTTCACCCAGTTTTGTTGTGACAGAGGACTGCCTTTAGCTGTATGTTAAGGTCATAATGGTGCCGCTGTAGTTCAGGTTGTATGGGCACTTCCCCATAAGTCCTCTCTTCTAAGGGCTTTGAAATTCATTAAACGAATGCCCTCCCCAGTTTAGAGAGAGGGAGAAAGTGCATGTTGAGAATAGCACAAATATTGCAGTGGTTTTAAAGTGTTTATTTTCCAGAACAGAACTCCACGAACTCCACCAGTCTTCCAGGTTTGTTGTAGCTCAGAGACTCCAGTTCAAATGTGCTTCATTACAAGTAAATTGTTGTTTTTTTAATCTCGCCGCCAGCACTGTCAACTCGATCTGAGTCAAATTTGAAGTGTCTGATGAAAATACACAAGTGATAAGGATGAGACAAGCTGTTCGGTGCTCTGGCACATATGTAGGTGAGAGTCAAATTTAGTCCAGCTGTTAACTCTTAATTAACACATCTGCTGTTGCATGCATGAACCTGAATGGAGTCTGGCTCCTTCTCTCACAGCTGTGGTTCTGCAGGACTAAATGGAGTAGAAAGTGCTCAAAACCTACTGTTTTGTTATTAAAGTCAGCAGATGTGACTCCTAAATGTCTACTAAGATGTCATTATTGGCTAATAATAGCTAGTGTAACCTGCTATTGAGTAACATGGAGTCACTTTCAATAGCCTCTTTTTAGAGCAGAACTTTTTTGTTTTGGTTTTTCTCTTCTGGTTTTTCTTGCCTTTTCTCTTTCAACATTGACACTTGTGAAAAAATCTAAGGCCTTGTACACACGATCAGTTTATCTCGCAGTAAAGCTCCTTACTGCGTGATAGCAACAACAGGGTACACACGTGCAACACAGCTGTTGCGCGTTAACTGCCTTGTTGTCGCGCAATCCAACAACCACTCGGACGAGAGTGGTAACAGCTGTTGCGGATCATCTGTTGCGCGTTTGAGCTCGTGTGTATGCTCACAGCGCAATGATTGGCCTCCGGAAATGTCCCAGAGTGCCAATCAAGGCCACTCTGGGACATGGGAGCTGTCAACTATGTCAATTTCACTGCTCCAGCTGAGCAGTGAAATTGACATATGGGCTCCGCTTCAGCTGATTGCCACCCCAGCTGGGGAATGGGGGGTGGCACAAGCTCTGGCGGAGCTTGTGCCGCCCCCCGAACCCCCGGAGTGTGCTGCGGGGCCGGCTCCCATTGCAGCCGGCCCCCCCAGCACAGCCCCCGGGCTCGGCTCT
>ML685846.1:177533-253642 GCA_007922175.1 Pelusios castaneus | reverse complement strand
GGGAGCCGGCCCCGCAGCACACTCCGGGGGTTCGGGGGGTGGCACAAGCTCCGGGGGAGCTTCTGCGGCCACCCGAACCCCCGGCGGCAATCAGCTGAAGCCGCCGCTTTGAAGCGCAGCTCCAGCTGACTGCCGAGCCGGCAGCTGTGCTGGGGTTCGGATGACAGCGGGGGCTGGCAATGCAGCCCCCCCTGCCACCGGAAGCCCTGCAGCTGGGCTAGGGGGCTGGCTGTGGGCAGTGCATGGTGGGACAGGTGCCCACCATGCACTGCTCTTCTTTCGTAAAGGAGCATTCCAAGGGTGAATGCTCCTTTGCGAAAGGAAGTGCACGTGTGCACGCGAGAAAGCGCTATATTTATAGCGCTTTACTTGTCCCGCAATAACTTATTGCGGGACAAGTATGCTCGTGTGTACATAGCCTAAGATGGTTTTGTGATTTATTTTTTTCTTCTTCGTTCACGAAGAGGCTTTGCAGTAAGCAATCCCTTGTTCTAAAATGACTACTATAAAGTAACCATGATGCTTGCAGTAAAACTATTCATTTCCTAATTAAATATTACCTCTGTCAAGCAAGCAGTTTTTGCTCATCTTCTTGAGGATACATCATGTTACTCATACCAGCACAAGCTGTAATACTTTTGATTGCAGTCCTGCAAACAATAATTTACACACCAGTTTAACTTGAAGCATGTAAGTAGGCCAATTGAAGTACATTAGTCTAAAGTTAAGCAAATGCAAAAGTGTTTCCAAGTTTACGGCTCAAGTTCGAATCAAAATATTCTTCTTTAAGCAGTTTTTGAGAAAGCAGGTACTTACTAGAAATCAAGCAGAAATAAAACCCAACATGGTTATCTGAATGATGTGCTATTTATGGTCTGATACATTTTCAACCTTCAGGGCCAGAATGGAATGCTTTGTACTGTTGGGAAGCTGGGAATCCTTCCTAGCCCTGATGTGTTTTGACACACACAATCTTAAAACTATTATTTTTCTCTTGGCTTAGGAGATGCTTTTTAGGCACTGGTCCAGTGCAAAGTGGTGCCGGGGGAGTTGAGAGAGAAAGATACTTAAGAATAATGTAATTGTTGGCCCCTAGTAGTACAGGTTGGTTGTTTTTGTTCAATTTACCCTTTACTTAACAAGTCAGACTATTAAAAGTATGCCTTTATCAGTCATAAATATGTTAAGTCAAATAATTCAAGTGATTTAAATGTCTGTAAAATGAAATTACACACAGTTCTTAATCATTTCTGAAAAATCATTTGGGAGTCGAGGAGAGAGCAAATGGTTATTTGAAAAATGTGCTGATGTCCACAAATGTTTTTACTGGTCAGATGTGGAGTTGAATCACCAGCTGTTACCCTCATTGAAAGAATAAGTGAAATGTGTAAACTCCTGTGTTATTGGGGCACAGGGGGGTGAATTAAAGATGAAGTTTTCACTGTGGCCTCTGAACAACTTCTTGGCTTTTGTAACATTGGGATGAATCTCAAAGTTGAGTTAAGCATCTGAACACTAGCTGAATATTTTCAGGGTATGGTGGGCATCTGGCAGAGAAATGAGGTTATGCTAATCACTTTTAAAGGTACTTTATCTTCTCGCAGTTCAGCACTATTCCTCCCTATTTTCCCAAGAGAGAAATCTTTCTGGCACTTCCTGGTGCATGCTTGAAGGTACCTTTAGAGAGCAAGAGGAGCAGATATTTCAAATCTTATGGCATCATGTGGCAGCTGTATCTGCATCATTGTGGAATATCTTTTTGATGGACTTTGGACAGGCATCATTTCTCAGTCTAAGTATCTTACACTGTGTCTATTCCCATAATGTGAAGTGACCTGATATTAAAGCACAGAAAGATATCTTCAGCAAACCAAGAAGTGCTAGGAGTTATTCACAGTGGAACATGTGGAGAGAGGAGAAACTTAACCTGTGCTGAATGTGTTGCAGTCTGATTCGTGAATGATTGTCTTAAACTCAGCAGATTTCTTCCATTCTTTCATTTCTGTGGTTCTCTAATTCAGGTCTGGAACTCTTTCAGGGTTTATTCAGAATTGTTCTCTATCACTGGTTCAGCTGTAACACACACAGCTTATCGATGACCAAGTTCCTATGCATCTTGTTCCATTGGTGTGATTAGACACTTCTGAAGTAAAGTACGGTAGTTCAAGGTGGAGATGCAGTGATTCTACACTGGAGGAAAGAACCATGAGGTTTCCTTGTCTCTCCCTATATTTCTAGTGAAGTTGCTGGGTACACTTAACCTTGAGAGAGGCTTCACTGTGATCATGATCTGCTGCCTGCCCTGCTTTTCCCCCGCCTCCCCCTCCCCTTTGAGTAGAAAGAAACTCAGGAAATTGGCTTGCAGCCAGTGGCTGGGGAGCTTCCGGGAATCTATCCCAGAATCCTGCTGGAACAGTGCACCCCTTGACGCATGCGGCATTGTTCTGGAACGTGGAGTTTTCGTGAGGGAAAGACAGAGGGTAAAGGTGATAAACACTGTGTTCCTGTGACCCAGGATTGGTTTCTTTTCTGCAGGCTTCAGCCTAATCTGCTCTCTTTTCTGGCAGCTCTTCTGCCAGGGTGAGCAGGCCCATTTAAATGCTGGATAAGTGTTTGTCCTATAGGAGTCCTCTGAGGTTTTGGAACCTGATTCAGTAAGGTGCTCAAACACATGCCTAACTTATAAGCACATCAGTTGTTTTATTTACTTCAGTGGGACCATTTGTGCGTTTAAAGTTAAGCAGGCGCTTAAGAGCTTTGCTGGTTCAGGGCCTTAATTAGATTCAGTGAAACCCTGAAGTCCATAAGAACATATACTTTTTGAAAAAAAAACAAATTTGTAGCCAAACACTTTACTTTACCTTAATTTACTTTCCCTATTTCTGCTGTTAGGCAAAGGGTAGACAAGGGGGAGGGGGGGAACCACCCAGTAAGAGAGTTTTACTTTGATTTGTAATCTTTCACTTTCTGGCTTTGCTATAATGATGCTACAGTATTTTGAGTTAGCTACATTGTAGGGGGAAAATGTTTTCATTGCAATGTTTCTGTTTAATAGTAGGTTTTACAAAACATGTTATAACAAAATGTAAATTTGGGAGTCTCCGCTATCAGATGCCACTCAAATATTTGTGAAGCACCCTAGAGGTAAAAAGCACTTTAAGTTCTTGTGAGAGAAATTATTATTGCTTCTGTCTTTTGAGGAGGTTAATGATTTGCCCTTCTTCCTTCCCCCTAGATCCACTGTCTGCTCATTCTGCTGTTGAGTCAGACCCTTGGTTATTGAATCTCACTTCATCTCTGAATCTGTAAGGACTAGATTAGATTTAGCTGCCTTAAACACCTTTGCCTTTCCTCTGCTCTGAGGTCAAGTCTTTCTCCTTTATTATGCATGACTAGTTCTGTACTAGCAAGAATGGAATGATATAAAAATTGAGGGTGAAAGGGTGACTGACTGGCTGTCTAGCTGAAATTGGGCTGGGGAAGCCTTTCTTATTTGAGCCTTTCGGGTAGGACACTGTAAATTTTGCGGGACAGGGAGGACAATAATTGATCCTCAATGTTTGTAACTTCACAGCCTCGTGTTGGATTTGTTGCTATGCTTACAGCCAGCATGTTTGGCTTGGTGTGGGTATGCCTTTTGAATGGAAAACATGCTCCATTGGAGACTGATCATCTCAGTTTTCTTTCCTGTGTCACCAGAAGATAGTCACACCTTTGAGCCAAGGGATGGAGTGGTTTTTAGTAGTGGACTTGAGTGGAGGATTGGCACAGGTGCTGTGGTTACATCTTTTCAGTGGGTTCCTTTTTACCTGATGTGAGAGAGTAGGTGAGTGAAAAGATCAGGTTGAATTATAACTACTATTTGAAAGTAATTGTGATGACATGACAGGTGTGTGGAAGCTCCGCTTCTCTTTGGGTCATTGGAGATGCGCTTGGTGTTGGGCAGGAAAGTGCCAACTGCTTTTTTTCCTTGGGAAATAGAAAACTTTAAGCATGAGGCTTGTCTTGTAAAATAGTTATCTTGTATGGGGGACTCCTTGCTAGTCCAGAAAACACTCTAGGAGAAGAGGTTGGCTCTGAATGTGGTCCAGTCAGTCAATTTGATGGGCTCTGGGTTTAACTTGATTATTGAATTGGAGCTTGAAAATGCTGGTGTCAGAACTGGCCTGCTTAAATGAAATGTCTATCCTTTTTTCTACCACACAGCCTTTCCATGGAAGACTGAGCAGATTTTATTGAAGGAACAAAGTCCCGTTAAAACTTGTTACATAAAACAAAATCAAAAGTAGTTTGCCTTCCAATTTTAATTTAATTACATTTTTCCTTCTTTAATTTAGTCTTTTCCTTTCTTCTGTTGCTGCCTGAAAAACTGAGATATGCAGAAAAAACCAACTATACACTGATGTCAAATGCGCAAAGCAAATGAACTGGGGGGAGGGGGAGAGAAGAAAATATTTCCGACTAAGCTTTCATTTATGGTAATCTTAAGTGTTGCTTGTAACTATAGCTGAAAACAGTTCAGAACAAAATGTGCCTTAAATTATCAATGCCTGTTTTACTTTACAACTTTTCACTTCTCTGCCGCTCTTAGATTCTTGTCTTGAACGCATTTGACAAACAGCAAATATTTAGCCTCCTAAGACTGCTGTGAGTTCAGAAAGTACTGTTAGCTTGTGCAGATATGGAGGCTGAGGCACCTAAAAGTTAAGTTACAATGGTCACGTGCGGGAAGTCTGTCATGGTGCTAGGAACAGAATCTAGATTATTATTTTTTTTTTAATTGCTTTGCCTACTTGCCCAAATTGGTGACTTGTACCCTTTCTTCTCCTTTATGAGGGAGGATTTGGGAGGTATGGTGTCTTGTTTATAAGAGGAGGGGTTTGGGTCTAGGAATCAAGGTTTCTAACCTCAGATCTGCCTGCCATTGACTACCTGTGAGACCTTGAGAAAATCATACTGATTTCCTTTAGCTGAGTTTACCCAACTGTAAAATGAGGGGAGTGATAACTCCAAGAGGCAGTTATATAGTTGAATTAGGAATGTAAAGTACTTAAGGATCTTTTTATGAAAGGCACTACAGAAGTGAAAAATGTCTTAATATCACTGTTAATGTTAATAAAGAAGCAAAATTATTTCATTACGCTTTTTATTCCCCCCTCCCAGGTTTCCTCTCAAAAAACCTACAAGGTAAGATATTGCGGTTTTGATTGCCTACCTATACTGCAAGCATCTCCGTGGTGTTTTTGTACTGTAAAATATTTTAAAAACAAGACAGCATATTTGGAAGCAGTGTCCATAGGACTCCTAAGTGAATGAAGTGCATAAATTGATCTGTTACACTGGAGGATAAAATAGATGCTCACAATGATCCCTTCTGACTGGAATCTGTGACTCTGTGGAACTGAGTGCCCAAAATACAGTTGATATTTATAGTGCATGGTTTTAGTGTTACCATTTACAAATTCTTTAGCATATTTGCTATGCACACCAGCTCAACTGATGGGGTTTGAGATGTCATAGAAAGTGACTCTAGGTAGGTGCCTGAAATACAAACTCTTGCTGCAAGACTTTGTTTTAAATCTTTGTTTCCATTTTAAAATAAAGATTTTAGGCAGGGTGGGGGTAACTGCTTATTTTTGGATGCTCTTTTGCCTATGTGTAAATTATAAATTGGCTTCATTTTTTTCAAGTGAAATTTGGCAACATACTGCACCAGCCAGTAACTTAATTGCTTTTCAGACTTGGAAAGATAAACGGTTAAACACACTGCTTATCTGTCGTCTTCTTCCCCACTTTTCTTTTCTGTTTTCCTCTCCCCCGCTTCAGATTTTGGTGCCATTATTTGACTGTTAACTTCAATGTTGCTTAATGCTGTTTCTAGAACTAATTTTTTTTTCTTGCTGAGGCTACCTGCACTTTCTTTGTAAAGCTTTAGCTGTAACTGATGGTCCTATCGTGAAGTGATCCGAAATCAGTTGCTTTTGTTTGACCTAGGCATGGCAGCATTCTGAGCAGAGAGACTCCAGCTGACAAGAAGCAGAAGGTTGAACGCTGCAGTAGTACCCACGACTTTGATCCTACAGGTAAAAGCTTCAAAACTTCCCGGATTAGAGTGCAGGATTTAAAAGTTACTGGGGATTGCAGTAAATGAACTGTAATAGGCTTTTAGGTGCTATTGTTCTATGTTTGATTGCAAAGCTTTTCTGTTGTACCAGATGTTGCAACAGAGGTGGACGACTGAAGTTTGCATGACCTTGTACAAGGTGGCTTTCATCTGTACAATCTTGATTAGTAACACCAGTAAATGAAGTAAATTGTTTCCGATTTATAAGAAATAGTATAAATAGCCCAAGTTTTCAGGAAGCGAATACAGTAGCTTGTAGTTGGTCTCACTTGGTGGAGGAAATGCGGATATGTAAAAAGGTCCTGTGGTCACAGTGGCAACTGACTGCCAAATCCAGTGGGTTTTGAACATTTTTGCAACCTTAGGGATGAAGCTGCACTCGCAAATGCTTATATTTTTAAATAAAACTTAATTTTGTTTCTTTTCCTCTTTCTGTACCCTTCTGTGAAATGTGGAATGTGTTTGTCAGCTTCAGAGTCTAACACTATCTTGGGCACTGGACTGCATGCAAAGACACTTTTCTCTACCCCTAAACCACTAACTCAGTGACTGTTGTGTGTTCATAAAATCGACAGACATTTGAGTGTGAGCCTGCTAGTCCCAAGCAGTGTATGTTTCTCTTGTATGTGCACTCTAGTCCTCCATATTCCCTAGGAACTGTGCAACAGGTGAGAGTTGAATTTCAAATTTGTAGGTTGGGATATGGAGGATGTGTTCATGCACATCAAATTACAGTTAGCAAACAATGCTGTTGTAATGTTTCTACCACTAGCTTCATGGTTCTTTTTTAGTGTGCAGAACAAATACATTTAAAATGGGCTTCTAACATGCACTTTTCCCAGGAAGTAGGGGGAATTTATTGAATATCTCCATTCTCTTTAGGGTTAAGCAAAAGTAAAATATTTTTATTTGCCTTGAATGGGAGAAGGTCACAAGATCTTGAACTTCAGGTTTAGAATTTCGTTGCCTGGAAGGCAAAATCGATGATCCTGGGATCTTTTTATCCAAGTGCCAGTTCTTTTGCTTTTGAGGGCTATTGGTCTGTTCTAGCTTTAAGGTCTCTGTGGTCTATTCTGGTAGATAGACTCTTTATTTTAGCCTCCATAACACTCATGCCTTTCTAAAGATGGATTCAAAATATTGTGCACTTCCATATATGTAAGCTGTTTCATGGTGGAAATGAATGCCCTGGCATCTGTACACCACTTTTATTCAGAGTAACTTTTCTAATTCACTTGTTGGCATAGGAGAGAACTTGATTTATTGCATTTTGTCTTCTGTGATAGACCATCATGGTGTGGAGTTACCTCTGTTGTTCCCACTTGCGTTATTCTCACCTTATTCCAAGTGTAATCGCCTGTGTGTTCTTTGTACCCTATTTGTGTTTTGCACGATTTAACCTGGTCATAGAAATCATTCTGTTTTTTCTTTGAAGTTTTTTTTTCTCATGTTTGGTCTCCATATTTTCTATATCTCTCTCTCTCCTTTTCTCCTGCTCTTGTGCAGATAGCTCCTCCAAGAAGACAAAGTCTAGCTCGGAGGAGAGTAGATCCGAAACATATGGTAAGCTAAAGCAGCCACTGCAACCTTGTTCCTTTCCTGTCTGCTCTGTGCTGTCTGCCTGTGCATCCAAGGCCTTTGCCTTTTACCAGCACTGCATGGCTTCCTTTGCAGAGGGGAGAGGGAAGTTGGGTTTTTAATCTGGTATAGATTTGTAATTGTATAACTGCTGGATACTAATCCATGTGCAGGAAGCATAGGCTGTTTTCCTTGTTCTCTGGTCTTCTGTTACCAGTTGGGAAAATTTGCTGGACCTGCTGTTTTTGGAGAGTCTCTCTGCCACCAGATAGTCATGGCAGTGTATCAACCTGCTTAAGTCAGGCTCAACTTTAGAGCATTTGGTGCTGGTACAGAATTGCCTGCACCTTGTTTTAACCATGGATGTTGAGCTGTTTGGGGCAGCAGGCTTTACTTTATTTATTTATTATGATTAGCAGTTTTACTTTCTCCATTTATAAAATGGAGAAATAGTTCCACATAAATCCTTTGCATGGGATGGCCAAGGAATTTAGTTATATAGGTAGAGATATTCAAAATGATAAACACATTACTTTTATTTTGATGAAAACATTCATTCCATTTTGCTTCATCCTGGCTAAGGTAGCTTCCCTTGAACTCCAGTCTTCCTTCACCCCTCTGCTTTGTGAGTCTTCAGGCCAGTATAAATCAGCACGTAACTGATTCTGCCAGGAAACGCTCACATCTTCTTATGCTTTCAAGTTCACCCCTAAGATGTCACAACAAAGAATATCTTTCAAGGAAGATCATTTACCTCGTAGCCCATGTTTGTTCAATTTCCACTTTTAACATGGCGTCAGTAGTGCTTTTTACTGTGTCCTCTCTGCCTTGCCTCTGCAGAGTGTGCTTGTGGCTTGCTGTTTTGAGTACAGTCCTAAAGAGACCTGTAGTTGGAAGGCAAGTTGGCTCCAACCTGGTATGAGTCTCTGAGACTGTGTGGTGATAGGCAATCAGACCATTGCTGACTTGACTGAGTCTGTCTGGTGAACTGTGACCAGACTGAAGCAGACCTGCCTTTGGATCCTGCATGCTTCCAAGTTAGCTGCAACTGGGTGAAGCTCAGGCTGTCTCTCTAGTTCAGAGCCTCCAGAGCAGCAGTCTTCAACCTGGGCGGTACCGCCCACTAGTGTGTGTTTTGTGGGTTTTTTTTTTTTTTTTTTTGGTGGGGCGCTACTAACAATTAATTTAATGACAATGGCAATTTATAAAATAACAATTTATGTAGGTGGGCGGTAAACTTACTGCAACTGTGAAAATATTGAAAAACTGGGCGCTGATCCAAAAAAGGTTGAAGACCGCTGCTCTAGAGAATTCTTCTGGGTTCAGACTTCCTACCTGAAACCCTTCCTTGGAACTTGGATCTCTGTAGTGCAACTTTCCCTGGTTCCAAGACCATGGTAAGACTTTGCAAATCTCAGAGTTACTTATTCATGCTCTCCAGAGTTTCCCCCATCGTTGCCACTCGGATTTGTAGTGTAACTCTTTGGGGCCATAAAGCAGGCAAAGTAAGGAACACAGGCTTTGCTTGGGGATTTCTTCAGCACATGCATACTTTTAGTCTTGGCAGAAGAGTTACAGATTTAGGGAACACAAGTGCCAGAACTCAATCCCTCTCTCTTTCCCACCCTGAGAGTCCTTGGGGAAAGACCTGCCCCATCCTCCCTGTCTTCTGTTTTTGGAAATGGGCTGGTTCCCTTGCTTAGAGTGGGTCTCACTTTTAAAATCAGACAGACACCTTTTCAGTTCTCCTCCTGGGGATTTTCCTTGTTCCAACCCTCCTCTGTTTACTTCAGGCAGAGGTCACTAAGTCACGGGCTCAGCCAGTAGCAAGGTATCCTGTCAAGGTAGAGCTGTGCAGTATTCTGGCCGTGTTTCAGCTTTCCAGACAGCCTGTTTCTGCTCCAAAAATGGAGGGCTGGGGGGAATAATACACACTGAAAAAATTAAAAGCATAAATGATATTTTACAAAACAAAAAAGTCGTAGGTTGAAGCAAACTTATTCCCTGAATTGCCACAGCACCTTCCTTAGGGATCAGAAGCTGTTTCATTGCAGCTGGAAGCTGATGTTGAGTGAAGCCTGCCCTGCTGTATGCCTATCTGCCATGTCCAGAATGAAAGAACAAGGAAACAACTTGCCTGAAGACCACACACCAGCATTTTAGAACATTGCGGGTCACAAACTAATACTGTGGATTCCTTTACCAATTCCCGGCTACCCAGGGCTTTTCCATGGTGAATGCTGGCTAATTAGTGACCCAGTAGTCATGCTGGCCAAGTCTCAGACTTTGAACCTCTATTAACTTTTTTGTCTAAAGCTACTTAGCCGTCACATCCTGGAGAGGTGTAGTCAGACTGTTCCATGTGGATTACAGGAAATGTTTGGTATGCCTAGTGGAATGTATCTCTGTTTATGCTTCTCACTCACTCTGTATAGTGCCCTGGCTTTTCATGTATTCATAAAGAAAGATGACTTCCTAACTCAAGCCTTTACTTCCTCCAAAATTTCCTACAGATGCTATGTCTGTGGTCGGGAGCTAGGAGAATAGTTTCCAGTCGTCCTTCCTTTCCAGTGGCCTTTTGCTGTGTTGTACCTCACTCTAACTTCTCTCTCCCCTCTTTACTTTCCCCAGCCCCACGGTACATTTGGAGCAGCCTGCGGTTTGCTTTGTTTGGGACCAAACTTTTTAAGAGCCTACAAGCAGAAAGACTGAACTAATATTTTTCTTGCTAGTAACCGGATATTAATACTGTCTCTGGCTTGCCAATGGGTGCATAGTAATAGAAATATCTTGAGTGACAACAGGAAAATGAGGTGTGTTTTTTATATGTGTATGTGCTTTGTAACTCTTGACATTCATATTTGAAAAAGCAATAAGCCAAGTATTCTTGATAGGATGACCAGATAAGCTGTATGAAAAATCAGGGCAGTGGTTGGGTGGTAATAGGTGCCTTTGTAAGTCAAAACCCTGAATATCAGGACTGTCTTTATAAAACTAGGACACCTGGTCACCCCTGAGCAGCTCTCTTTGGTGGATTGAGGAATTAGGCAGGCAAAATTATTCTAATGACCTGAAATGGATTATGATAGTACTAACTTAAAATGTTTGACCTTCTCCTTCATAAATCCAACTACCCTTCTTCTGCTGGTATATTCAGTGAAGTCATGAACATGATTTGAAAACTAATGCAGTATTGTTTGATGCTGTTGTAATGCAGCTGAATCTGTTGGTGTATCTGTTAGCAATGTCTCTTTCGTGGAGTGCAATTTTAGTCATTTAAACTGCGTTTAGATAGAAATTTATGAGTTAGGGTCTTGGCATTAATGACAGCTACGGTAGCCAATTTTTTCAGTTACTTTGTGGCAAGTAGTTTTTGAGATCTTAGGAATTCTGTGACATCTTTTAATTTTTTCTTTTACATTTAATAAACACTTTCTTTTATGTTTTAATGTTATGGTGTATTTGCAGGTCATTGCTTCATAAGGCAGCTAGACCCTCTATATATTAATTTTCCTCATTCCCATTCTTAGGCTGTGAAGGTTTTTATTTTCTTTTGAAAATCAAGTTTCTATTCTTGTTGTCTCTGATCAAGCCTTTCTTCTCTTCCTGTTTTGTTCATTTTAGTCCTTTCCACCCTTTGTTTTGTTCTGGGTAGGTTTTTATACCACGCTCTCTGAGCGTGCAGTAAGCCACATGACAACACAGCTGTCACGTCTTGTTTTGTTTTTATCCTCTCCCCTGAGGGAGAAGAGTGTGCAATCTTGTTTTGGTAGTGTCTTTTTAAAATTTTATTTTTACAGCTATACCTGTTTCTATGTGTGTGTTAGAGAAGGCAAACTCAAAGAAATGCATTTTGCACGTCGAGTATAAAATAGTGAGATTTGTGATGATCCCTGAGCAAGTTTATTCCACAGACATAGACGATCTCAGGAGAAAAGTTCTGTCTCCTGCACGGACAAAATGTACTCTTATTGTCAAGAGGTCTATTGTAGAGCCCTGCATATCCATGGGTGTCTGTTCAGATCCATGGGTATCCACATCTGCGGGTGCAGATATCCGCAGCCCAATTGTTAGATTGGCCATGGCTGCGGATTCTATTTTTATGAGCCATCCCTGCAGCTGCTGCTATGATCTCCATCTCCACCAGCACACAGGGGAACAAGGAAGTGCTCCACCCAATCCCAGTTGAGTTCTGATTGGTGGTCTACCAGCCAATCAGAGTCTCAGTCACAAGAGGCTGGGACTTGGAGATACACCACTCACTGTCAATCTGTTAGCATGCTGGCCTTTGATTGGCTCATTCCCCATGCCTTCCCCACCCACTTCTTCATTTTTTTGGTTGTGGTTACAAGGCCACGCTGTCAATCAGAAATTTCATTGGTGGCCAAGGAAATCTGATTGACAGCACAGCATGCAAATAGCAAACAAGAAAAGGAAAAAATAGGTGGGACCCATGTGGTGAATGAGCCAATCAAATGCTGACTGTGAACCCAAACTCAGTTGCAGATGTGGTTCCAGATCCAAATAAAACATTGCATGCGGATCTGATAAAGACTGTCATTGGGTGGGTACAGTCCGGTTCAGATTCACATTTTTGTATCTGTGCAGGGTTCTAGTCCATTGTACCAGGGGAACATGGTGGTTGACCATATTCTTCATCCCAAATGCCAGTCCATGGAGCTCTTTTGAAGATAAGGATTTGACCTTGAACTCAGTTCGGTTCTGTGGAAACTAGTGCAGGGAGCCATAAAGCCCTTGTGAACCTCTCATTATTGCGCTTACAGTGGCCAGAAATGGTTTGGATCATAATGAGGCACTCAGCTACAGTGGATGCATGTACCATTTCCATGGAAGCGGATGCTCATTGCCTGTATATAGTAAGTCTGTCAAGACTAACTCTGTGACTGGTCTTCGATGCCATTACCAAATCTTATCAACCCTTGATATATTGCACTTATCTTGACCTACTATTTGCAGGAATGACTTCTGTTTCCATATTAATGGAAGAGTCTGAACAATTCTGATCTCAGGGTATTGGTGTGAAGAACTCATAAATTTAAGTAATAACTAGAGTTGAGTGAAATTTGAAACCTCTATCCTGTGGGAAATCCCAATACTTCAACATTTTGTTTTCATTGTAAATTGGGACAAAAGGTTGAAATGTCAAAATTTTGCGTGGAAAGGAAATGCCGGGGGAAAAAATGCCATTTTTCAGTGAAACAAAACATTTAATCATTCCTGAGATCAAAGTGATTGATTGGCTTTGGTTTGTTGAACTGACCTGAAACACTTCGTTTCCAGTCTGTTCAATATAAAACTGCATTTTTCCATTGTGGAACATTGCATCTTAAGAGTTGTAATTTAGGAGCATGATGCCCCCATTTTCCCTTGTGGGTCATGCTCCGTATACACCCAGAGACATATGACTTCCAGGAGCATCACTCACTGTGAGGGAAATCAGCAATGCATCATGGAAGATGTAGTTTGGACCCCAATTCTCTTGCCTGTGGCTTGGGCTTCCTGGAGAGCTATTATAGCTCCCATAAAGCAATGTGCTGATATACAAATATAATGTAATGTTTTGCTGAACTGATTCAAAGTGCAACTTTTTGGGTCTATTAAACTGAAATATTCAAAATTTAGAAAAATATTGTTTTTTTTTTTTAAATTTATTTTATTGGGGCGAGGGGCCCAAACCCCTCTGCATTTTTATGACAAAATCATTTAGACAGAAAATTCCCAACCAGCTCTAGTAATAACTTTCACCTCTGAAAGATCCCAATGCAATTCACACTTTCTCTAATGGATCTGACTCACTGCTGACTTTTCTTGGTGGTGGAAGAGAGCTGTTCTGCCTCCTGCTCTGTCTTACCTGCATAATAGTGTGCAGGAAGGGAAATGAAGAAAACCTCTTCAACAGATACTGTGGAGAGGCTCTTAGGCAGTCAGAGTGTAATTGTCCAAATTGTAAGAGGTGAAGCATCCTTACAAGTGCCTTGGAATGTCGGTGACTATGAAAAGTTGGAACCTTGCCCTTTCCTGTCATCTAAGACAGCTCCTCCAGAATCCCAGCACTGCCTAGCATCATGGTATTTGTGCAGTAATGAATCAGAGGGAAAAGTGCCATCTACTGAATGACCAGCGTCTGGGCTTTCCTTGGAACTCTCCCTTTCCAATATTAACCAAGCTTATGATGATCATCTTGAGATGATATGGCCTCAGACCAAGAGCACAATAGGGTTTTTTTTGTTCTTTCTCTGTAATGGATGTGAGATGGGATTTTTTTTTTTTATTTAAGTACCCCCCCCCCCAGTGTGCTCTGCATAATATGAAGTTAAATGCTGGTAATGCATGACAATTCTTCAATCCTGAGAGCAGACTAACTTTAACTTTCTGCCCCTGCTGGCTTAGCAGGGCAATAAGGTCTCTTGTCAAGGGATACAAGGCATTCTCTTGGGGATACATGTAATTATTGACCTATAGAACCACCTGGACCTCAGCTGAAAAGATGGAGGCTGCAAGATGAGGTCTCTAAGGAGACGTGTCTTGAGATACCTCCACAAGTATGGACTTCTGCTAATGAAATAGAAACATTAGGGTTTGGAATTAATTATATAAAGGCAGGAAAGATGGCTGAAGGCTGCCACATCATTATTAACTGGAGTAAGAGATGATTGATTTAACTGGAGTAAGAGATGATTGATTTGTTGCTCTTTCTGTGTCTCACTAAATTGACAGATTCAGCATGATCAATGTGTGATGCTCTAATATTTCATTGCAACGTCTCCATTATGATATTGCAGGGGTTTGTGATACCAAGTCACAACAGTGCAACCGCTCCTTGAAAACAACCAGAAACACGTCTTGGGTGTGGCTTTTCATAACTCAATTCAGTCATAGTTCTTCAATTTATCATAGTTGTATGCCACTGTATTAAGTATCAAATGCAAGATCGAGTATTGTTAAGAGATCCTGGTTTTATAAGAACAGAGGTACAGGAGTCAAGAAGAGAATAGCAGTGTTTTCTTGGAATTCCCTGGTTCAGCTGCTCAAATTTAATGTATTTTCACTAATAAAAATGAACAAATGACCAGCTTTTGCATGGTTATTCTTCCGCCCTGCCAGAGCAGATTGAAATGGTGCAATTGAGCCTTGCTTTTATTTGCCTCCCTGGCACAGGCATAGAAATTGCTGTACTGGGTTAGACAAGGTAAGTCTAGGATCCTTTCTGACAGTGGCTAGTATGAGGCCTTTCAGTGGAAGGTGCAAAAAATCCTATAAAGAATGATGGTGGAATCAATTTTTTATGTCCAGATCACGTGGTATTTGGTGCCCTTGTCAGCTAGCTGGAACATCCAGTACTCAAGGTGAAGATCCAAGTTCTGTTAATTCCATGCTTTACTTAAGATTAGGAAAAGGATGGAGGAGCACACTGCTTTATGAAGGGCTGTAGGGAGGAGATGGAGACTAACAAATTTTGACCAGTGTGGTCCTACTTAGACTCTTCTGCCATTCAGTTGCTGTGGTGTTCTAGATCAGTGGTTCTCATTCGTTATGTAGGGACACATTACTGCGTTGTGTCACAGCGGTAAGTGTGTTGTGAATAGCAGGGGACATTGCCAGATTCGGGGGGGGGGGGGTGGAGCTAGTGTCTCCTGTAGAGTCGCAATACGCTGGCAAGTGTGTTGCGATCCACAAAAGGTTGAGAACTGCTGTTCTAGATTTGTAAAATCCAAAGACCGCCATGAATCAAATTTAGTGGTGATAAATAAGAGAATCTAACCTGATTTACCACCGTTCGGCATCTTGGGATGTAAATTACACTACCTGAGGTCTATTTACGCTCCCTATGCATTACTCTGCATATGGTACTAGGTTTATATGCAGAAACAATTTCTCAACATCTCCAGTATTAGTGATTCTAGAAATAAAACGTAACCATGCAGGAAATAAAAGGATGATGCACTGTCAGGTCTGTACTGTGCCTTTAAACTAGCAAGGTTCTTACTAGTAGAAAGAATACCTGAGATCTTACTTAGAAAACCTGACGGTCTAGCAGCAGAGTTTAAAAAGAGCTGTTTGTTTGAAATAGCACATGTTCCCTCTCATCCACCCTGCCCTGGGGCATCATTCTTGTGAAGTGAGGCTTGGAGAAGTTTGGTCATGTAGAGAAATTGGAGGTGAGGGAAGGAAAGGGATGTTCTTTCACTGAAGTAAATGAGGGGTGTAAAGGTTTGTGCTTTTCTTTAGTCCTGCTTCTCACTCCCCCTCTTCTGGTTCCATTCCATCAATTTACCACTTGTCACTGAGAAAAGCAGAACTGTTTCAGCTTTACAGTGGGAGAGAGAGGTTTTTTGCAAGATGATGCGAGTGGAAGACTGCAGTGGTGCTGGAGTGCTGCTTTCTCTGACAACACAAGAAAGTTTCCAGCTTGTACTTCTCATAGTAGGAGTAACTCCAGTGAAGTCAGTGGAGCTACACTGGTGTAAAAGTGAGATCAGAATCCGGCCCAAGGTTTCCTTCACAGTCTACCACCACTCATCTTTTCAAACTTTCCAGAGGGACAGCCCTACTAGGATATATTTTTCACTATCCTGTTTATTCCTTTCCTTCTCTCTTCCCCACAAGAAATACCCACATCCTAGGTCATTGAATGATGCTGAGAGAGAAATTCCCTTCCCCCCCACTGGATCCTATGGACAAAGAGTTTTGCTTAGTGTTGCTGCATAAATGAACAAGTAGAATGAATGACTGGAAATAAGGATGGCCCTTTTGATTTTGTTAGCTGGTAGAGTGCTACGTGCTTTAAGGATTATTTCTTATTCGTATTGCACTAGGTGGCTAAAGTCCCCCAGCAAAAGAGGAACCATTGCGCCATGCATTGTATGATCACTCTGGGAAACCCGCTTCTTAACGCAAAGAATACGTATTCTAAGGGAAAAAGCTCCTAGCTGTTGTTTATATATTAATAACATTCCAAAGGGGTAGCCGTGTTAGTCTATTGTAGAAAGACAACAGAGTCCTGTGGCACTTTTAAAGACTAAATAAATAAATACATATTAATAACAGTGGTGGATAGCTCAGAGGATTGGCTACAAGATACGGAACCTTTTGACTGCCAGTTCACAGCTTGATGAAGCTCGTGTCTTTAATCTAAAGTTGTTTGGTGGAGTATATGAAATGAATTTGGGTTCTTGCTGCACAGGTGTCCCTCTCAGACACTCACCACAACTAGCATGAATTGGTACACAGAGCAACGAGAACTAGGAATGAATGGGCCACTTTGCTCTCACCTGTGAAAGAAGTATCTGGTTTTTCTTCATTCCATTTCCAAGAGAACACTAGATGTCTAGAGCACTTTACTGCCTCAAAGTGCTGTACAAATATAAACACATTAATCTCAGCAACCGTATTTATATCCCTACTCTGCAGATTTAGAAATTGAGGCACAGCAAAAGGTGACATGCCTCGCATCTCACTGCAAGTTGAATATTAGAATGTAGAACTTCCTTGATTTTGGCCCTGTGCTCTGATCACATGATCACTCTGCCACGCAGTAGGAAATGGAATAATGAAAGTTTCTGAACACTTGCAGGACAAAAGAGACATGGCTTATATCTTTGCTGCTACAGCCCTGTCTCTGTCCTTTTGAAAAATACCCTGGAGCTGAAGAATTCCATGGAGTTAGTTTGTTTGCAGGGAGGCATGGAACAGGGAAAACACAGGCTAAAGGATATTTAGGTAACTTGGATGTATTTAAATCAGCAGGACTACTGGCAGCAACTAGGGGAAGCAATGTCTGAATAGTTAGCAATTATCTTCGAAAACTCATGAAGGATGTGCGAAGTCCCAAAGAACTGAAGAAGGGCAAACATAGTACCTGTGTTTTTTTTTAAAAGGGGAACAAAGAGAACCTGGAGAATTATAGACCAGTCAGCCTGAGTTTGATACCTGGAAAGATACTATAATGAATTATTAAACAACCAGTTTGTAGGCACCTGGAGGAATATAGGGTTATAAGTAGTAGCTATCATGGATTTGTCAAGAACAAATCTTGCCAAACCAATTCACAGGGCCTAATCATGCCACCTACTCCATCAAGGGTTCGTTCACCTGCTCATCCACCAATGTGATTTATGCCATCATGTGCCGGAAATGCCCCTCTGCCTTATATATTGGACAGACAGGACAGTCTCTGCGCCAAAGAATCAATGGACACAAATCTGACATCAGAAATTGCAACACTGCAAAACCTGTAGGGGAACACTTCAACCTCCCTGCTCACTCCCTTAACGACTTGTTAATAGCTGTGTTGACACAGATGAATAACAAATCACAGCTTCAAAGAGAGTCTGCAGAACTCGAACTTATATGCAAATTTGACTCAGTTGCCTTGGGGTTAAACAGGGACTATGGATTTTTCTCCCATTACATCAAGTGAATTGACCTCCCCCTCCTCTATGTGCTGTTCCCCAGTGTTTTGAATCCTAACACCTACTTTGATTTGCTGTTACAGCCTGACCTGATGCTATGTCATACACTCCCCTGCATTTAATTTCCTCCCACTCTGTAACTTTCCTATCTTCAAAGCGTCTGACGAAGTGGGATTTTCTCCCACGAAAGCTCATGCAATTAATAAATCTGTTAGTCTTTAAAAGTGCCACAAGACTCTTTTGTCTTTCTACAATAGACTAACACGGCTACCCCTTTGGAATTTCAATTCTTCTTTGACAGGGTTACTGGCCTAGTCAGTGGATTTGGAGGGAAGAGTGGGGGTGAGGAAGAGCAGTAGACATCATATATCTTGGGTTTTTTTTTTTAAGTAAGGCTTTTCACTTTGTCCAACATTCTTATTTGCAAACTGGGGAGTTGTGGTGTAGCTGAAATCACTGTAAAGTGGATGCACAATTGTTGAACGTTTGTACTTAGTTACCAATGGCTTGCTGTAAACTGGGAGTGTGTATTGTGGCAAAGCTCCTCAGCTTTGCCAGAGAATAGCCATCTCCCCGGTGGAACAGGCCTGGGGTAAATCTGCCTTGGTCTGGGCAGTGGAGTGCCCCTTTGCTTCACAGAGTGGGTGAGTCAGTACGTCTATGATGCCCAGACTCAATGCAGTACTTGTCCTTGGCTTTTCCAGCAGAGTAGCCATGGTGGTGTTGCACTGGAGTCAGAGTGGCCTCAGTCTTTTCCCCCAGGCTAGTGCCTGAGTTTCCTCTACAGCTCTCCTCCTGAGAAGGAAAACTGTTCTCTTGTTTTGAGGACGTCTTTCCTCCTATGCCTGCAAGCTTTTGCTGGCTTGTATCTCTCCCTGCTTCCCTCTAGCAGAGGTGGGGTTTTAATAGTCCTGAAGCAGCCTTTGACTAGCCTCAGTTTCTAATTAACCTGCAATAACCTCCCACCTGCCTGCAGGGAAAAGGGCCTTTGCCATTCTAGGGTTGGCATATCTGCCCTCAGATACCCTTTTGTAGCCCTCCCACCTGATTTTATCATAGTATCTAGCGGGGTCCAGCAGGGGTCAGTCTTGGGTCTGACACTATTCAGTGTTATCATGAATTATTCTGACATTTGAGTGCAAATTTCATCAAATTTGCAAATGACACCAAACTGGCAGAGGTTAGACGCACTTTGGAGAGCAGGATTAGAATTCAAGAAGGCCTTGACAAATTGGAGAACCGATTTGAATTCAGCAAGATGTAATTTATTAAAGATAAGTGCGAAGTACTTCTTCAAGGAGAGACAAATCAAATGTGAATCTACAAAATGGGGAATACCTGGTGGGGCAGGTGGCAGTACTGCTGAAAAGAATCTCGAGGTTTTAGTGGATCACAAAGTGAATGAGTCAACAATGTGAAGCAGTTGTGAAAACGGCTAATAATCCAGAGTGTATTAATGGATGTGTTTTAACATAAGAGATGGGAGGCAGTTGTTCTGCTCTGCTCAGCACTAGTGAGGTCTCAGCTGGAGTGCTGTGTCCGATTTCAGGTACCACACGTTAGGAAAGATGTGAACAAGTTGGTGAGTGTCCAGAGGAGACCAACAAAAATGACAAAGGTTTAGAAAACCTGACCTGTGAGGAAAGGTTAAAATAAAGGGCATGTTTAGTCTTGAGAAAAGAAGACTCAAGTGAGGAGCCTGAGAAGCCTCCAAAAATGTTTAGGGCTGGTACATGTTGTCCATGTCCACTGAAGGTAGGACAATAAATAATAGGCTTCATCAGGATCAAGGGAGGTTTAGGTTAGATATTAGGAAAAACATTCTAATTCTTGGGATGCTCAGGCCCTGGAATAGGCTACTAAGGAATCTCCATCATGAGAGGTTCTTTTAGAAAATGTTGGCCAAACACCTGTCCTTGGCTTTGCTGAGTATGAGATCAGGGGAGGGAAAGATTAGAAGACCCCTTGAAGGGTCCTTCCTGGCCTACATTTCTAGAATTCTGCAAAGATTCATTTTGATTTATAAAAGTTTACAACACAATCTGCTGACTATAGATTGAGCAATCTGTGGGAAGTTTTTTTGTTTTGTTTTAATTTGGTCATATGTAAACATACTGTTTGGTACCATGTGTTTGTCTAGTGCCTGAAGTATTATGGCAGATACAAAGTGCTATACACGAAATTATTGGTGTGACAAGAGGGACAATGCGCACAATGATTTGTCTTAATAATTGCTTTTCTTTAAAGGTCACTTTTACCTCCAGTCTTGTCTGACGTGCCATTGCCATCTGCCTCTCTGCTATATAGCTCTGTGTCATATAACCAATTTAGTGAGCTTAACCTGTCTTGACATCAGTATCTATTTTGTTTCTGGATTAGTGCCCTGTTTGCCTCATGTCTTTCCCTGTGTCGTCCAGCACAGGTTTCATTCGATGCTCTATGGTAGTCTATCAGGTTAAGGTTCTGGACTGATGCCTATTTGTGTCTTATTTTTTTTCCTCCATTCTCTCCTCCTCTTGCCCCACCTTTCCTGTACAGGTCTCGTTCAGCGCTGTGTTATTATCCAGCGGGATGAAAATGGCTTTGGGCTGACTGTCAGTGGAGACAATCCAGTCTTTGTGCAGTCAGTCAAAGAAGGTAAACTAACTTGCCAAATATGCTAGGAGACAGCAGTCCAGAGGGCTTCTGTCTAGGACAGGTGGAATGTATGAGGGGGAAGGGAGAAGATTCTAATAGTAACCCTCCAGAGTGGGGAGCTGTAGCCATCACAGATCGATGATCAGATGCATGAGGACAAGGATAGCATTTCAGTGGGGCCTCTCTTCTCCAGTGTCTGTGCTAATCAGTTTCACATCCTGTGTAGGACAGGAAATAAATGAGTTCTGTGTTTTAGAACATTGTGGACTTTTGATTATAATGTGTCACCAGCAATGTGAAACCATAATTCCTGGAATATAGACTCATGAGATTGTAATCTGTGGGTACCTGCAGAAGAGAAGGATGGGTAGGGCACGTATGAGAGGAGTGGCTTTTGCACCTTAGAAAGGGGAGGCCATTTCCCTAGCCACTGAAATGGAAAATTACTGGAAGCAGAAGTGGATCTAATCAGAATGCCTGACTCTCCTTTTCTAGATGGAGCAGCCATGCGGGCTGGAGTGCAGACAGGTGATCGAATCATCAAGGTAAGGGCGCTTAGTGTCGTCAGTGAAACAGATCACATGCATTAATGAAACATGCAGTTCAGTGGTCCCCATTAATAGGATGCATTTGCCAAAGGTTACTCGGAGTTGCTACTATATGCTAGAGCTGAGAAATCATCTGTTTTCCTATTTTGAGACTAGCTGGTAACTGTGTAATGTCTATGGGTAGATGCTTGCTTTCTAATGGAGATGACTCTCTCATTTCAGAACCTCCCCTGCGAGTTTATGGACCTATATGGTTCAGATTTCGCACACATTGAAAGGCCAATAAATGTGGCAAGTGAGAGAGGAAGAGCCAATGATATTTAGCTATAAATTGAAATGCACTTTGATTCTCTGAGAATTCATACTCCCTTTTGATCACAAACAAATAAAAAAAATCTAGGTATTTGGCTATGATATTGTCCAAAAAAGAACCAGTGCAAAAATCCTGCTGCCATTGAAGCAAAAGCAAAACTCCCACTGACTGATTTGAGCTGGAATTTCAACCCATTTGAATTAACTAGTGAGTTAAATGAACCAATGCTAGATTTTCCTCTGTTTCCCTGCTGTTTTCCACACCCAGATTTGCTCTAGTGCACTGGGCCTCTGCTCCCTGTGCATGAGATTCATTAGCATAGTGGATGCATCCTATTTTCTCCTTTCAAACCAACACTGAATTTTTTAACATGTTTACAGAGAGGGAGGTCTTATCAGATTTTCTCTGTAGCATGTCAGCCAAAGGTGGGAGTATCCTGTTAGTACATTAAAGGGCTTGAAGAAAATGAGGCCAAATGTGGGTCTAGTTATTTTTCTCTGAGTTTGTGTTGAGATACAGTGAGGCACTTTCTCCCGAGGTCAAGGACCAAAAACTTTAACATGCTTCCTTTTTCTCCCCAGGTGAATGGGACTCTTGTAACGAACTCAAACCATGGGGATGTGGTGAAGCTGATCAAGTGTAAGTAAATGCAGGCTATTGATTCTTTCCAGTACATTCCTTTGAACCATTAAAGGGATGACTATTGAAGAGGTCAAGCTACCGGTTTACCCATCAGGCAGTTAGTCATTGAGTCTAGCTGCATTATTGACCATTATTCCACCTGTCTGATAGCAGTGGGGTATGGTTAAAGTAGAGATGGTAAAGGGGAGTTGGAAATCTCTTGGAGGGGCAAGGAAGGCTTTAATCAGACTTCAGCAGATTCACAATTTTACTTTCTCTTTTCTACCATTGTCTAATGGCTGAAAATGCCCTCCCCCTACCTACCTCCTGGCTCGCCTCTTGTTTTTCTTCTCCAGTTTCAATGCCTTTTTACAGGACTAATAGTTGTCATTCAAGCTGTGTCTCATAATGTGCCTGTAGGCAGTTGACTTGTGCAATGGAAGGAATAGTGGAGTTTGGGCTCCTTACTTCCTGCAGGAAAGGGATGTTAAGAGTTCCTCCCAACGTTGCCCACTTTTGTTCTTTGGTGACTACAGGCTTGTACCCTAAATGTAGATTTGTGTGGCAGACTGAAAGATGACAGACTTTGAGCTACCTGAAGTTTAAACAGAGATCTCTGCCGCGGAGCTAGCAGCATTTTCAAGCTCTTTGGTGGTAGTAAACAGCATTTGACAGATTAACAGATGATGGATGGTCTGCTGCTTATCACTTGGGAACAATGAGGGCCAAGAATAGTCAAATGTGAATGTGTCTGAAATGTGAACTGTTCTTTCTCTGCACAGCGGGTTCCTATGTAGCTCTCACTGTGCAGGGGCGCCCACCAGGGTCGTCCCAGATTCCGTTAGCTGATTCTGAAGTGGATCCAACAGCATTTGGGCATATGTCTCCCATCATGACATCTCCCCATTCGCCTGGCACATCTGGAAACACAGAGAGGATTACTAGCCCAGTGCTTATGGGGGTAAGATTCAAAGGGCCTTTTGGAGCAGAGCTGGTTGTGTAATGGGAAAATACACTAATGTTTAGTCTCTGGAGACCTATTTTCTATTCATGATCAGATGGAGTTTGTGGTCTAGTCATAGTAGACACTTGCCAATGACAAAACCTCCATTCAGCTAAGCATTGTGTTTATGTGGAGAGAGCAGGGGTGCACTGCAGTTCTCTTCGAGATTGGCTGAGAGAATCACATGATGGATGTTTACACGGCGACTGGTTCTAGCCATGGCCATCATTCTGTAACTTTTATTAGCATCCAAATTGCAAGGAACACATGCGTCTGGGGACAAGGGAAGAAGTAACTGCTTCCCAGTGAATCATTTTATTTAAAGAATTGTGGCAGCGACGTTCAGATACAGGAGCAGGTTTGTACAGTCAGTGTAAGAAAGTGATTGAGGAAACTTGTGAACCAGCTTAAGAGTTTGTAGAGACCCTGTATTTTAGGTAGGGAATAAGTGGCCATCTCTGTATTTCCTTTCCAAGTTCATTAACATCTCTCCTTTTTTCCCAGGAGGAGAACAATATTGTTCACAACCAGAAAGTGGAGATCTTGAAAAAGATGCTGCAGAATGAGCAGGAGCGGTTGCAGGTACTGGAGAGTGAGGGCTTCAGAGGGAAGACTTTGAAAACAGAGATCAGCTAATGCATCCTTTTTTACTACTGTCTTGATCAATTCCCTGTTGGGATGCTCATGCTTGAAAGAATGGAGAAGGTCTTGTTTTCAGGAGGCTTGTATGTGCATCTCATTCCTTCTAGTCTACTCCTGGGATGCACGCAGCCATGAGCACTGTTGAAGGAAACAGGAGTTGTGGCTTCTCAGTAACTCTCAGGATTTGGCTCCAGATTTGCTTAATTCAGGTGATGGGAGAGGGTGCTGCTCTTTGGTTGAGCAATTGTGTGAATAAGGCTATCACTGGGAATTTTTTCTTATAGTTAGGTGGGAGAGAGGAGAACTGTGTGAATATAACTACTGTTGCACCCGGTTGTGACAGCAGTAGATGTACAAATAATTTCACTTCATGGCATTTGTAGTTAGTATGTCAGAGACATGCAGATGGTTGAAGATTAGTCAGTGACTGCAGTTCTAGGCCTTGGTGTTGCAGGGAGCAGGTCATCAAATGCTCATTCAACTTTTCAGTCCTTGCAAGAAGATTACAGCCGAACACCCACTCCACGACTGCTCAAGGAGATGCAGGAAACTAAGAAGCACATCCCTCAGCTGCAAGAGAAGCTGTCCAAAGCCACGGGCTCTACTCAGGTAATGGCCTTGTTGAGAATCCTATCCACCTCATCGAGGTGGGCATACTGCTGGAGGGAAAGCTGTACGTGTGTGGGAGCAGGGTGTTTCCTGCCATGATTTTGCCAGTTTCCACAAGCAGACCTGCACCGCCTACCTTCAGTAGCTCTCAAGCCGCATGCATAAGTGATTCTTTTTTTTATTTGTAGTGAGTCTTACAGAAGTAGAGAATGTACAGAGTCTGTATGTGGTGAAATTATAGTATTTAATCAGATGTTATAAGGCACAGTTGCTCTGGGTCCTAGGAGGTTGAGAGAAGCAGAATTTAAAGCAATAAGGTATAGCTGTATGATGATTTCTGTAGCTTTAAGTAAAAATGAAATGCAATCTGTGAAATTATCCTTACAGTTCAGAATAACTTGCAATTCAAAAATGGAGAGAGTGTGTTTTGTTTACGGAAGGAATTTTCCCCCGTTCCCTGTAGAAGGCCTTGACAAATCTGCCATGTAGCTAGGGACCTAGGTGCCCATAGGTATGCGGCTGTGAAGGGGCCCTCACCACTGCCACTTCTACCAGCAGCCGTGCAGAGCGCACAGGCCACCCACTGCCGAAAAAGATGCCGTGGTGATGCAGTGCACTAAAGCCCCCTTGCCCTCCCCAAGCACTGGAAAAAAGCTACTGCAGTGGGCTTTTGACAGTGGGTGGGCAGGAGGGGGGTAAGAGAGAGAGAGACTGGCACTGATGTCAGGGGGTATTTGCCTCCCTGGCTGCCGTGGCACTGCTAGGTGCCAGTCGCCCAGGATTTGTCAAACCCTGGCCTGTAGACCTGTAGAAGCAAATTTTTCCCAGCTATGTTGCAAGTTTGTATGTCAGCTCTGTGCTCTTGATGCTTTTCTTCAGAAAAGCATTCCCCTCCTCCCCCCACCCCTTAAAAAATTAGGAGTTTTATAGCTCAGGCCAATCAAGTCAAATTTTGAACTTGCTAATCGTAAGTACTCTACCCTTTTAAACATTCTTTTTCCACCCCATTGCCCAGCTTTGAGCTGCCTCCTAATGCAATTACTCTTTCTTAGGACGGAGTTTTGTCCGCCAGACCTGTGATGGAGTCGCTGCAGATCAGTGAAGTAGAAGCAGAGAGTGGGGATGGGCTAAGCAAAATAGACTACAGCAGTGGTGACGGCTCCCGGCCAAACAGTGATATTGCTGATGTGAGTGTAGGCTAACTGTGAAGTTCCACCTTTGTCTCTTTAGGTTTGTTTCTCCCATCGTGTGTTTTATGTTGACACCTTTGTCCCCTTGGGTTAAGCGTATGTTCTCTCTCACACACTCACTCACTGACTACTAGGGCAGTGCTTTTGAGGGATGTACCAGAGATCCTGCTCTGAAGAAGCTTTCAATGCTGATCTTTCACTGGGAAAGGAAAAATCCATGTTTTTTTCAGGGTTGGGTTTCCCTGGCACATTCCCTGTTACTGGGCAGAGAAAGATGAAAGCCAGCATCTTACAGAAATGAGAGGCAAACTACAGTATCTTGAAGAACATGTTTATGTTCCATTTGTGGTTAGAATGACTCAGACCGACTCACAGGGCAGGTTGCCATGAGGGAAAGCCTCACTCCTACCAGATACACATCAGTCATTAGCCAGTAGTTAAAAAAAGCCTTTTTATTAATTAATCAGTTAACAATCTAGGTGCTAATGTGGCCCTAGCATTATAATGGCTTAGCACCTAATCCTGAATTAATGTATGCAGAGGAATTGAGATTGGTGCTCTGCCATTGATTTGTTATGTAACTTCGGGCTCATTCCTAACTTTCAGGCCAGTTTTTTCATCTGCATATTGGGTGTGATAGTTCCTACCTCCTGGTGGGTTGTGTGAGGTTTGGTAGTTTTGTAGATACTTGGATATCCCTGAATGAAAACAGAGATGCAAAAGAATCATGTGATCTGTGTTTCCAGTTTTAGGCCAATATTAACAAAACCCCATTGACGTGTAGAGTTGAAAGGAGACTTTAATAAAAACTGTACATGAAAGCTCCTGAAACAGATAATCTTTGTACAATTGAAAATTGATTTATAGAGGGGAATGGTGGGCCATGGGGATCTCCCACCCTCAAGGGGAGATCAATCCAGGAAATGCAAGGCTCTGAAGGGGGCCTGTTTTTTCTGTTGTGTTTTTTATTGCAGCTGGCAGTAGTGTCACCATTATAGTTAAGCTTAAGATAGCAAAAGAGTTTCTATTATAGCCTTCTGTTCTCATAGGCTTAAAAATCTTCACCCATGAGGTGGAAGGGCTTTGTCACTAAGGCAACTGTGGTATGGATTTCTTTCAGGAAGGGGGAAAGAAATTAGGGGGCATGACTTCTATCCGTAATTGAAAATTAAAGGAAGAGGGGTCAGAAAAAAGACCAATATTGGCTATTCAATCCCTCTCTGTTTTTTACAATACAACACCAGTGAGACCTTCGTTTAAGAGGACTGAACAGGGCAAAATTACCATTTGAGGTAATAACCTTTGTAATAAAAGAAATTCAACCAATATTAATTTACTCAGTTCCTTCCATGAGTCCTAGGATCATATTCAGTTACTGTTTTTAGGTGGTGGTGTGTGGGTATCTATTTCTTGCCTAGTTCTGGCAGCTATTTAGCAGTCCACTGAATGTGAGCATATGAAGTCTGTCCATTGATGCTCAAGAATTTACTCCACAGTTCTTTTCTTTCTGGGTCTCCTGATACTCACCTGAACTGCCCCTTCCTTCCTTCCTCCCAGAGTCCCCGGAGTGGACTGAAGGAACGGATTTACCTGGATGAGAGTCCAGAGAAGAGTGAGATTCAAGATAATGTGAGTCCAAAGTGTGACTGTAGCTGCTGCTTCTGTAAAGAGCCTATTCAAATCTTTTTTCCTTCTATTGTCTGAATTGAACATAAGTAGATCTTTTTGCTTTAGAACATGGTAAAGAATAAAATAACCTAAACACATGCTAAAAAACTTTCCAGAGATCACTCCCTGACTCCAACAAGGTCTCTGACCAGTGAATAGTCCTTAAGTGCCACACTTGGGTTTTTCTACAGTCAGCTTTTCTCACTACTTCAGGTCAGAACAAGTACCTTCAGTCCCATGGGGCGGGGCCTATGTGGGCCAATGTCCTTCCAACGGGGGTTTTAGGATTGGGGCCCTCCTTGGACCAAAGCTCTTTCTGATGTAGCAAATGGATAGGGGGTAGTGGGTCAGTTTAAATTCAGGCTATTTATCAAAAAAAATTTTTTTCCTGTTGGTCCCTGGAGAGTCCAGTTTGAAGCAGTGTAAGTGAGCCTCTCTCCATGTGGTGACAGCTTTGAGGCATTAAAACCTGAGCAAATTTGCTTAATCATCCATATTGCTCTTAATTCCTGAAAGGGCTATGGTTCTGCGCTCCCCTCCCCCTGTATATACAACCCCTGCATTATACATAAACATTTGTATATTTAATACAATGAACTCCTAAAATACTTAAACATAATTCAATAAGGATTCTGTCCAGGATACGGCAGGTTACTGTCATGTTTGTCATGCACTAAAGTGCCCATCCATTGGGCAGCTCTTGTAGCTCCCCACGGAGGGAGAAATTTCGAATAAGGAGCTACTAAGGACAAGATTAAGTTCCAAAGGAGTGACAGTTAAAAATGAAAATGTCACAAACTTATAGACTTGCCAAAGAGAAATCTTATCTGGGACATTAACTGTTCTCTGCATTATTTTTCCTTTCAACACCCCAGGATTCTCAGTCCAGTATTGGCAGTCCCTCCTCCCGCATAGCGCCTCAGATCATTGGAGCAGAGGATGATGACTTTGACGCTGAACAGGAGCAAGTGGGTATCGCTAGTCTCTGTCACAAAGCTGGCCCTTTGGGATAGGGCACAACTGCTTCTAGATGCTTTCCTTATGCCGAAGTAATGGCCATGCCATGTTAGCAGACAAAAAAAAATTTCTTGTGACTGTTGGCCTTAGCTAATGGCAAATGGCACTTTCAGAGCCTATACTAAAATGCAACCTGCGAGTCTTTGTTACCCTTCCTTTTCTGCCATAACTTTAACCTTCCTAGAAATTAATCTGCCTTATGCAACTGCCTGGCTTTTATTGGCTTTTTACACTGCTGTAGCAACATTACATCTTGCCTTTTCTAGTGTCTTTGTACTGAATGGTTTCAATAGTAATTTGCTCTGGATTATATTCCATTCTATGTCTTGTGTGAAAAGTGTTTTAAAGTACTAAATTATATGAAAAAGACCAAGAAGTGCTTGGTTCTTCTCAGAGGGCTGGAATGGCAGTCCGTGGGTCCTGAAGCTAAGCTGATTCTGCTCCATTGCTTACTAAAGAAATGAAAAACTGTAGGATGAAGCCTTCCAGTTCGTTCACAGGCCTTTACGTGCAATTGAAAGGTGCTATCTGTGTCTTTACAGATCAATGGGCAGTGCAGCTGTTTCCAGAACATTGAGCTGCTGAAATCTCGCCCGGCTCACCTGGCTGTGTTCCTGCATCATGTGGTGTCCCAGTTTGACCCAGCAATGCTGGTAAGATGTCACTCTGGAATAGTTGTGTTGGGCCAGACTTGCAGTGTTAGCCTGAGTGTTCTGGAATCACCTCTCTCTCTCGTAGCACACTCCCAGATAGTGCAGCTGCTTTGGCAGTGAGAAGAGCGCAGCTGTCCGTGTGAAGATTCAGCGCTCTCACTTGCACCAGGCTTTTGAGTAAATGAAGGGCAATGTTAGATAAATACAATGGCCTCTAAAAGTATTTATTCCTCTCTTCAGCACAGCCACATTGCAAGCTCTTCACCAGTATCTGGAGTTATGAGTGGCATATCTACTCTGAACATTTGGGAGGAAATTCACAGGTAGATTTTTGGAGTGTTCTCATTCTCTCTCTGTCTTCCCTCCAGCTCTGCTATCTTTACACCGACTTGTACAAACAGACCAACTCCAAAGAGACTCGTCGTGTCTTCCTTGAATTTAATCAGTTCTTCCTGGACAGAGCTGCGGTAGGTTCCAGGACAGGAGGGCACTTTTTCTCCTGCATGTGCATGCAACTACCTGATTTTTACCTTGCTCATCCTGATGTCTTGGAGGGATCTTAGAAATACTCTACACAATGCAGAACCTTAGTTCTTATTGAGACATGATAGACTGAGACCTTCAGTTTTCTTGGGTAGATACTGTTTTCTGGGGGGGGTGTCTTAAATACCAGATACTGTCTACCTCTTCGTGAAAAGTCCTGTGACCCTTTTCATAAGAGTAGGCCAGAACTTCTATTGGTTCCCACTCTGTGCACATAGTCTTCTGCATTCCAATTACTTGGTGTCTTGCAACCTAGAAATGCTGCATTTCAGTGATGCTGTGTGTGCATAGCTGACCGTCATAATGAAAAGGACTAGATAAATGTAAAAAGCATGTGCCGTTTGTTGCTGTGGTTTAATGCTGATACAGCCTTCTCTCCAGTGCCTCAAACTTCTCTGGGTTTACACAGTGTTTCATCTATTGTTCACTGCTACTGTACATCTTACATGGCTCCCCTATTCTCTGTCGTTTGTGGTCTATCATGTTGAGAGTTACTTCTGCAGATCTATAAATAAATGACCATATATTTTAAATATGTAAACTGAAGTGAGTAAATGGCTGAATTGACTGTGCTGTCATAGCGTTGCCACCAATGCTCAGAAATCTGAAAACTGAAGTAAGTTCCCCCCACCCAATGTAATTAAAAAAAAAAAAAAGTTGGGTTTTGTTTTTTTTAACCCAACATCCCCTGCTCTCCCCAACGCTTTACAAGATCAGAGGTGCTTCTTCTATCTATCTCCTATAACTACTGTAGTTCCTTGTTAAAATCTTAGCACTCAGCATAAGAGAATAAAGCTGCCCACAACCTCAGGGCTCTGAAAACCCTCTAATTCACAAGCGGCACATCTCTTGATAAGAAGTGGTATGAGTTGACGTCTGAGGTAACTTGGGCAGTTGTACATTGAAGTTGAGTTGGGATTCTGCTGGTTAAAATGATGTGACTGTTGTCAATATGGGAATTTTATATATCTGTTTAAAAAAAAAAAGAGAACTTTTTTTGCCATAATGAGTAAGGCCCATAGACTGTCTTAGCTGATATTTTGCCTGCAGCAGGGGTCTGTATCACGTGGCTTGGAGGAAGGAGAAACATCTCCATGCTGCACTTAGCATTACAGTGCACTATCTAAGAGATCTGTCCTAGGAATTATTTTAGGAAAATTCTCATACAGAATTTCAGATGAGGTGTTCACAATGGTCACTTCTGTCCTTTAAATCTATAAATCTGTAAGTGATGAGCAGAGAGAAATAAATGCCATTGTGTCTCCTGCAAGTGCTCAGATTTGATCACCCCTCTAGTTTAAGGGGAGAGAAGAGTCTTTTGGTTAGGGTCTCTCACTCTTACACTTGCTTTTTCTTTCAGCATCTGAAGGTTCCAGTTCCAGATGAAATTTCTATAGATTTAGGTAAGGTCCTTTCACACTGGGTGTCCATGGGCCTATTGTTTGAGACAATCCTAACCAATCTCTTTAAGACCTATGTCTGTGGGTATGTCTTTGGGTGTGTGCTCTAGACATATACAGTTTTGTATGTCAAACTTGAGGAGACCGGTAACAGGTCATGTTGGTGTTTAATCAGGAAGAACATTCTATACACTCTGGCACATGGCTAAATGAAGTGTATGGATACATACATCCTGCATTTGTTTAGTGTGAGGATGTATATAGCTAACGCTGCTGATGCTTAATGCATTTTTTCACATGTTGCTCAGCAGTCTACATAACCACTGCTAACTAGACTGAAGTGTTTGAGTGGATGACTTTATCCTAATAAAGAATGACTGTTTGTGTTCTAAAGTGAACTCTTCTTGTTCCCATCACCTGCAGAAAAAAGAAGGCCAGAACTCATTCCAGAGGAACTGCACCGCCATTATATCCAAACTATGCAAGATAAAGTCTATCCAGATGTCCAGAGGCATCTGGAAGATTTCAGGTATGTATCCTCTTTTCTGCAACTTGTACTGAGCATTAAATTTCATCCCTGCCCAGAGTTAACGTTCTGTATTGAATATGGAGGGAAGTTCCAACTCCCAAGACTTGGTAATTCATCGCTGGCATAGAGAAACCCTTCATATTAGCAAATCACTGTGGTCAGAGGAATTTCATGCCAATCTGTCATTGCTTGAAAGGACAGCTCTGGCTCTTCAAATGCCCTTTTAATGGCACAGACTCTGGGTGCACAGTGCTCGGATCATACTTCCTCTCTTCGTTGGCCAATATTGGCCGTCTCGGCCTCTCCCTGTTTGGGGCACAGCATGTTGTACGACCATTTGGCTGCCTCCCTTATCCTCTGAAGTGGCTACAGTTTTATGAAGCTGTATTTGCAGAGTTTGTGAAGCCTCCTTTTTCTGTGAAGTGGTATTGGCTCTACTGTACTAGTAGGGCAATGACGCACAGAGAGGTAAAGTGACTTTCTTAAGGCCACGTAACATTTTGTTAGGAGAGGTGGGACTGGAACGTTTGTGTTCTGACAAGGTAGCCTCCCAGCATTCAGATAACCCAGTGTTCGTTCTTGTGATTATTTTCTCTCCTTATTTAGACAGAAACGTAGTATGGGATTGACATTGGCTGAAGGTGACCTGGCTAAGCTGGATGCAGAACGTGTCCGTGATCGGATCACATTGGAGAAGGAAAGAGCATGTGCAGAGCAGATAATAACCAAAATTGAGGAGGTGTTGTAAGTAGCAGTGTGTTCGAATGTGGGATTAATTTGCAGACTATTTTCTACCCTCTCAAGGCTTGAGGATAGCAGAGCAAAGGAGTTGAGAACTGAAAACAACTTGGGGTCATCACCTTTTCTCTCCTCCCTAGTTGGCTTCTGGCAGATGTTAGATTACCCATCAATAGAACAGAAGCAGTAAGAAAATGATTCCAGAGTGATATCCCCAGATGGTCCATGGTGAAATTGCTTATTCTTAGAATACTTGTTAAATAGCTGCTCCAGGGTTTGCATTCTTTGTGTCTCTAGTGTCAGATCCAGAATTATGTCTGTTGGTTCAAAGAAACTTGCAGCTTCAGAATTGGTTGTTTTTTTTTTTTTTTTTAAGGAAGTCTGTAGCCCGTCTCCCCCCCCCCCCCCCATAGAATTTGATTGATATGGGAGGTACCATACAGATAGATGCTATCATGCTGGATTGTTTTGACTGTGTTTTAGGATTTTTGTTTTTCTTTAACCTCTCTCTCTCGTTTTCAGGATGACTTCTCAGCCTCTGGAAGAGGACAAGAGGTAATGTAACAGGTCTGTGGTGTTGGCATGAGAAGTAAGACAGCCTCGCTAAAGAGCTGATGTTTGTCTCTGCATCTGTGACTTTGCTGAGCAGGGCAAGATAGCCCTCTGCTGGCTGTAGGAGCATATTTTGTTTCCTAGATATACTCTCTGTCAGAACTCAGTCTGAGTGGAGCCCTGCTGTATTGGGGCAAGCTTTACTGCAGTTGACATTTAGCTGTATTGTGGTGTTAATTGTATGTTTAATATAATATTATTCTTCTAGAAATTCTGGAAGATTTTATGACTAATTGCTTAAATGTTACAGAGGATGTCTCAGTCAGCATGAATCAGGAACATGGATTCTGAGATGTTCATGGTGTTTTCTGGTTTCTTGTGACTGAGTCATATCAAAAGGAATTGGTGCCCTGATACCAGCAAAGGATTTTAAATAGAAAATCAGTTGTTAACCTCTGTACACCAATTTCGTAAGAGGCTTGCCACTCGTTTTATTTTACAAATTTCCCCCTTTCTCTTTCTTTTGTCCTGCAGTTCAACCATGCAATATGTGATTCTCACCTACATGAAATATCTGGGTGTGAGAGTGAAGGAGCCCCGGGGCCTGGAACAGAAGCGTGGACGTATTGGTTTCCTGCCAAAGATCAAGGTAGTAGTGGCGTGACCAAAGTCGTTGGCCAGCCTTTTCAAACATGAGCACCTCAAGTAAGACTCCATGCTTACATGCCTGAATAGAAGTGACCATCACTTCCAGTGATGCTAAGTGCCTGCAGATTCCAGTGGGAGCTGGGGCTCCTCAACACTGTAGAATGACAGGTGTCTAAAAATGGGTGTCTCAAGATGGATTTAAGAGCCTGTGGTTTTGAAATATTAGCTTTGTTTCTCTCTCATTTGCCTGCCTGATTTCTCATATTTTGAGTCCTCTAAAATCTCTGGGTAGGGAAATGACTCTTACTACTTACTCCTCTCTCCTTTGAAATCTAAGTACTGTTGTAAACTGTCCCACACTGACAGTGACAGATAAGACCACCTAGTGTGAATAGGCCTCGCCCATTTTGAACTTCTAGGATTCTGAGGAGGTAACAGAATACTGGAGAAATGAGTGACCCATTTGAGTTTTTCTTTGGTTGTTTATTAACCACAGCAGAGTATAAAGAAGGAGAAAGAAGGGGAGGAAAAAGTGAAGAGGAGAGGCTTCCCCAATCTCCTGGGACCACCAAGGAGACCGAGTCGCCATGACAGCAGTGCAAGTACGTTGGACCATGGAATGTGCGTTCTGTTTACCAATTGTTGGTCTCTGCACCCATCATCACCTCTTGCACCCTTGTATCCCAGTGAGACTTAAAATCTGTTTAGGTGACCTCCAAAGTACACAGAGTGGCTAAAGAAACTGGCTGAGGAACACCCCTGTATCAGAGCTCCAGTAGTTATTCATTAACTGGAGACTTATTCCATTTGAAATGTGACTTCAAAAAACAAAACAAGCTAATGAAATTATTCATTGAAATCTTTCTAAGGACCTCCATCCCTGGCTTTCTGGAGACAGGAAGGCCTCCAGCAATCTTCTAGTCTGTCTCTGTTCAGTTGGCAGGGCCATGGAAATGCAGAAGCAACGCCATCCAAAGCACTTACCCACGGCCTCTTCAGTTAGTCCAGAACCACCAGACTCCATCAAGATGCGCCAGAGTGGGTCTTCCAGTGATGGCACAGACACAGCATGCCCGCCTGCCAACCCCATGTCTCCTTTAGCGATGGGGCCCTTTACCTCCCCGGAGGGAAGCAAGGACAGCGAGACCGGTGAGAAGATGCTGCAGGGGGAAATATTAAAAACTGTGTTTCAGACAGTTAAGAGCATTACTAGCATTGAGGCCTGTAGAAACAGTGTCTCTCCATGTTTTGTGATCTGTGCTGATTTTGTGTTAATGTGACTTGAAATTGGCTTCCAAATACTGTATTATTTGGTCATCCTGAGTAAGAAATAGCCCTAACTTGAGTGCTTAAATACCCAGCCCTGCAAAAACAGATGAATGCAGTGTTCAAATGCTTCTTGGTTAAGGCTTCTTTCTTTCTAAGGTCAGAAATTGTTGGGGTATTTTTTGTTCATTTGTCGTTTTTCCCCCTAGCCTCCAAGAGAAGAGGAGGCTGAGTCAGAATTTCTCCTGTGAAAGGTAGTTCTTGTGTGTGGATCTCTCCTGGAAATGGTTCTCTTTTCAGGCCCCAAGCAGTCTGGAGAAGTTCCACCTCTTAGCGATTCTATGGATGGCACACGCCGCACACCTAACACCGTGTTTGATTTCCCATCCCAGCCACTGGATCAGTTGCAAGAGGAGGAAGGAGAACTTGACAGGTACTTAAAGGGCAGGTTATTTGGAGCTGGACAGGGTGTAGCAAAGAGAATTAAGGCTGTTTCATTGTGTTTGTAGAATGGCACTGGCTCAAGCATAGCCTGTTTTGAATGTTGTGGGGTGGGGGAGAGAGAGGAGGGGGAGAGAAAAGAGAGACTGCTCTGGAATATTTTAGTTTCCTCCCACTGTAATTATACTAGAACACTCTTTTCAGCATCAGAGCTAGAATTCCAAGTTGCAAACCAATTCTGAAGACTTCACTCTGGAGCTCCGCTGAAAGGAGTGAAATCTCATTACTCGGGCTAGTTTTGTAATCAGAGCCATCCTTGGGGGTGGGCGCGAACGGGGCAATTGCCCCGGGCCCTGTGGTTACGTGGGCCCCCGTGGCCCACCAACAGCCGCGCTTCCCCCTGCTCCCCGCTGCCTTGTGAGCCGAAGGCAGCGGGGCAGGCCAGGAGCACTTCCCCTGGCCCAGCCCTCCTCCCCGCCCCCAGGGTGGAGCACACAGGCCCAGGGCGGGGCAGCCTGCCCAACACCACTGGCCAGGGCCACATGTGGCCAGGAAGGATCCCTGGCCATGGCCTCGACCGGGGTCGGCTGCCGGCGGGGGCCTCGATTCCCCGGTTGGGGCACCAGCTGTGACAGCCTGTGGTCCTGGCTGCGGCTGGGGTGGCAGAAGCTGGGGCCGGGGGCGGCCTCCCCGCCACCCGGGGCCCTCGGCTCGCCATGCGCGCGGCCTCAGCTTCCTGGCCCGGGTCCACAGCTCCCGGCGTTTGGCTTCCGGGGCTGGCTTCCCGGGGGCCATCGGGATCCATGGGGGGTGGAGCGGGCCAGCCCACTGCACTCCCCACCAGCATGGGGGGGGAGGGCGGGGAGGCAGGGCTCCATCTCGGCCGATTGGCCCTAGGCCCCGCTCTCCCCTAGGGACTGCCCTGTTTGTAATATATTGTCTCTTGGTTTTCCAGATTAGCTGATTTAAGAAATAAAACCTGATTTAGGAAAAAACCAAAAACCTTTCTGCAAGAGAGTATAGATTTAAAATAGTTGGAACTAGAGACATTATTTTATAGTAATATGGAGCTCTGAGGTAGTGCTTTACAAAGAAGGTCAGCATCATTATCGTCATTTCAGACAGTGGAAACTGAAGCACAGAGAAATGAAATGACTTGACCAAGAGCATCCATCAGGCCATGTCAGAGCTTGGGATTGAACCCACGTCTCCTGAGTGCCAGTCCAATGTGTTATACATTAGGTGCCAGTCTTACAAAATACAGCTCAGTGGTATTAGTAATCTGTCTGTGTTCAGAATGTTTCAGTGATTTAGATAATTATCCTGTTCTAACACAATACAGGCATGAATTACCTGACACCCAGATATAGTGTAGTGCAGGGTAATGGGGATATTAATACCCTGATTGTGAAGCACTGTGTGATTTCTGTATGAAATGCATGAGTTATTACAAACACTGCTTGTAATGGTTTGATTGGGAGCCAAGAATATTGGGTTCTGTTCCTAAATCTTTCTGGTGTATCTGCAGATGGAGGAAGGAGTTGACTTTTTTTCCCCACCCCCTTCAGCTGACACTATGTGACCTTGGGTAAATGATTTCACCTCGTGTGTGTGTCTGTTTACCCATGTTGTAAAATGGGGATTATAATACTTAATGTGGAGGTTGTGGTAAGAATGGACACTAAGCCTTAGATAAAGGTCTCTGTAAAGGGGTAGTACCAAACTGCATCTGGCATGTTATTTCATCATAACACTGTACAAATGTATGTTTTTTCTTCTTCTGCGTCCACTTGGCCACTTTCTTCCCCGTGTCCCTGCCTGAATCAGAAGACATCTGCCTGCTCTTTTCTCTCTCTCCAGGATGGACAGTGTGGGCTTCGGGGATATTCAGAGTGAAGATGAACCGGCTGATTTTGAGACAGAGACTGATCCTCCCAATTGGCAGCAGCTGGTGAGCCGAGAGGTGCTGCTGGGGCTGAAACCCTATGAAATCAAACGCCAGGAAGTGATTAATGGTGAGTTCACATGTTTCTCTTTGCTGCCTACCAACCCCTGGAACCTCCAGTTTCCCAAATTTAAAACAAGCACTTTCTCCCTCTGAGCTGCTTGCAGTTAGGAACAAGCTATAGTTTCTGGCCTGCAAACTTCAAGCATGTAAAAGCTGCTGGTACAGAGTGTGGACCCACTAGTAGGTAAGCTCAGTCCCCAAAGCAAGAGCAAGCAATTTTAGATGACAGCTAACTGTAGGCTGGAAGAATGTTAAGAGGCAAGGAGGACTATATATGACTTATTGGAAAAAGTATGATGTAAGGGAATGATTTCAACATTCACGGAAACTTTACCTTGCTCTCAAATCATGTAACATTATGGAGCTGTGTGTGACTGAGTGAGCTGATAACCATCTACTGGGGGGGGGGGGGGGCGTAAATTGTAATTCAGTACCCAATTTGCTTCCCTATATCTAGGGTAGCAGAACATGGTTTCTGATTCCTTAGTATACCTGAACTTGGGCCAGCAAAGAGAGTGCAGATGGGGGAGATTTCTGGAGACTCACATTCCTGATCACAGAATTAACATATGCTCTCTAAACAGCTTAATGTATTAAACGTGCTGTCTGAACTGCTTAATTTTTTTAAGTAATTGCTGGAAAATTCTGGCTTCCTGCTATAGACCATGTTGGAATCCACATAGTGTTACTGTGTTAAAGAAGTAATAATCCTGCATTTCTCTTCCTCCTCTTCAGAACTGTTCTACACTGAGCGAGCTCACGTCCGCACGCTGAAGGTTCTGGATCAGGTCTTCAACCAGCCTGTAGTCCGTGAAGGCATCCTGACCTCTTCTGACCAGCGCAAAATCTTTTCAAACTTGGATGAAATCCTTCTTCTCCACAGTAAGGGCAGATGAGGCACCATTCAGCTTTGCCCCTCAACAGCAATGATAGATGCACACATTTGAGATATACATATTTGTGTCAGAATTCATGTAGAAGTGTATCCACAGGTAGTGGACATCCACACACAGCACTCAAATTTACATGCATGCAATCATTCATGCTTGGTTAACAAGTATATCTGGTGCCAGGTACACTCTTGTTCTCATCCACATCCCCTAACTGTCTTAACATAATGTACACACACTTGTTCATAACCTGAGCAATACTGGTATGAACATTCATAAGCATGTGCAAAAAAACCCAACCAGACATGCTGCTCAACAGGACAATTTGCAAAGGGCTACTAAAGGCAGCATTATGCATTTGGATACTGATACTTCTGAAAGGCAGGGTTTCCTAGTGGTCTGAGCAAGGGACTGTTCGTCAGGATTCCAGCTGTACCTCTAACTAATCGCTGTGTGACTTTACAGCAAATCACTCACTGTAACCTTATTGGGTCTGTTTTCCCGCATTTTAAAATTGGCATGATATTAAGCCTCTCATCCTTGTGAGGTAGACAAAGTATGTTGGAAAAGTTCTTGGTATAGTTATTTATTGTTCATTCTTATTAGTCATTCCTGTTTATCAATGTTAGTTTACTGTTTAGCACTTTTTGGTTCTCATTTTTAAATAAATGACCAATTTACACCATATTAATTATCCCTTCTTTTGCTTTTATTCTTCCGCCAGCTGGGTTAAATGATCAGATGAAAGCCGTCCGTAAAAGGAATGAGACATCTGTTATTGATCAGATTGGGGAAGACTTGCTAGCCTGGGTAAACTGAATTTCTTTTCCTCCTTGTTCAGACATGTAAATATTCCTGAAAGCAAGAATCCAATAAAATGGTAAAAAGAGCCACCTGGAAAACAGCGCAACTTGTATTCACTAATAACTTAATGTCTCTAGCTGTTAATTTCTGTGGTGCTAACCTGGAGTTGGGGGGCATGGAACTTGAGAAGTGGGGGGAGCTCATCATGGAGTTTGCTGAGTGCTTTATTCAGTTAAAGATAAAAATGTGAGTCATTTCATTTAAAGGTGACCTGCTTGTCTGCCTTTTTTTTGATGTGCAAGGGACAGAAAGGTAGGGGAGTGTGTGTGTTTTGAGGGGCAGGGAAAGATGAGGAATGGGTTTGCTGCGTGGTTGGTTTACTTACTTTATATTCTCAGTGATTTCAGGTAAAAATGTATTGTGTTCACCATTTCTTTTGCTGGAGGAGTTCTTAAACAACTAGAGAACTGGAATTTGAGTTTCCTCAACCCAAGTGGAAATAGTTGGGAGTGTCTGTTTCTCTCAGGACTAAACTTTTTGTTGATGTCTTTTTAAACCTACTTAATTTAGAGTTTCCAGGTCAGGCTAAAGAAGTCTCCCTTTTCCAGTTGCTCCATTTTCAGTCTCAAGTGGTTGTTAATCCTTCCAGTTCTCCAGTCAAAAGAACACAACCTCATCTTTCTGATGGCGGGAATCCCCAAACCTTTCAGGTCTTCACTGCATACTGTAAAGAAGTAAAAAAATGCGCGCACATTTATTTTTTCCCGTGTGAATTGAAGGCTTGGGAGGTCAGCAGGCTGCGCATTGTGAACCAGGCCATTGCAATCTCTTGAGTTTTTTCAGGTGAATGATCAAACCAAAAACCAGGAATCCTTTCCAAGGACTAGGCATTTTCAGGGAACAGTAGGTTGTCTTGAGGGTTGGTGCCAAGAAGAGCAGATAAATGGATTTGCAGCTAGGCTTACGGCGCAGTCTCTTGCAGTCATCAACCTTGCTCCTCCCCCCACCCCCCTTTTTTTTTTTTTTTTTTTTTTTTTCCCCAGCACCACCTTCCATATCTGTATAGAAGTTTGGGGCAGGAGATAAGATCCCGTGTTGAATTCTGGGGGCTTATAGAAGATGACTCAGCCATAGGGCTTCACAGGCTAATGTTTAAGTGAAATAGGCTCAATTCATCCCTCATTCTTTACGACCAGTCTAGTTGTATTTGTATCCATGTCAGCAATGATCTCAGGGTCTTGCAGTACTTTATCTTTCGATGTGGATAGAAAGACAGTGATTCTGAAAACAGTTGTGTAAAGGCAGGCCTACCTGGAGAGCTTCTCAGATGCAAAGTGTTCCTCAGAGGGCTGGAGTGAAGAAGCCTAAAAGGTTCTCTTTATCAAATAGAGATGGGGATGTGTAAACATGGCAGGTTTTGGGGATCTGGGCAACTTCTTTGACTCCTGAGAGCAATTCCAGTGTGTGGCAGAGCTCATGCTGGTCTGGGCCCAATTTGTGTCTGTCTGAATTTGACTTCTTTGATTTCTTGTTCACAGTTCAGTGGAGCAGGAGAGGAGAACCTGAAAACTGCAACAGCCACCTTTTGTAGTAATCAGCCTTTTGCTCTAGAGATGATCAAATCACGTCAGAAGAAGGACTCTCGCTTCCAAACCTTTGTGCAGGTAAGATTAACTCAACAATTGGAGCCAACACCAGATTTGGCAAATGGGGGCTGTAAATAAGGTTAAAACAATTAGCAGGATTGTGTCTAATGTTGCCATTGGGTTGGGATTATTTCCAACACCAGATTCTCTATTAATGACGCCTAGACAGGTGAACCTTTAATGCTGAGGATTAAAGATAATGTGCTGATATAGGGCACATGTTCAGTTACAGGACTTAGCTATCCATTCCTGTTACGCTGCATGTGCCTCATTGTGAACAGGCGTACTGTTCAGCACAGCAGAGCAAGGAGTTGGGTGTATGCCCAGAGTGCAAGAGACATGTGGTGTACCTATCTCACTGGGAAGGACCTCGGCTTGTGTGGGCTCTGTAGAGGAGAATATCCCCAGCATTACCACCAGATGGGAACCCTGGTAATAAACAGTCTGAAGTAATTTTGAAAAATGTAATGTAGTTTCTCCCCAGTGTGAAAGATTAGGATGATGTCTTCGGTATATGGCAGTGACTGAGATTGATTATGGATGGTATCAGCCCATGTGAAGTAATGAGGGAAAGAAGCCAGTGCTTTTGTGATGAGCCTTTCCTATAAGTAATTACAAATGAAACAGGGCTGTGTTGTCTGAGTGATAAATCTAAGGAATTTCTTGTCTTGTATTTAATTACCGGAAATGTGAAGTAATAGACGTTTATATGATGAATAGATGGTACATGTTCAGGTAATTATAGTCTTAATAGAAATGACAAATGCTATTATGCTGTTGAATTTTAGGATGCTGAGAGCAATCCACTGTGTCGCCGGTTGCAGTTGAAGGATATCATTCCCACTGAGATGCAAAGGCTGACTAAGTACCCCCTTCTGCTGGATAATATTGCTAAGTACTCAGGTAGAGCATTTGCACTAAGGAGCCATTAGCTTTGTGCACAAATCTTGGCAGTTTTGCCAAACAAATTTGATTCTTAAAATGTATGTGTAATGGCTAGTTCTCTGTTATGGGTCAGTGACTGTTCTCAGTATGACCTGATTCCCTTCTGCTGCACATCATGTGTCCTCCACCCTTTCTGTTGCCTTTTCTAATATCCCCTTTCTAAGAGAAAAGCCCTTGCAATTGGGAAATAAAGTTCAAAATAGGCTTGATGACAAAAAGCTTAAACATTCTTTCTTAAGATTTTTTTTTTTAATGTATTTGTCATGTTAATATCAAGGTTCTGGAAGTCGTGTGACTGTTGCAGAGGTTCTGTCTCTGTGCTACATGTTGATAGAATCTAAAATTGATTCTTTTATCTCCCTTTAAATCTTCTAAGGGTTGTAGTAATATAGACACACAGCAGAACCTTCCTTGTCTGTACTTCACTAAGATGCACACTGTGTAATTAGAGTTAGGGTGACCTATTTCCACATGCAGTTTTGATCGATCCAAAACTATTTATGAACACGTATCGAGTTTACTAAATAGTTTCAACCAAACTGAAAATTCTGAACATTTTGGTAATGTTGGAAAAAAAATGTTTCCTTTCTACCCAATTATAAAAAATTTGTTCCAATTTTGGGCAGTTGACTCTCCAGCATGAGGACTGTAGCATTCAGCTAGGATGTAGGAGACCCAGGAGCAAGTCTCTGCTCCAACAAATCTTGTTTTCTTTTATAGAAAACATAATGCCTTCAATGGGAAGAATTAAGAAGGATCCCTACTAGAATATTCATAATTTGGTGACTAAGGCTTTCTTAGGATGTGGAAGACACAAGTTCATATCCTTTCTCCACATCAGACGGAGAGGAAAATTGAACCAAGGTCTTGCACATCCTAGGAGGGCGCCTTGACACTTCCAAAATGTTTGGTTGTAAGGGTGCTCCTCCTTCCTCATTTTGCAAATCTCAGCCTCCTTTGCTTTTTGTCAAAATGCCTGATATTTAAATGAGTTTTTTTTCCAAGTTGCAGCAAATAACATAAATATCCAAACCACAAGATATGGTAGTAATGGGGGACTTAGACATTTTTGGAAAAGTAATATTGCAAACCACAAACTGTCCAGTAAATTCTTGGAAAGTATTGGGCAATATTTTGTTTCAGAAGGTAAATGAAGTTGGTAGGACAAAAAGTAAGCAGCTTAGTATACAGCAAGGGCAATTCAAGTTGGATGTAAGGAAAAACTTAAACTATAAGAATAGCTAGGTTCTGGAACAGGCCTCCAAGAGAGGTTATGGAATCCCAGTCAGTGGAGGTTTTTAAGAACAGGTTAAACAAACACCTGCCAGGGGTGGTCTAGGATTACTATATCCTATTTCACCACAGGGGATGGACTAAATGACATCTTGAGGATCTCTTCCAGTCCTGCATCAGTGATTCTGTTAATTGAAATCTTTTGTTTAAGCCTACTCAAAATTTTGACTAGAAAACTTCACAAATTGCATTTTGGATTTGACCAAGAACCAGTCCCTCCCTCCTCCCTCTTTCCACCCCCAATTACCAGCAAAATGAGAAATCTGTTATTCACCCAGCTCCACCTGCACATTGCACAAAAGCTTGGTGGTGGTCCCACATGCACCCTTTGTAACAAAGGTTTAATAACAGATGCTGGCAGCAGTGAGACCTGATTCTACTAATATTTCATTACTTGTACTTAATATAGATTGAGCGTACAGTTATCACAAATCATAAAAAACTAACCTAGAGTTGGCAAAAATAAATGAGCGTTTTGTGATCCCTCTTCCTTGCTGGATTTATTTGTTTGCAAATTAGCAAAAGTCACTTTTAGTTACTGAGACTCAGTAAGGGTCACCACCAGTATGTCTGATTGCACACACAGTCGTGAATCTGTCTTTGTTCTTGGGTAGATTGGTACGTTTCCGGCTCTAGTTACAGGTTATTTGGTAATATATCAAGATGAATGTAGTCTGGGATCTTTTAAATTCAAAATAAAATATAAAACCAAGATTGACTTGGTAGGAAACCAACCCATCACTTTCAAGTTGTTTGTACAGAAGTTTTTTTTCCTTTATTTAAAAAAAAAAAAAAAAAGGGGGCTGCAGTGAACTAGAGTGGAATACTAGCAAGCCTCTCACACAGTTCAGAATTTCTTTTATGTCCCTGTTTTGGGGGATTTATATAATGCCACATTTGCTATTTGTGTTCGTTGTGATCCAAACCTAGCTCTTTCCCAGACATTGAAGCTCTTTCCATCATGAATTTCTGAAATGCTGAATGCTAATGGAATGTTTTGCAGAGTCCAGTTTCCCTCTTTGAATTTGGGGCCAGCATATTATGTTAGATTCTGGACCATTTGTCTGACCCGAGATGGCCATTCTGATGTTTTGATGTTCTTAATGAAATCCCCTTTACCCTTTCCCTGGAGAACACCTCTTTTTTATTTCCTTGCCCTGTTGTAGAATGGCCTGAGGAGAAGGAGAAAGTGAAGAAAGCTGCAGAACATTGTCGTCAGATCCTTAACTATGTGAACCAGGCTGTCAAAGAATCAGAGAATAAGCAGGTAAGAGGGGAGGGACTGAGAAGGCTGGGCAAGGGTGGAGGATTGGCAGATCAAGAGAAGCAATCCAGAATCACTAGCACTGTGGTGTGTCGTCATACTACTCCTAGACCTGGAATCCTAAGCAGCTATGATTTTCCTTAAGTTTTGATGGCCACCTTCAGTTACTTTCTGACTCTTTCAAGTTGTCCTAAACTAGTATAACCTTGTCTTTCAGCGTTTGGAAGATTATCAGCGTCGACTTGACCTATCCTACTTGAAGCAGTCAGAGTACCCTATGTTGGATGAGCTCAGGGTGAGTGATGGAGCAGAAGTGATTACTGAGCCATGATAGTAACCTCCTGTAGTTAAGTTTGTGGTACTTTCTGCTATAAGCTTGTGTTGTAAAATCAAAAAAAACCCACCTCATTCCCCTTGATGTCTCCTGAAGAGTCTCTGGTGAGGTGAATTTATTTTATGCAAAGGTTAAGTGGAACATTTATTAGATATGAAAACTTGAACCTTCAGTTGCTCTTGGAAGGTCTCCATGAAGTTAATAACTTGATCTTGCAAAGCAGAGAGTGTCTGTGAAATTTATAAATGTCATGAAACAGAGCTGTGGAACAATAGGTTTTTCACTGGTACGTCACAGTGACATGAGAGAACTGGTTCATGGCATTTGAATCCCCTTCCGCAATAATCAGTAGAGTATATACAGCACATGATGGGCTTGCTCATATTTCGGAGAACTAAAGCTTAGAAATTCTGTTGGCTTCACAAGTGCAACTTGTAGCTACACTTAATTTACACTGAAGATCCCAGGGTGAAGTCAGCTGAGCTTTTAAATGTCATGTTAGAGTGCTATGTTTCATGTCCTGTTTGAACTCCAGCAGATCTAGCAGTGGAACTTGTAACTTTTCTGATGTCGTTTTGTTTAAAGGAGGAGGCAGAGATGTGTTGGGACAGGACTGCACCTTTTGGTATAAACTTACAAAAAATTGTCAGGATCTACACTCCACTGTCATCTTTTCATAGTAACTGTCTCCTGCACTGTTCACACATGATCGCTAACGTGTAATAATATCCATAGGGGTTCTTTGTTTGAAAGTGCATGAAGTTCACTATAAAGCTCTTTTGTATCATTTAACAGCCTACCAAAAAAAGGCTTGCAAATTCTTTGTCATGAAATGAAGGACTCATGGAAGTCATAAAATCTGCCATTTTGTTATTAACTCTGAGACTTTGGGAGGAACAACGAGTGAAAATAAGTGCAGTAGGTCATTGAAACCATTCTTCAGAGTGTCTGCTGCAGGTGCTCTTAACTTACAACCCACATTTTGAAGCACTAACAAACTAAAATATAAATGTTGACAGAATACTGCTGTAAAACATGCTCATAGTCATGATAATGCCTCAGAATTTCACTGAAGGAAATTCCTCCCCCCACAACATGTCTAAAGTTGTGTAAGGCTATCCATATAAATCCCTCATCCAAACAAAACCTGATTAGAATGTTGTAGCTTGAAGGCGCTTGCATGTCAGAAAGTCTCAGAAGCTTTAACGTTCATTCTGCATCTTATTTTCAAAGCGAAAGGCCACAGGATCAAACCAACTATCCTAGGGGAAAAAATCTTTCCATGCAGATCTTTAGAAACTGTCCCCTCTACTGAAAATTCTATTAGTCCACCCACTACTTAGTGGCTAAGTCTAGTCATCAAATACCTTTGCATTTGCCAGTCACTTTCTCCTATTGTCTTTCACTTAGCCTACCCAGGAGCTTTTACTGACCACTACCACAATATGCCAGGGGCCTCCGTTCACTTTCCCAACACCCTCTTGCCACAGGCAGGAAATGCCATGCTACCATAAAGCTTCTATTCCCCCTATCCTTTACAGGCCTGACAAAGGCTGGGAGAATCGTATCCTTGCACAACAATGAAATTGGAAGTTTTTCTTAATGCATGAGGTTGGGGAGTGCAGAACCAAAAACTCCCCCACAGGTTCCAGATTTACACGCATACCGTAGCTTCTGAATCTCACTTCCCCTTGCTTTGGATTCAGCTACTGGTCTCCCAATAAGACTGGCTTATGCCTCCGCCTCCAAAGTCCCATGTGGCAAACTTGCTATGAATGCTACTTTTTTCCCCTCTCATATTGACAGACTTTGGATTTAACCAAGAAGAAGATGATTCATGAAGGACCTTTGACCTGGCAGGTTAATCGGGACAAGACTATTGGTGAGCCCTATTCCACCAGCCAACTTAAACTTGAGTTTGTGACCCAGGAGAAGAAAAGATGAGGCATATCTGCGACTTCCAATTTAAAATGTACTGCTACCTATATTAATGCATGTCTGCTCCTCAAACCGATTCATTATTCTTCTCAAATCTGAAATATGCTTGAGTAGCATTAAGACCATGCAGGGCCACCATAGTAAGTCGGGAGGCTCTATAGTCCTCTGCTCTGGTTCTGATGAGCAAGATTTGCCAGTTTTGTTTAGGCTGGCCCAGCACTGATTATGGCCTCTGCAGGTATAATAGAAAATAGAGCCCCTTTTTTTCTGTGATGTGAGGGAGTTGGTTATTAACCCATTCCATGGCCTGTTTTCACCTTTTACAGATCTCTACACACTGCTCTTGGAGGATATCCTAGTGCTGTTGCAAAAGCAAGATGATAAACTGGTGCTGAGATGTCACAGTAAGATCCTGGCATCCACCTCTGACAGCAAACACATATTCAGTCCCGTCATCAAGCTGAACACAGTGCTTGTTCGCCAGGTGGCGACAGGTCAGTGCAACCAAGGGGCAAAACTTAGTAAGTGCCGTGGCCTTAGCATTCAATCTGAGGAGAGAGGTTTTATCTAGAAGTTGGAGCAGGAAACTGGGAGTCACAACTCGTAGAGTTAATTCTCTGCTGCATCTCTGACTTGTTGTGTTACCTTGGATGAGCTGCTTAACCTTGCTGCATCTGTTACCCATCTGTTTTAAAATGGGAGAATATCATGATAGACGTGCTGTGAGCTTTAGTTAATGCTTGCAGAAGGGTTTTATTCAGCATGCTTTACTTTACATTTATATCGTTTGCCTGGAGGTTTATTTCCCAGAATCTTCCTGCAGCGCACCTTGTTGGGTCATAAAAAGGATATGGGTATCTGCCTGGTTGCAGTGAATTTCAGATAAAATTGTTCAGAACAAGGCATCAGATTAAATTACTCTCCTTCTTGTGTCTCTCCAGATAACAAAGCTTTCTTCGTCATCTCCATGTCAGAAAATGGCGCCCAGATTTATGAATTGGTGGCACAGACTGTTTCTGAAAAGACTATGTAAGTAATAGGCTCAGTTTCCTCTGCTGTTGTGGAGTATCTATCATATCTTAAAGAGAGAGAAATCTTAAGTCCCACTTACTAAATAGTAGTTTCACTCTAGAGGGACTTGTGAATTATCTTCTCACTTCCCAGAGCTAGTGTCCAAAACTCCCACCTGTCGCTCCATCGGGAGTTTTCCTTAATTCTTAATCACAACTACTATCATTCTTTGCCAGCTCAGACTGTTTCTAGAGATGTTCCCTGTCATACCTCATGTCTCACTCCTAGCCCTTCTCTTGCCTTACAAGTGCTTTTTTTATCCTTTGTGAGTTGGGATAATGAGACCCACATGGTTTAACTGTCAGATGAATCAATGAAATAGGTCTGCATCTCTGTGCAGAGTCCTAGAATCTACCATCTGTCCCAGATACCTTCAGGATGCTGGCACGTATTTGAGAGTGGCAGGGAACTCTCGCATACTGTCATTTATGAATTCCAGTCCCTGCCTGAGCTATTCTTTATTCTGTCTTTGGTGGTGGGAACACCTTGCCCCTAATTGTGAACACCTCAGGGCACAGATTTGTTTGTATGGGACTTGAGCTATTGTACAGGGCTGTGTACATTAGCAGTGTGTAATCTAAAACACATGGACAATGGGAAGAGCCAGACTTTCTAGGTTTGGCACAAAGAAGGCAGTGGTACAAACTGCTCACATGCATGACAGCTTGAAACTAGCTGCATGAATAACATTCTGGTACCCTCCTATTATGTCCTGTAACCATTGTCATTCAGGAAAATATTGTCCTGGGAGACTTGGCAGCATAGTGGTTGGTAACGAGGTTGTGCTTTCTGTTGCTGCAAAGTGGCCCGCATTTTGTGAGATTAGTCGGTGAATCTTACCCAAGTTCATTGTGGACAGGTGTTGCAACATCTGAACTGCCAGCAATTTGGACAGTAATCGGCCAGTGTTGTTGGCCAGCACAGAGGCCAGAGGACTTGACTGAGCCATGGGGCTGAAAACCCATCCAGAGCTGGGTTTATAAATTTGTGTGTATAGGTGTAGTTTTCACTGCTGCTGTCCAGGCTGTGCTTGCTCTCTGGCAGCAGAGAGAGAATTTCCCTTCCTGGGATTGTCAGTCTGGCATCTCTTAATGAGCACTGCAATTCCCTTTAAACGTAAAGCATTAATTAGAAGTTTTAAATGTTCAGTACGGACAAAAACAGTGTCGAGTCCTTCCTTCAAGTGAGGTACCATTATGATAATAAAGATGTCTTCAGTGTCACCAAGCTTTTTGTTCATTGACTTGGCATCTCAAATAGAATATTAAATTCTGAAGTGCCAAAATTAAAGCTGCTTTTCAGGAGTGCCTGGATGCTCAATGCATTTTCATTAAAAAAATATTGAGACAATGCCAAGAAGTGGGTGTACTTTTAGGGCTGTATTCATACAGCTGGTTTCATTCCAGTAGGAATCCTGTACTAGGGAACTATATTCTGACTGCAGAAATTCCTCCTCCCCCAAACTTCCTTCCTGTATTTTGTTACCTTGTGATCTTATGGAAAAGAATAAAATCACTTTTCTGATCATCTGTGTCAAATGACAAAATCCCAGGTGTCTGTAATTCACTGCAGAATAGGTTAGCACCAGTCCATTGCATACAGTGTTCTACTTCTGGCTTCATTTGTTGTTACGGGATTGAATCCTCCACTTCTGCATCTGTATGATTTCTGCTGAGGTCGCTGCATTCATTTCTCAGAGCTGGAGAGTCTGCCTTGTATCTGGTGAGGTCACTATAGATATCCTGTGAAATTGAACTTGCCACAAGATGTTGAGGCAAATAATTGAACATGACTAAATGAAACCCAGAAATATCCCCATCCCCACGCCCCGCCTTGTTGAGAATATCCACAATTATACTAGCTGGATTAAAAAAATGTTACATGAGAGAGCATCCTTTTATCTTTCAAGTGGCTAATGTGTCTCATTTTTGGCCTCTCACAGATGGCAGGATCTAATAACTCGGATGGCAGGGACAGGAAAAGTCAAGGCTTCCAGAAGCCCAATTCCATTACCACAACCAGGACCTGACGAGTAAGTAAAAATCACCTTCGGTCCTGGTTTTCCAGTAGTTTTTGTCCTTTCCTGACTAGGATAACCAAAGCTCTGATGTTACTGTTGAAGTGGTGGTAATGCATGAGATTCACTGACTTTTTGGTCCTCTTCCCCTTCCTGCAGTGAAGAGCATGAGGAGGAGGAGCAACAGAAACTGAAAGAAGAACCTCAAGATATCGCTGCCAGCAGTATGCAGAGTCCGGGTAAGAGCACAAGTAACTGCATTAGTTGTGGTATTAGAACACCAGCCATGCCTTTCACATAACGGGGATCTGTCTGCTTGGCTCAGAAAAGCCTTCACTAGAAGGCCTGTGGGAGGGTGAGACCCAGTCTGTTGAGGTATTCCTGCTAATCTTTCTCAGCTACCCTCAATCTGCAAGGAAAGGAGGTACTGCTCAAGTTCAGCTAATTAAAAATAATAGCCCATGCTATGGATAGGCATCCCCAAATTCTCCTGAATTGTTCTAGTGAAAGAGAATGCCAGGTGGTTTAGTTTTCACCCTGTTGGTAGTTCAGAATATTTAGTGGGATATTCAACTTGATTATATTTTTTCTGTTGTCTAGATAAAGAGCTGGGACTTGAGTCTCCCTTGATGCTGAAGGCTCAGTCTCCTTTAGCAAACATGTCTAAGAAGCCTGAGGTAGAAGATCTTCTTGTGACTGAAGAACATTTTGCGAAAGAACAGGCAGAACTGACTCTCAAAGAATCCTCTGCACACTATGAACCAGCAATCCCAGATCTTCCTTTCCAGATCTCTGGAAAGCAGTGGGCACTGGATGCACTAAGGAACTGTGAGTAGCTTTGATTGTATGAGCAGAAGTGGCCCTGGTGAGTCTTAGCTTGAATCTGGGAATTTTCAAGTCAACATTCAATCACATAGGTGCTCAAGCAGAACATTTTGTCTGCTCATAGTAGAAGTGCTTATGTGCCCATCAGGGCTGCAAGGCAGAGCGGACTAGGCATCACAGCTTCAATTATATTGCAGCTGCTGGCTCTTTCTGTGGTCTTGGCCAATCATACTCTGCCTTTCTTCCCGTCCGTCAAACTGGAATAATAGCACTGATTTAGGAGACATTCTTAGTTCTTGTCCACTACAGTGCTTTAGGCAGTATGGTTATTTTAGGCACGGGTTTTTTTTAATACAGCATGCAGTTAGCCTGTGGGACTCATTACCACAAGATATTATCGAGGCCATCTGTGAAGAAAGGGATTTATTTTGATTTGGATAACAAGAACATCTAGAATTTAAATTAGTGGGGGTGGGGGGGAGTCTGATAGTGATAGAGGACCTCAAGCCCAGGCTGTAAACCAACCTTTAGCTAAATAATTTAGGGCCTTAAGGGCAGGTATTATCCATAATGCAGAGTCCTCTGAAAAGTGTGGAGACGGAAGATAGGACTATATGGACCACTGATCTGATCCAGTGTGGTCATTCCTATATTCCTAAACATGATCTCCTAGTTACTGGACTGATGTTCAGGGGTCACATACGCATGCTTCCTTGGTGACTGATATAGTTGTGGTGCCTCTAAAGAAAAGCTTTTGCTTCTGACACTGGTCTCAGAGAAGGGTAGCTGTGTCAGTCTAGTTGAGCAAGACAAACAAGGAGTCCTGTGTGGCACTTTTAAAGACTAACGAATTTATTTATTGCAAAGTGGGATTTTACCTATGAAAGCTCATGCGATAAATAGTCTTTTTAAAAGTGCCACAGGAATCCTTGTTGGCACTGCTCTGTATCACTTCTTTATTGGTCCTCTTAGTTCAAGGCATACACATGCTTTGGATGAGTTTATTGCCTCATCCCTATCTACAGGTGATGCAAGTTCTCTTCAGTCAACCGGTTGTTCTGTCTTCTGATCCATCTGGGGTCAGATTTTTTTACAGGACTGAAAGCTTCGTTCTAGGGCTGAGTGTTGTCAAGTATTTCTAGTGCTTGGTCTCTGAAGATGTTAATAGAAGCTCATTTTGGTTTTGGGGCGGAGGGGTGGTGGACAGGATGTAGATAACATCAGTGACTTAATATCTGTCCTGGTGGCTAAGATTTAACGAGAAGCCCTCTAGCTTTATGTTTCTGCAAGTGCCTTCCATTCAATGGAGTGGTTGCTTCATTTTAGGAACTGATGGTGTGAGAATGCTGTGAGAATGAACTATATAGCGCTGTGTTTATACGTTACCCATATGCCTCTTTGTTCTTATGTGGTGGTGTTTTGAGTGTTTTTGAGCAAGAAAATATAAAGGCTCATAGGAAAAAGATCAAATAATCTCCCATGTAATTCAGACAGTCTGACCAGATCCTATGACTTATGCTTCCCTGCATTTATGTTTCTCCCATTCTATACATTCCCCATCTTCAAGTATCTGACAAAGTAGGATTTTCTCCCATGGAAGCTCATGCAATAAATAAATTTTGTTCATCTTTAAAAGTGCCACAGGACTCCTTGTTTATTTTGCTGAATGTTTCTAGGGAGAGTTTGCATCCCAGCATTTAGGACTAAAAGATTGTGCTATGGAAAGGTAATTTTCCCTGAATCTGCAATAGGATCTTTGCTTCTATGATGTTATAACCTGAGCACTCTCATACGCCTTTACCGCAGATTGCTCCTCTGCCACATCTTCCCAGAGCAGTGCCAGCATTAGAAAGTGGTTAGAACTGGAGACTAGGAGTCAGGGAATTTGGGTTTTCATCATGGCTGTCACTGACTTGATGGATGCCTTAACTAAACTATTAACCAGTCTGTGCCTTAGTTTCCCCATCAGGAAGTTGGGGATAATTCTCTGGTACATATTCACCTTTGTGAAATTATTTGAAATCCTGTGATTTAAGGTGCAAAGTAATGTAACAATGCCCCACCTGTTTCTTTGTATGCTTCTCCCTCCCTTTGCAGCAAGAACAGTGAGAGAAGTGGTCATACAATGACTCTTTTAGAAACAGGCATTGAAACATCCATCTAATGGAGCGTACAATGGCTTATAAGGCTTAGTGAGTGTTCCATGTTTCCTTTCAGTGGGCTTGCTGAAGCAGTTGTTGGTGCAGCAGCTGGGCATGTCTGAGAAGGGGACCCTTGAATACACCCAGTATATTCCTAGGCACAGGACAGTTTCCCAGCGGCCCCAGGCAGTGTGTGGAATCGAAGATGGACTACGGCATTCTGACAACAACAGGCACCAGCTTGGAACAGATCAGATGGCTCCTAGAACAGGAACTAGTGAATCTGCAGGTTGTTATGGCCTCCGGACTTCAGCAGAGTTCCCAACTCCAGGGGATGCTGTGCAGCTGGGATTGAGAGACACCAGATCAAGTACCAGTTTAGTACTGGACCATGAGAACATGAATCTGGAGACCCCTATCCCAGAATTGGAAGGAGTGGGCATTGATGACAATGGAGAGCACTTCTTTGATGCGCGCGAGGCCCACAGCGAGGAGCATCCATCGGAAGGTGAAGTAATGGAGAGGAAGGAGGAAGAGGAGGTGCACTTACGGATCTCAGGTGAGCATATTCCACTTCACATAGTACACTGCATTATGGCCAATCCAGCTCAATTGCTAGAGATTTGATTGTGTTTGGATACCAGAAATGAATAGGAAATACGTTATTAAAAAAGAAACACAATTGCACTTTCCTGGGGGAATCTCCCGTGCTGATTCAATACATGACACTTAAAAATAGCTCTTAGAATCTTTAGAAATCCTTTTAGCTTTGAATGTGTCATAATAGCTAGTACTCTGCACTTTAAAACATGAACTGATTTATTCCCATAACACCCTGAAGGGTGGCTAATTAAAGGAAAAACTGAGAATACTAAATTAATGGCTTACCATATGCTATAGCTGAAGGAATTGGGAACTCCTGGCTCTTGCCCATATACATCAAAAGGGAGAGCATTCCATTACAGTCTGCATATAGCATCCATGTATCAAGGACTTCCCAGTCTCCCCCTCTAGACTCCCATCAAGTAGTGGTGCACAATTCTACTCCCCAAAGTCTGGCAATATATCCTTGCTTCCCCCTACCAGCCCACCCTCTCTCTCTAGAACCACCCTGGGGACTAGATTAAATAACTAAACGTGGTAAGTAATCTACTCCTTGAACATGGAATGTTTTTCCACCATGCCATAGAAATTCTGACTCTGGCTACCTTCCACACTGCAACTGGGGATGTAATTTAAGGCTCACGTACACATATCCATGCTAGCGTTAATCTAGCTAACACTAAAAATAGCAGTGAAGACACGGAGGTGCTGGCATCAGCATGAGCTAGCGAAGCAGGTACATGCACAGGGGCAGGCAGACTCGTACAGCCCTTGCTGAAGCCCATGTTGCCGTGTCCTCACTGCTCTTCATAGTGAGTTAACTTAAAGCTATCACAGGAATGTCTATACAAGCTGCAGATTACACCCTGGTTATATAGAAGTACCCTATGAGGCATGTATACAGAGGGCCTTCCGGCTCACCTACAGAAATGGTCAGTGGACTAAAATGGCACATTATCTGTGTCTCCTGTTGCTGTATAAAAATATGTAGACAAAACTGGGGCTTTTTTCCCCCCAAAGAGCAGAGAAATTATGGTGTGGTGCTCTACAATGACTCAATAATGCAACAGATGCGGAGCTGTCCCTTTTTAATATGTGACTCTTGGGGATAAGTGTGCAGGGGGAGTTTACAATCATGTGAGACATGCCACTTTACAGCCACCATTCTGGTTTCCCTTGTCTTAGCTTAATAAAGGAACTTTTCTTCAGTTTTGCTTTGCTTGATAATAGTCTCCATGGACTCCCTATAGCCATGTCTGGAATTCTTAGAAGCTTTTTTTATTTACATATCAATATATAAATTCAGTGGTTACCTGAGCTGCAGCTTGAAACAGGTCTTTTTCAGCCATACAGAGATTGTATGAACTTGTTTCTTAGTAGAATGCTTGTCCAAGATGGCAGCTGCAAGTGCCTTCCTGGGACTTTGCAGGTTCTGTGGTGAACGGTCCTGCTATCCTACTGTATGTGTGAAGTGGTGGTGCTGCACTGAATTAATGAAGAGGAAGTTAACTTGTCACATCTATGGTGCAGTGACAGTACCTTGGGATGCCTTACCCATATATATTTAAAAATTGGACTGTGTGATGTTTGTTTCTGACTGGCTGAATGATGCCATCCAGCCATATATTGAAAATTGTTGTTCTCTGTTGTGTTTTAATAACATTTTAAATTATTAAAAATGAACCATCAAAAATCTAATTTATTTTTCACTTCTTGTACTGTTTACTTTTTGTTTCACTAAGCAGGGACTTTGAAACTAGATAGACCCATTCTGGTCAGTTTCCGCTTCTGATTTTCATGTGCTAGCATTGCCAGATCTAAGTGTCTGATTGTTCTGTTCTTTAGAAAGTTGAAGAAATTTGCCTGACACTGAGCTCAGGCTTACTGGCTTGTAATTATTAGAGTCACCTCTGGAGCCTTCTTAAAAAACTGGCATCACGTTATTTCTATTAGTAATACTGCATATTTTTCAGAACCTTTTTATTACCAACCAAGGTTTGAACATAATGTAGCTGAAAATTATCTCTGAAACTGAACAGTGAATTCCAGTTAGAAACCCAGTAGTATGATTGTTGGCTAGCATGGATTCCCTGATTGTAATTAATTCCGTGCACATGAATATTCTTAGGAGAAAAACACAGAACAAGAGAGCCTAATAGTGTTTTTCTATCTAATCCTATGGTGCTCAAAAGGACCCTACATACATTTCTAGTGGTCTGTGAATCCCCCATTCAGAAACAGTCTAGTCCAACCCAGTTCAGCCCTGGTCCAGTATTTTCTGATGCTCTGTCTAATCTGTTTTAAAAGATTACAAGACATAATGCTTTTGCCACTTACCTTTTTTTAAAGTCTAAGTAAATTGTCACTTTAGTTCAGTAACTCCTGGCAATTGTTGACCTGATGATGCTAGTACAAAACTGTTCTCTTAACAGGAAATTATTTGATCCTTGATGGATATGGAACTGTGCAGGAGAGCTCTACAGATGAGGAAGTGTCCTCGCTCATTCTGCAGTGCGCTGCAGGCCACTCCTCTTTGGACTCGGCACACCAACAGCCAGTTTCCCCGAGAGATGCCCAGTCAGATGAAGGCAGCTCCCTGTTTGCAGAGGAATGCAAGACCTCACGCTGGGGGCCAGTGGACGAATTGTGCTCTGATGCACCGAGCTCCCACTTCTCAGTAGAGTCACGTACCCAGATGATGCTGTACATTCAGAAAATAGAGGCTGACCTTGAACACTTAAAGGTACAACACATTTTATTTGAATTATTCACATTTCACCTTCATTGTTTTTAAAAGGAGCAAACTTGTGGGGAATGAAAGCAAACCAGCAAAAATGCAGACTTGTGAATACAAAGTGCTTGAGTGATAAGACCTGTGCGTGTGTATGTGTCTGTCCTTGGATGGTCTCCACAGAAGGGTTTGAAACTGTTTCACTTGCTCTAAATTCCAGGGACTGAAGAAGCCAGGAGCTCTGTATAAATATGTGCAGATGTTACATATGTTTTTTTGTAAACAATTTGGAGATGTTCTTCAAAATTATGAGAAGTAGAAATGAATTTAACAGTGTTGGAATAAGGCTGCAAGAGTGGGGATTTGGGAGCCATCCCATAGGGAATATGAATAACTGATCTGAAAATTTACTCTATTTCTTATTGAGGCTAAGGTAAAAACCAGTGTCTAAAGCCCCGTTGTGCCAATAGTAAGCTTTTCAAAGTCACTTTCCCTACATTCTGGAGGATTTTTCTTGGCCTGGCACAGCTTCAACAGAAAAGGGGTTGGTAGCTTCTTACCAGCTCATTCTTGCTTAGTTTTAATGTAACCAAAATCCAAAAGGAATAAGGAATCACATACACGTTTCCCCTATGGAGGAACTTCCCACACATGCCAGTGATGGTTAGAGAACTGGCACAAAAAAAAATGTACTTAGCATTGTGTGTAATTACAGTCCAGTCAGCTCCACTAAAATGATTCCTATTCCTAGAGCTCTCTCTGGAGGTTCACTAGGAACAGAGATAAAGAGCTACATCGGTTTTGTCTTTCAGGAAGTTGAAGAAAATTACACCACTCTCCTTCACCAAAGGCTGGCTGGATCAGCCCCCACAGATGAGCATTCAGGTGCGTGAACAACACATCAACCCTTCTCCTAGTGGTTCTTTCTAAATGGTATTGCATGTTAAAATAATATTAGACTTTGGCCCCAAGTACAACGAACAAAGCTGGTTATTAATCTTTCGAACCACAGCCTTCAGAGATTTCGTAATGAAGCCGCTGGTTTGACAACATCGTAAATCACACCAGTCAAGTCTGGGCTCTTCTAACCATGCATTGCCTTCTCTGAGAATGTCTGAACTTGGAGGCACCTCTCTCTCCCCCTTCCTTTTCCCTGTTGGAATTCCCATTAATAAGGTGTTCATCTTGTCTTTCAAATGGGTTTGAATCAATTTAGGGACTGGAGTCAGATTGCAAGATCTCCCGAGTAGGCCCCTCTCAATTTTGTGTGTAAAGCACCATGCATGCCCCTGACACCATATAAAGAACCCGTCACGACTCCCTTTAAATTTGGTTTGAGCAGATCCCTCTGATTCCTGAAACTGTGTTCTCCAAGTCAACTGTGGCACTGTTACCCCACAAACTGCTGTCATAGAATAGAATCATAGAAACTGGAAGGGACCATGATAGAGTCCAGTCCCCTGCACTCATGGCAGGACCAAGTACTCTCTTAAGCCATCCCTGACAGGTGTTTGTCTAACCTGCTCTTAAACACTTCCAATGATGGAGATTCCACAACCTGCCTAGGGAACTTATTCCAGTGGCTAATCACCCTGACAGTTAGCAAGTTTTTCCTAATGTCCAACCTAAACCTCCCTTCCCCTAATTTAAGCCCATTGCTGCTTGTCGGAATTGACTGTGCATTTTCAAGTGCTGGTGGTGCTCAGTTCTCTTTTGGCATGTTTTTCCCTACCGTCTCTTTCCTTTTCAGACAAAAGTTAGTCACGTTTTCTGGAAGTGGCTGAAAATTGGATGAGAACGTCAGCCTCGCATCAGCGCCTACTAGCTTCCATGCGGACTCTGAGACGAGAGCGTTCTGTCTGTGGACCATCCAAGTGCTAACCATGCTCCAGCAGAATGGGGATAGGGTGCTTTCCCTGTGGGGCATCTGCACTAGTTTGTCAGTGAGGGAGTCTCTCCTCCTTTTCTTGCTACCGGAAATTCGTTTTTGATTCAAAACAAGAAAAAGAAAAAAACCAAACCAAATGTACAGAGCTTTGGGTGTAGGATATAAAAATGTATTTAGACATTTAAAAAAAATCAATGTATTTATTTGACTTCATTCCATGTATCAAAAGCACATTTTAATTTTTTTTATTTGCTTATTGTTTTAATTGGTTAGTGACAGTTCTAGCCCTTTGAATATAGTGCACCCTGGATTCCACTGCTCCAGAAGCAAAATTCAGATCTGAGAAGGGATAGGGTGTGTATTTGAGTCTTGATTTCACTGGATTGGACTCCCTGCTCCCTGCTGGCTGCCCAGCTGCCACATACACAGTGAGTTACAAAGGTGTTCTCATGACCTTTGGCAGGAACAGGCTACACTCAACAGCTTGTGAACTGGCTCCGTTTGGGGCGAATGCCGGTTCTTTGTAGCTCATGTGCAATGAGAATTCTCCATGCACTAAATAGTCAGGCACTTGAAATCAGCAAACCATTTCTTTCCCCCCTTGGTGGTCTCCTTCATGGATTCTGGGGGACTTGACAGGGAGAGGAGAAAGTTGGGTTTAATTTTTTCTTGACTTTATGTTGGCCTTAATAATTGTCTCCTATTTAAAGTGATGAACAATATTGGGAGCTCCAGCACTTGTGTAACTGTTCACCAGATCAAGCAGGAAAAAATGCAAACCCAGAAATGTTTCACAGATGTGGGACGGGTACGGGTGTCTCACTAAATCACTACTGAATGAACCTTGGCTACCATTTGAGTTAGCCAGTGGTACTGCTGATTATAGGGCCAGTAAATGTTAGTACCTGGAGGTATGTCTTGCTGAATTTCATGATGGGGGGGCGGGGGGTGTGCTTTTTTGTTGTTGTTTTTGGTTGGGGAGGGAGTTGTTTTTTTGTTTTGTTCTGGGTTTCTTTGCACTGATTGTACCAAAGTGCTCTCAGATAGGTGCATAGCAGAAAAGGCAGAATTGCTGGAACCAGACAAAGTTCTCTAGCACTTTCTTAAGCCAGTTCCAACTGTTTGCTGTTGGAATTCATTCCAGAGTAGGTGAAAGACTGACCCTGCAAAAGGCAAGCTGATAACAGACTTAGTACTAGACACTTCGGCCTGGTTATTGGTAATGCCTGCTCCAAAATTGGTACTCAGATGAGGACTCCCTGCTATAGGACAGTTGGTTCAGGCCAATTTTAGCCTCTCAGATTTCTGAATCACAAACTTCCATTTAAATTGTGTGTGACACAGTCTTTCTGCACCAAGATTTAGGTCATTTTAACCAGCCGGAACTGAATAACGTGCCAAATCTGTAAATCCTTTTAGCATCTTAGAGCCATTACAAGAAAGTGAGTGTTATTGAATGGCCCATGACGTGCTGAGAATATCTTTGGTCAGTGGAAAGGTCATTTTCCCTGTAGCTAATGACAGAGAATCAAAATGGTATTTCCAGTCCTGTGAAGCAAAAGCCAGTTCTTGTCCTTTTCCTTAGAAAGTCAAAAAGAGCTCATTGAGGTTAAATAGGTTGAACAGAGAGAATTTTGGACCCACTTTAAAAGTTGGGGCCATTGTAGAGCAGGGAGCACTATTCTTCACCAGCAGGATCCCCACATTCCCAAGACATGCCAAAATGTTACCTTCTAGACTGACAAGCATCCTCTCACTGGTGCTAAACTAAGGGCCCCTGCGTTATTCCTGTCTGGACATATGACCAGTATCAGATGGGCAGGAGCACTGTACTCAGCTCCAGCCATATGATTCTGTTCATGTAAACATCTAGACTTGCTCTAATGAACCCAGAAATTAAACTGTTGTAACAAATTGTGCTTGACACCACGTGGAACCTCCCTTTTACCTAATCCTGCCACAGAGATCTCGTGGTCCGTGACCAAACTTAGTTTTTGATGCTCTTTTCATTTTATAGCTACTGTTTCCTCCTCCCTCCCCTCTTCTCTTTATCAGCATGGCACGTCACTTTTATAGGGATATATGGAAGAACTGATTTTCCCGCTCAATGAATTGAAGCAGTTGCTTTGGCCTTTATAACCAATTTCCAAAGCTGTCCAAGTCATGGCTGAGTATAGATCCTTCCCTATCTTAGGCTGCATTTACTAAACAGAGTTCAGATGTGTTTTTCAAACACAGGTTCAAAGTCCAGTGAAATGGGATCTAGGGGGGCATCACTGCCAAGCATTTTGCCATTGTGACTTGAGGCCAAGTCCCGAGATCTCCAGCCTCCTTAATAGGAGCATGAATCATAATGGTGGTGGCAAGCAGCATGCCGCATAAGCAACGGAGAGATCTGTGATGGCCTAATGGGCCTAGCCCGAGTGGGAAGTGGTCTGCAGTTCCGTGCCCCAGTTTATCTGACTCCTCTGCCTTGTCCACACTAATATTTGAGGGCCAATCTCCCACCATGCTACTAGCAGTCGTGCCTCTTGACCAGAGGTATGATGGTGAAAGGGCTATTGAAGGCAGAGCATAGACATTGACCTTACAGTGTTGTCTAGACCTGTGCTGAGCAGCAGGGGTGGGTGAGTTCTCCTAAAAGGCTCCCATAGTTGGAGCCCCTAGTCCAACAAGAGATGGATAGGATATTGCCATTGCAATCTCTCAGATGCACAAAAGGATATATGGACTGTCCAGTTCTCAGTGGTGGTAGTGGTGACACAGGAATCTTCAAGATGATTTGGGTGGTAGGAGTGGGATGAAAGCAAAAATGAGGATCTCCTTGGCCTAAAAAAGAGTGAGTTACTTTGACCCCCTCTGTATGGGAAGTGAAATGACACACTGTGCTGTGCTTGGTCCTACTTGTTATTCCATATTGATCAATCTCATGTTAAGGGCATTATTCCTTTCTCTAGAAAAAGATGAGGGGGGATAGGGATCCTTCCTTCCCTCAGCGCCATGACCTGAAAGCACTGGGGAGTCCATTTCACTCCCTAGCACATCTACTGTATCACAGACCCCAGGCACCATTCATTTTGTAGGGAAGGGGCTGAAGTTCAAACGCACTTTTCACTTTTCTCATTTTAATTTTCTTAGCCATGGGTTATCCCTTTTATAAATTCCAGTCTCCAGTCCAGCACAAGGTGGCCTGGCCTGGCCTGGCCTGTTGTATGTTCTCTTGTTCAGATTGGACAGCGTGGCACTGTGTTCTCTGTGATTCTATGCGCTTTTCTGAATAAAAGGATGACCTAGGGCTTTTCCTACAGTGCAGCTTGCAGTCTCCTCTGAGAAGCATGTGATGGGATCTAATTTGTGAGGCTAGAAAGAACTGGGTTGTGTGTGTTTGTGACGGACTGGATCTTGTCCCACAAAAAGGGGCACAATAGAGATGGCCACTTTGCTCAGGTTTCTCTATCTTGCTTTCTCTGTAGGGAGAGGCAAGTCAAACATCCAAGGGACAGAATCGGAAAGGAGGATCAGGTGTGAAAATCCAGGGGTCTCAGTAGTTAGATGCCCTGGTCAGCTTTTATTCCATCTCCCATTGCCTATTTCCAGGGTTTCCAACAGAAACATCATCTATAAAACTTGCTGACTCCTCCAGAAACGGTGCCCCTTTGGCTAAAAGAGGTGTCTCAGTTACCAGTGCAGGTAACTCGTTAGAGTCTCAGTACTAAAGGTAGTTGGTATTGTGTTTGCCCCTTCCAATCCTCCAAGAAATCCCTTTCCCTTTTCCAGGTGCCAACGGAAAAGCAGATACACTGCAGCCAACACACTGCTGATTTTATTTTGAATTAAGTCTTTCTGAACTCTCTTCCTACTAGAATATTTTTATTTTCTTGGTACACCATACAATCATGTACTCTTAACAGAGATTTACTTTAAAGAGAAGAAAAAAATCTGGAAATTTTCTTTAAAAAATACAAAAAAAAATCTTTATTAATAATCCTGTATTTTTACTGATCATGTTTGGATGTCTAAAAAAAGACTTTATTGTTCTAATTATCCAGATGTATGTTTGTAAAATAGCTCTTTTATGACTTAGCTGTTAAGGTTGTATGTTTCTGGAATTAAATATTGGTCATTTGAAAATATTTCTGTTTTCAAGAGCTGGGAAATAGAAAATTTAAGCATTCAAATATCATTAAATAAGCTTCAAGGAACCAAGTCCTTAACTGGCTGCTTTTTGTTTAGGGTTTTCTATTGCCTGGAGCTTGGCAGTACAAACTGTTCCAAAGTGAAAACTTGATGGGCAGTGGAAGCATTCATTTGATACAAATAACCTATCTGAGTCCATGGATGTCATTGCTTTGGGGAGTGGACTTCTTCTCACAGTTAACACTGTTGTTCTTATTGATTAGTAGCTTTTCCCTGCAGAACCGCTGCTTGGTTTCGGTGACCGTCTAGACATCCTGCTCCATCTAACTGTCTAGACGTGGTGTGCACCCTGGCCATCTGGAGAAGGGTATGACACTGTCCTGGTAAGAGACAATGCTTTCAAAGTCTCCTAGTCAAAGTAAAAAGTCTGATTGTCTCTGTTGTTGCAGACAGAGACCTTCTCTCCTTGACTGAGCTGCCAGCAAGTCTGGTCCATACAGGCAAGTGTCCCCTGCTCGTTCCATAAAAATAAATGTTCAGGCCAGGTGAATGACTTTCTTATGATCAGTAAGTTCACCTTCTCGCCTCACCCCATATTTATCTCGCCTTCATCCTAAGCTTGTAAGCAATATAGTGCAAGTATTGTTTCCAGTCACAAACATCTGTCTCCTATCAGACCTTTTCCCAACATCCGCTCTCAGTATTTCTTTTGTATGTCTTCTCCTGATGTCTGTGGACAAAGACCCTTTTTTAACCTGGGCCTGATCCAAACCCCTTGGAAATATATAGGGAACTTTCCATTGATTCCCCTGGGCTTTGAATCAGGCCATATAACTCCTTAGAATATGTCAGAGACTCAAACGCCATGGAAATAGGGTGTAGCATACATGGAGATGCAAACATTTTGTTCTCAGTTGCTTGTCTGTGGAATTTGTAGCACTTTCTTAAGTAAAGGAGAAGCATATGACCTAGGAAATTAAGCACTCTCTTCCACACAAGCAACACTGTCCGTACGAGACAGGATTACACGTGATGCCATTGTTCACTAGTCAGTACTTTTTTTCAATTTGCTTTCTACAGTTTTAGGGCAAGGGGTGTACCTCCATGGCACACTTATTGCTCAGCACAAAGGAATTCTCTTTGTTGTGGAAGTCAAGCCATTGGACATCCAGCCACCAAATGATAAAGCTGCACCTCAGGCGGCAAAGTGCTGAATTATACTGCAGGAGGGTCTTAATGGTGGTGCAGCACACATCATTAAGGTAACTGTGGTTGTGGGAGTTAATGGGCACACGGTAACTTTCAGATGGAAGTCTATCCTTAGCCTTCACACCGAGTTTTGAGTTGGAGTGTAGCCCCTTGTGTTGCTTTACTGGAGAGTCTGTTTTTCACCATTTCTTTCCCTCTTTCACTACTAGCAGCTTAATGAACACTTCAGACATGTAGACGGTCTGGTCAATTTGGTCTGTGTTCACTGTGAAATTTAAACCAGCCAGTGTCACTTCCTATTTCTAGCCAGTTACATCTTCCCATACTCGTGCACTTAACATATAATAAGGTTTGGGTTTCCAACATCACAGCAGGACGTTTAAATCCAGCTAGAAGCATTCCCCAGTGCAATTACATGCTTGGGGAGGCGTTATTTAAAAACTTTTTTTCTCGTATCTTTAAGCAAAATCAAAATGTTTGGGCATAAAATATTCTGACAGTGAGAGGACTTTTAACACGGTGCTGTAGTTAAGGATTTGGCAGTATATTCATTATCAAGGTCTCTTGAACTATATTTGTCCTCTTATGCATAACCATGAGCACGTCAGCTGTCTTGCTGAATGGCTGAAGCTTTATCCAAAATGTCTGTCAAACCATTTCTCAGGTGGCTATAAAACTCCATTAGGCCTTACGTTATTGCTGCTTTGCTTCCCCCAAAGTCAACCATCATCTGCTGGATCTTTGCTTTTAAACTTAGCCCTTCATGGAAGAAGTCAGACGTCTTGTTCAGAAGTCCTTTAAAATGGAGGTCTCTGGAGTGCTCTCAAAAACAGTGGGGCACATACAGAGCTGTTATGTTCTCTCTGGACTATGTCTGCTGCAGCTGGAAACGAGCCTCCCAGCCTGGGTAGATAGATGTTCGCAAGTAGGATTCGAACCAGCATGCTAGAAGTAGCAGTGTGGATGGCACCACTCCAGTAGAGAATCAAGCTAGACACCTGAGCTTGAACCCAGGGGTTGATTGTTCCTGACTAAGCCATAAAGTCCACGGTGCTATTTTTAGCAGGCTAGTTTTAGCAGGCTAGTTCACCAGTGTGAATCTGTTAGCCTGGGTTGGGAAGCTCACTTCTAACAGCTGTACAGAAGTAACCTAGGTTGACAAGACAACCCGTTTTTACTTCTCCAGCTCTGCTGTTTCCTCTCCCCTACTCCTTCCCAATACTTTCCCATGAGTTGGAACTTTTCCCTTGCTGATGGTTGTCATTAATTCTTCTTTACAAGGTGAGGAATATAGGGTACATCTACACCGCCATCCAAGGGCTTGATTGCAGCTCAGCTGGACACAGCAATGCAAGTTTTCCTTGCACTGTTATGGGTAAAAATAGCACATAGCTGCAATGGCCATGGGTCAGCTCAGGCTATATAAGAATGTACTTGTGTGGGTGGCTGGCACTGAAGTTCATCTACCCTACAGTTTTGCGTTGGTATATCTCCTCCCCTCTCTCTGGGCTGTAACCAATCACTGGATTGTAGCGTAGACATACCTTGAAGACCTACAGAGACTTTGCTATGGTGGAAGCCACATTATAGAAGACTGTACATCTCTGCAGGGGAGTATTTTAACTTCTGAATTTTTTTTTTCATTTTTATTCTGTAGTAGTTTTTCCCGCCTCAGGATTGAATAGAAATTTGAAGGGGAAGTGAAATTTGAACTTTTTGTTGAGTACTTGCAGATTTTAGCAGTGAACGTCTGTGCTAAGATTGTTGTGCCAGGTCCTGTCTTTTCCTGTGTTATCTGCACAGAGTGATCTATATACATTCCCATTATTTAGTGCTGTCCCTTGTCCCACCTTTTTGCTTCCCTGGCATTTGACCTGTTGCACCAATCCAGATGACAAATCTGCCTCTGGTGTTTTTTTTCCAAACTTTGGGGGTCTTCTTTCTTCCCTTCTGTAAAAGGTATACACAGCTCCTCGAAAATTGCTTTATTATAATTGGTAATCTGAGCTCTGTTATGCTTTCCTAATAATTATGTTTGTGTTTTGCCTATCTGAATGTTTTATCTATTCCCGCTACTGCGCTGTTGTAAATAAATTATTCAAAATAAACAAATCAAGTGCTGCTGTGTGACTTCTCCTGCAGCCAGTGCCCTTGAACCCAACTAGGGAGAGAGGAGGACTCAAAATTAGAAAGCACTGTGTCTTTCAGAGTGGCTTTTTTTTTTTTTTTTTTTTTTTTTTTTTGATTGTTTTGTTTTCTCCAGCTACAGGATCAAGTCTCTGGCATTCATCACCCTGCCTGCTCTCTGCCCCATTTCTCTGTTCTAATAACCAGGGCATAGATTTATTTCACTTTGGACAAACTGCATAAATTCTGTGTGCACTGTTTGTACCATTACAGTTACCATGACAGCCAGCCCTCCCAGGATGTGTTGAGGCTTTCATATTTATTATTTGTATTGCATTACTGTCTTTTGAGCCCCAGTCGTGGACTAGGACCATTGGGTTGGATGCTGTACAAACACATCAAAAAGGCAGCCCATGTCCCAAAAAAGCTTGCAGTCTTAAATTTTGCATATTGCTTTGAGATCCTCTGCTATAGAAGTGCAACAGACTCCACTCCCAACCCTTTCCGTGGGAATTTAAAATCATCCTTCATTTTCCTGGATTCCCCTCCCACCCCCCTTGTTGTCAGTAAACTGGCAGGCGAGCAAGTGCTGCTTTCCAAAGAGCAAGGGATGGATTTCTATGCCATCTTGTTTCAGTGAAGATCTTGCATTGGGGTAAAGAGCCTATGCATTTCCCTCAGCCAGGCTCTCGATGACCTTTTCGTTTCATCAGCTAGTCCGTGCAGTTATTTTTCCTAAAATATTTATGAAGGTTGGACTAAAATGAAAGCTGTCTAGTCTCTGGCATGTGATCCAGCCAGCTGGTCTGATGATTGTGTGAATGAATGCATCATCAGAGAAACAGGCTCAACTAGTGAGGACATGTCCCACAGAAGTAGAAAGCCTTCATATTTCCAATTTAAGCATGATCAAATATTTACAGACCATGATAGCCTAAGCTAAGTGGGAGGGATTGGAGGGGGGCAGCCAGTGTGTCTGCATTTTGATGTTGGCAATTTCAAACTTGAAAACTTCCCAAATACCTTTTGAAAAAAGAGAGCGAGAAGGAAGGAAAATGCTCATTCCCATTGGAAGGTGCTGGGGGTCCTGTGTCTTTTGTGTTCACCTTTTGCCTCTGTGCTCTTTAGTAATGACCTACAGCCCAGGCCCTTCAAGATTTCTCCTGTCCTGCTAGAAGGGAGAAGGGAGGGAGATTCTTTGAAAAGACAAACTCTGCTAGACAATAGAATATACCCTTCAGGATAGGAGGGACTTTGAAGGGCCAGGACTATGCATACAGCTGAAATAGTCTTTTCCAGGGAAGATTGGGGGGGGGAATGAAGAATGAAGCCATCTAGGGTGGAATTCAGGCTGCAGGAGCTTGTTAGCAGGGGAATGGTAAATGGTAAGAGAGCGACAGTATGATAAAATGTGGATCCATGGCTGATCTATCTTTTTCTGTAACCATGGGGTGAGAGCAACACGGCAGGTTTCTATGGTTGGTGAACTCAAACTTAGATCAGTTTTTATCACAGGACATTGAAGTACAGGCAAAAGAAATATTTGGATTTTTGTCTTGTTGTTTATAGGCAGCTCTCAGATTCCTGGGCCTGTTGCCTCCACAATGAGGACACCCTGGTTACTGTGGTGGAACCGGAGAACAGAGATTAGGTTCCTGGGAGACGTGCTATAGCCTGGGAAGGTTAACAGGATTTCTGAGAAAAAGGATAAATGGAGCAATGCATCAGGTGGAGCAGTGTGAGCCTCAGCTCTCCCTGACACCATGCACATGATCCTGGGTGCCCTGCACGTCCCTTTCCGGGCTGAGGTTGGCAACTACATTTTGATCCCCACTGACACACATGGCCTCTTATTTGCAAGCAGTTTTGAAAACTGGATGTCCTGCCCCATCCTTTGCTAATAGTCAGGTCCAGCAAAGAATAGCTTCTCGTATAGCTCTGTGAAAAGCAATACACTGAAAGTTGCCTCCCTCGGCATCTTTCCAGTGGGAGAGTACCTCCGTATCCCCACCCCCGCTTCTGATATTTTACAACTTCAAGTCCTCAATTGGGCTTTCAGTGAAATAAAACACCCTGAATCTCTCCACTGCTTTTTAAAACTAATTTGTTTCCAGATGTCTCTGGCTTCAGCTGAAGTTTTCCCTGATCAGTGTTTTAACCTTTTTGTGTATATTTACTGAGAACTGCTGAATAAGCGACGTTAAATGGAGTGCCGTGGATGGGAGAGTGAATCTGCATTTCTATCTGCTCTCACGAGGTTTTGCAATAACTCATATTACGTGAGGTTATTGTTCAGTGTGGGGTTTTCTTTGCCTTCCCCTACTGAAGTTTCACTACAAGTTCTGCTTCCTAGCCTGAAACAACAGCGAGTTTTGAATTAACATGAAAAGGAAAGCTAACTCTTCTCCACTTGCCTAAAGGCTTAGAAACTAGAAGGGGGATGGGAGAAATTATATGTATATAATTTCTCCCATCCCCCTTTCTAGTTTCAGTAAGGCCACCCCCAGTGATCCACAATCCTATCCCATTATATATAATATGGGGCTGGCCTTACTGAAATAATAAAGGGAGTGCTTTAACCTGGGCCAGATCAATGTACTTCTCCTGAAGGCAGTGGACTATGCTGAGTTATACCCAGTGCTTTTTTTCTAAAAAAAAAAGGTACCGGAACTCCTATTGATGTCCGTCGTGTCATAAAGAAATAACACTGAAAATAGTGCAGTAAACAGTAAATTTTTGAATATATCAAAGAAATAAAAATACAAGGTAAAAACTGTTAAGTTTTATTAACTATGCAGGCCGCTAATATACTGAAAGACAACCTGTGAGGTCTTACAGCAGGGGTCCTCACACTTTTTAAATAGGGGGCCAGTTCACGGTCCCTCAGACTGTTGGGGGGCCGTATTATAATTAGAAAAAAACGTGAACGCGTAGCTATCACGTCTGCTGCTGGCCTGTGTTTCTGGGTACTGGGTGGCAGGCAGTAATGCATCCACACACTTTTTGTTGGTGCTGTGGGCTCCGGCCAGGCCCAGAGTGTGGGACTGACCGATGTTAGCCTGCTGGCCTGCTGTTGTGTACGCAACTAGTAGCCAATGTTCCCTCTAGGTTTGGTGGCTTGTGTGCAAAATTTTCAAGCCGTGTGAAAAACTTTTTCAGAATAAATTTTTGGGGAAAACTCACAAGACAGAAATTATAGGCATTAATTGAAGATAAAGTGACTGTAAATAGAATTAATTAATTAATTGTGTTTAATTTAATTGGAATGAATTTGGAATTGAAATCTAATTTTAAGAAAGGTTTTTATTTAAAATTAATTTTTAAAAAGTTTTAAAAAAGAAGGGAGAGAAAGAAAAAAGAGAAGGAAGGAGGAGACAAAGAAAAAAAGAAAGAAAGGAAGGAAGCAAAGACAGAAAGAGCAGGAAGGAAGGAAGACAAAGAAGAGAAAGGAAGGCAGGGAAGAGGAAGACAAAGAAGAGAAAAAGAAAAAAAGGAAAGGAAGAGAAGAGAAGAGAAAGGAAGGCAGGGAAGAGGAAGACAAAGAAGAGAAAAAGAAAAAAAGGAAAGGAAGAAAAGAGAAAGGAAGGAAAGGAAGAGGAAGAGAAAGGAAGGCAGGGAAGAGGAAGACAAAGAAGAGGGGAAAAAAAGGAAAGGAAGGAAAGGAAGAGGAAGAGAAAGAAGAGAAAGGAAGCAGCCCCGGGGGTCTGGAGGGGGCAGTGGGGGCTGCCGGCCTGCGCGGGGGTCCCTCCTTGTCCCCACCCCCACCCCCACCCCTCTCCAGCCCCCTTACCTGGCCGGAGGCTGGGAACCACAGGGACGGCCGGCAGAGCTCCTTGCCGGCCAGTCCGCTCCCGCCCTGAGCACGCTGTAACTGCGCATGCTCAGGGTGGGAGATTTAAATCTCCCCAGCCCGGCCCAGCCTGCACAGCTGGGAGGGAGCACCGGCGGGGAAAAAAAGGTGCCGGAACGCCGTTCCGGTGCGTTCCGGCAGAAAAAAAGCACTGGTTATACCAACACAGGATCATTCCTTTTTGAAGCACTGTATCAACCTTAGTACTCCACATCCCCATGAGGGAGGTAGACAGCCCATATTTTATGGGGGAGGAAACTTGGGTGCAGAGAGTATAAATTTTCAAAAGCATCCATTGACTAGGAGTATCTTATTTGAGATAGTTTGAGCCTGATTCTTCTTTTTAGAAGTTTGGAGTACCTACACTTCCACTGCACTGCACCTTGGACATATAGGTGCTCCATTTCTTTGAAAATCAGACCAAAGCAATGAGACCTACAAATTGAGGATTTATATGTTAATGGATTCTTTTTGAAAATCAAGACTGAAGGTATTTGCCCAGGGTCCAGTGTGGGGCTAGAACAGTAGAGTTCTAGAAAGCCATTTCTTTGCTTACACTGCTGGACTATTCCTAAGTTTGTAGGGCTCTTTGATTGTGTTGAAACCGCTCTCCCTTGCCTTTCTTCTCAGGAACAATTCTGGACCTTAACTTTTGGCTCCTTAATTTCACCCAGTTTCAGCTTTTTGCAGATCTTGTCTCTTGGGTTATTCACTTCTCTGGCCTTATTCAAAAGTGTTAAAAATGTTTTGTATGTCAGGGAGAGGAAAATTCTTTCCTATCAATCCCGGTCTCTGATGGGCTCTTCTACGGTAGTACAGTGCTGTCCCTATTTACCCCATGTTTAGGGGGTGTTGAGCAGATATTTTAGTGTTTGCATTACAATGCTGTGTGGAGGGCCCTAGTCTGCTACCATTGTACAAATATAGCAAGAGTTCAGTTTGGGTTCAACAAAGTGTTTCGGCCTTGTCTTATTTAGACTACAAAAGGGTGGCGGGGGAGTCAGAAAGCAGGAATGCTTTTACTAAGGTGGTAGGGTATGTCAATGACATAAGTGGGGTTAGTGCCTCCAGCTCCTGGCTTTCAACCTAGTGTCTTTTCCACATGCTTACACTGAGTCTACCGCCTGTCCCCTGGGGCACCCTCCCCCCCTTAACTCCACTTCATATCTCTCACGCCATAAACTGGTTACGGCACCCCTACTCTTTCCCAAGCCAGAGGGCTCTGGAAGAAAAGTACCTATCCTGACCCAATTCACATTCAAGGCCTTAGGGTCACTGATTCCTAGGCAGTAGGGTGCCAGGTGTAATCTGGTTAATTTTAGTATCTGCCCTTTCCCAGTTAATAGAGGGCTAGCTGTAATAGGCTGTGGGGTCTTTTACCAGCAAAGGAGCCCTACACAGTAATATCCTTTGTTCTCAATTACCCAAAGAGAATCTGCCTCCTGAGCATCCACGGCTCCTAATAAAACAGACCAACTTTGCCTGGTGGCCAATCAGGATTTGATCATCTGGGAACTCCAGCTGCTGTTACTATAGCTGACAAGGTGTTGAGATGGGGCAGTTCTGATTTTGACCTCTGTCCTGAAGTTAGGGTCCAAAGAACTTCATTTTTGACCTCCATTAAAACGTGCGTCCTGCTTAGCTACATCTTAAGGCCCTCGCCCTATCTATGCTGCTGGCAAAATTCAGCAGAGTAGCTCTATCGACTCCGTAACTTCTCGTTAGTGCACCATCTTCACTACACTGCAACTATGGGAGATGTGTTCCTGTCAATGGAGCACTACACCCCTGGAGAGGATGATTTTTATTAGAGCAACATCTGGTTCAACTGAATGTGTTTTTGCTGACCGCTCCATTGATCCCAAAGAATTGATCTGATGCTGGTGTATTCACTGCCATCTGTGTAGACATAACCTGATCATCATTTTAAATTAAAGTACTACAAGACACTAATCCTAGCCCTTTATTAAACAGTTCTTTAACCAATCATAACCTACCACCTTAGTTGATTTCAATATTACACAATTAGTTGTTCAACCACCAGAAACAATCAAAGCACCAGCCAGAAATCATTCAGATAAACAATTGAGACGAGGGTATCATAAAAACCATGTTTCTCATTTTAAAGTCTTAATTCTTGTGATTTCACTGCATTTCAAAGATGAGTGTTTTTCTTTAATCACTACTTTTATTTTTCTTTGGTATTTGAATGAAATATAGAGGAGAAAATCTCTTTTGATGGCAGTAATTACAAGGGAATGAACACCAGAACAATAAAGAATCTGATGGCTCTGAATCAAGGAATGCACTTTGCAAACAGCAGTCTGGTGGTTGGTTTTATTATTATTTTAAAGTACAATTAAATGGCAAATGTATTGTACTGGGCCATCAGTGATCTAAGTTCAGTTCCTTGCTCTACACAGGCTCTCTAGGTGACCCTAAGCAACTTAAGGAAACACAGATCCACAACAATACTTAGGCACCTAACTCACTTGGAATCAACAGGAGCTAGGTCCTGAAAAGCTTTGAAGATCTATGTTCCAATTAACATCACTGTGCCTCAATTTCTCCCCAATAATATGGGGATAGCAGTCCTTTCTTTCTCTTGTCATTGACTTGTCTCTTGATAGGATTAGTTTGCATACATGTTCACTGTGGGTATGGTCAGCACCTCCTACTGTTAAGCTCCAGTCTTGAAGCTCTCTGTGCTACTGATATAGAAATGAAGGTACAAATAGAGAGTTCATTGAAGGGGTGATTTTTCAAGGTAAGAGTCTGAGATTGGTGGGAGGGATATGCAGTAAGAGTAAACTTTGGCTACAACTAAGCCAAAATCTAATCTATGGAAGGAATCTCTATTATTCCAAGAAGCTAGCTGTATTCCCAGGAAATTCCTTTTCCATAGTAATCATTCAAAGGCCAGGGTAGCAGGAGAGGTGGTTGCTCTGTGCTGGTGGCCAGCAGACCCATCGTGAAGAAGAGCGATCCGCTAACCGATAACGGGCTAGAGAGTCTTTTGGATGTAGGCCATGATTTGAATGTAGTCCAAGGCTGCAGCAACCCAAAGTTGTCATGCCAGAATGAATGCACTCCACATTTTTATTTGCATGAATGTAGTGCCTATAGGTCTTCATAGTGATTAAACCTGTTATGCAAGGCTTTATACATACAAGCAATGAAAAAACAGCTCCTACCTCAAACAGTTTTATCTTCAAAGTACCTGGCAAATAGATATTTGCTTCCCAACCCCATCATAAAAAGGTACTGTCATTAATGACCTCTACAATGGTTATTGGGGCGGGGGGGTGTTTTTGTTTGTTTTTTCTTCCTACTTCTAGACCTTTGATCCTGCAAATGCTTACCTGTTTAATTTTGCGTGTGTGAACAGTCCCCAAGGGGCAGACCCTCAGTTCCTATAAGCAAAGCTCTATTTAGTTCAGTGAGGCTACCCAATTTTACACCAGCCAAGGATCTCGCCCCATGACTTCCACAGAGCTACTTCCATGGGTAAAGTGACCTGTGTGTGTATGTTGTTGTGAGATTGGGGCCCAGCCCTTCTTCTGCCTGTTATCACCTTTTACATGTGAACGTATTTTCTTTTACTTTTCCAAACAAAAGAACAACCCAGTTTATTTACCACACAATCTTCCTTATTTACACAACTGATTCAGTAAATTTATTTGAGCTGTCTTGTCAGACATTTATAACGGGAGTGGGGTCCTTTGTTTTTGTGCAATTACTATTACGTACTTGCTAGACTAGAACTTAAATGGAACGATGTCCCTTGGGGATGTGTGAAAAATCACACCCTTGACAGATGTGGTTAAGAAAACCTAAGCCCCTAGTGTCCATGCTAAGTTGACAGAAGAATTCTGCCACTGCCCTTATTACGCCCTCTTGAGAGGATGACATCCTACTCCGCCAGGAAAACCCCTTCTGCTACCCTAGGAAGCATCTATGCTACAGTGCACCAGCTGTGTCCCTATATAGTGCTTGCAGTGCAGGTGCCTATGAACATGGTGACGGGCGACCTTAAAAAAACCATAGGGTATGTTTACATTACGACTATACCACTGTAACTATGCCTCATCTACACTAGTGCCAGGGGCTTTTCTGTCAATATAGGACCACCTTCTCTCTGAACAACCTGGAGAGCAACCCAGAAAACTCTACCATCCACATTGCTGCATCTACATTGGAGTTCTTGCTGCCATAGCTATATCAGTCAGGGGAAGGTTTATTTCACACCCCTCACAGACATTGCTATGCTGCTATCCCTTTGCAGTGTAAATCAGATACTCTACACCATCACAAAGTGTTTGCTCACCTTTCTGGCTCCAGTGGCAGGGAGGGTCAGTCTAGCTATCTCTGCACTAATCTCTCCCTCTTCCTCTCGTTGTACGGCACCCACCCTAGTGGGTGACCAAACCCACTTGAGCTATCTGTACATATGATAGCATCTAACACCAATAATTTCCCTACTAAATTATCCTGGAAAACCTGTTTTAAATAATGCACCATCTACTCAGGAGAGCGTAAGAACAAATGAAATTGACAATAAAAGGAAATGAGCTATGCTAGTTCTAAGCCTGCTCCGAGACTTCTGTCAGGAGAGGGGGACAAAGAGAAAGCTGGAGAATGAGATCCAAAGGGGTAGCCGTGTCAGTCTAGTTCAGCAAAACAAACAAGGAGTCCTATGGCACTTTTAAAGAGTAACAAATAAATAAATTTTTTACTCTTTAAAAGTGCCACAGGACTTCTTATTTGTTCTGGAGAACAAAAGGCTCAGATCATCAGCAAGCCTGTGTTTCAGTTTCCCATCTTGCCAGGCTCCTGTGGGTTAGCACATAGGGATTTCCAGGTTCTTTGTGGCTGTGAACTTCACTTTTAGATGTTTCTTTCTATAGAATGTTCTCCTTTCATCCCCACAATTCAATGCTTCACGGAAAGATCTTTGGCTGCCGTAAAGGGACAAAGCTTCATTGACGTCACTGGAGCGATGCTGATTTGCACCTGATGGAAATTTGACCCTGAGCATTTATAAAATCAAGGCCTTATGAGCTTTCTAGCTCTGAAGGCATCTATTTACAAGCATTTTGACAAGGGACAGGCTCACAAGCATACCTTGAAAGACTTCCCACACTAGCTAGAATGTATCCATCCATATTCCATAAGTAAAAGAACACCCAGGTTCAAAGCAAACCACTCCAAGGACAGAAAATGGCAAGATAGGTGGCAGGGACCCAGCCCTACAGGAGCAGGCCTACAAAAGAGCATAGAAAAAGATTCCATCTTGTTCCCTGCTATGGCCAATTTATGCCATAAAACATGACATTTTGATTCCTCCCTATTTCAGCACGTTTTAAGGCCCACTGTTGTTACTGATCACAAAATTATCCAGCCTCTGCTTAAATCCAAATTCCTTTTCCTTCCAGCACCACCAGCACCTTTCCCCCCTGTATTCAGACTGAGGTACAAGCCCCCATTTTTCAGTGTTGCCACCCAGACGGACACAAGTCTAGGAGCCTGAGGCCCATGATGAAGAGAAAGTGCAGCCCAGAGGTAGGGAAGTGCTCGCTCACTCAGAGAATAATAAATGCTTGGCTTGGCCCATTGGTGCAAAGGCTCAGAGACCTTTCAAGTAGTAATTGATTTGTAGCTATTGTCCTAAGAGAATGATGTATAAAAGGGATGAGTTCAATGCACCCTGGGGCTGTTACCTGTGGATTTTATGAGCAATTTGTCTCTATGGTGGAGGCATTCCCCCAGCTGTTCCCTTTTCTCTTCTCTCTCTAATGCTATTTCTTCCCAGCAGGGGGGAGGATGAATTTGTCTCAGTAATAGCTCGTTGCTGTCAATGCACAAGTCCAGTTAATTGAAGGTGTAAAAGCGTTATGTTTCTCACCATTAAAAAAATACCCATAAAACAAAACTATAGCAGCATTGTTCTGACTGCTGCTCACAGTAGTGTTACTATGGCCAGCTGGGCCACCACTATTTGTTTGTTGTTCTTGTTTGACAGCCAAGGAAGGTCCCAGTGATACCCACTCCAGTCTGATCTGACTATATTACTGACAAGTAATTGGTGCAGGAAGTGTTTTTGGCTTGGGTGGAAATGCCCTTATGGCTTCCCAGCATTGTGTTCTGGGGCAGGAGCCAGTGGTTAAAGTATAATTAGACAGGTCCTGGAACCCTCCTAATCTCTAGGCCCCCTTCCCGTATTGTCTGGGCCCCCTTCATGCATGTGCGGGCCCCAGCCCAGGTCGGCATTTGCAACCACTTCTCAATACCACATGCATCGGTTATCGCTCCATAAAAATATTTATAATTTTATATGGCATTTATGTCTATGGCAATTATTGTCACAAACTATCAAACACTGCATAACACAATAAGTATTGTGATTAACAATGGGGGGCGTAGGACCTGCCAGCAGCCAGGGCAGGGCGGAAGGTGCGTTCTGCTGGATTTTTCTATTTTTAGGGGCCCCGGAACTCTGGCCTCTCAAATTTGTGGGCCCCGGAACTGTGTTCCAGTGCGTTCCCCATTACTTTAACCCCTGGGCAGGACTCAGGAGGAACTGTTACCTTGAGGTTAAGATTTGAATAGCTTTGTGACCCAAGCCATTTAACTCTGTCATGTCCAAAGCTCTACCCCAGCAGGACTGAACATTGTCCACAGGGGAAATCCCATCATTTCCAACTCATGGGCCCAGGGTTTCCAAAGCACTTAATGATTCGGGTGCCCAGTGCCCGGAGCCATTCGAGGGGCGGAAATTCTCAGCTGACGGGTGCTCACACTTCCTGCAACCAGGCCCCTTACAGAGGTCTCAAGGCAGCCTCCCAAACTACTAGCTCTTTACTTTTAAATGGTCAGTTCCTAAGACGAGATCCCCAGAGAACCAGCCCGTGCCCCAGCGCCTTCCTTCCCCTTGGGTGCCATGGCTCTCCCCGCCACTGGTGCTAGCCGGCTCCGCATTCCCGAGCGAGGGGCCTGCCCGGTTCCCATCTCTCTCTCCCCTTCCCTGCCTCGCTCGGTTCGCTCTGGCTCCAGCAGGGGGCCCCCGCACCCCTCCAGTCTCCGGGACTCTGTGTGTGTGCGCGCCTGCCCCAGCCCTCCCCCACGCGGGACATGCTGCAGGGGCCAGCGCATGACGGCGCCCTCCGTCCGTGCCCCCATGCCCTCCTCCCTCCGGCACTGCCCCCCACTATTATCCCCCCTTTCCTCCGGCACTG
>ML685846.1:156540-177523 GCA_007922175.1 Pelusios castaneus | reverse complement strand
GCACTGCCCCCCACTATTATCCCCCCTTTCCTCCGGCACTGCCCCCCCACTATTATCCCCCCTTTCCTCCGGCACTGCCCCCCACTATTATCCCCCCTTTCCTCCGTCCGTGCCCCCACTATTATCCCCCCTTTCCTCCGGCACTGCATCCCGGCGCCCGGCCCACTCATCGTGCCCCCTCCCTCCAGCTGCCCCCCACTATTATCCCCCCACCGTGCCTCCTTTCCTCCGGCACTGCACCCCGCCTTCCCCTCCCCCTTCCTCCGGCACTGCCCCCCACTATTTTCCTCCACCCTCTGGCACTGCACCCCGTCATCCCCCTCTACACCCCCCCCCCACTGTGGCACCCTTATCCTCCGGTACTGCCCCCACCCGCCCTGTCTCCCTCTGGTACTGCTCCCCCCGATACTGCCCCCTTCACCCCCCGGGTAATGCCCCCCATGCCTTCCTCCCTGCCCTGTGCTCCTCCGCCCGGTACTGCCCCCCCCCCCACGCCCCGTGTAGTTCCTCCGGTCTCCACCGGGGGCCCCCCCCTGTTCTCTCCGCTCCTCCCCGGCGCTGCCGGACACGGTCTCCGCTGCTGCTGCTGCCGGCTCGGCGTGAGAGCGCTGCCGAGTCTGCGGGAAAAGCTCCGGCTTCCGCCCGCAGCCCCAAGCCGGAGCCCCGGGGAGCCGCTCGGGTAAGGAGACCGGCCCCCACTATTACGTCCCGGGCTGCAGCTCGGCTGTGCCAGCTCCGAGTCACCCGCACCGCTGGTCCGTGCCTCGCCGCCCCCAGCCCGCTCCCCCCGGCGGGGTCCCCGGCTCCCGTGCGGCGCCGCTGCCCCTCGCCCAGTCCCGGGCGTCTGCAGTCGCAGCCGCTTCCAGGGGACAGACGGAGCCTCGTCCTCGCCGCGCTCCCTCCACAGGGCTCTGCCTCCCTGTCAGCCCGGCTCCTTGAGCCCCATCCAGCCTGTGCCCTGCCGGGCTCCCCTCTCCCCAGCCCCCCACTACGCTTTTTATACCGTCCCCTCTGCGTTGGGGCCACCCTTTGGTCTGAGGTTCAGGATCACCCCGGGCCCCAAGGGGGGAGGGGGACGGACGGACCAGACCAGACCTACCAGGGATTTGGGGTGGGGAAGGGTGGAATGGTGGCTAAGAAATGAAGAAGCAACTCCAGGCTCCCTGGAATAGCTAAGAGAAGAGGATGGGTGTTGGGTGTTTGGGGGGGTCAGGGGCCAGATCTGGTCAGGTTGTGTAAAGCTCTTTGGAAGAGTCTGGGCTGCAGGTTGCTGGTTGAACCATGGCTGGGCTGGGAAGGTGAGAAGCAGGCACCGAACTCCCTAGGTGGGTCTGTCGAGTGTTTGAAATGACTCAGGTTTCCAGCAGATCTTTCATAAGAATAATAAAAAAAATTGTTTTAAAAATTACCTGTTCATAAAAATAGATACTGTGCAATACAACCCCTCCTAGGACATGATGCTATGGGGAAAGAGACAGGGCTGGGAGGATGCTATAGAGAGGGAGGAGGATGAAGAGGGCAAGTGCTGTGTGGGGTGGGGGAGGGAGGAGATGAATGTCTGGAAGAGGGGAGGATGTGGTGGGGGATGGGAGGGAGTTTTGGAAGAAAAAGAAGATGGGTTGGTGGTGAGTGGGGTGGTTGGAGAAGTGAATGGTGGATGGAGAAATGGGATGCAGCCATGGCAGCTGGTACCTGGGGGAGACATGGAAGGATGGCATGGCTGGCTACAAAGTCATGGTAACTTATAAAGAGTCTTTCAAAAGACATCAATTTCTCTAAAAGGTTGTTCTTCCTCTGTGGCTGGCCTGCAGGATGTGAGCAATGGGGACACGTCCTGAGATAGAAGGGTTCTGGAAAATGTCCCAATCTATATTTCCTGGAGAGGAATTGGCCCGGAGAGTTCACCTTTCTTGCAAGTCCTGTGTGGCAAGTTTATGATCTAAACTGTTTTAAAAAGATTTAATCCAAAAAAAAATCTACCATCACATTAACGCTTCCTAACTACATTGTTGTTTTCCATTATATCATGTTAGCGCTTGCAAAGGACTATCCCACCAGCACTTGCGACAGATTATTTGTGGCCACAATACTTTAATATATCAAATGTTGTAAATAACTGAGCTCTGTACCCCCAGCCTTCCACCAGAGCCAAAACCTGAGGAGACCAGGAATAATGCACTGTACCCAACTGATGGGCATTATCTGGATGTGACTTCCCTGATGTCATGGGTTACCTGGAAGCACATGGTGGTCTCACAGAAAAGAGGAATGGAGCTGGCTGAAATGGATGCTTGCCAGATAGTTGGAAATGGCTATTTTAGTGCCTGGAGTTTGCAGTAACTGGCTTTTTCATAAATAGCTTTATGTAGCTATTTCCCCAAATGTCTTTGGGTTAGGAAGAAAGGGTTAAAATAATCCATAATGTAACTCCAATGAATTCAGTGGAATTACATTAGGGGCAAGTTTCTCCTACAGTTATAGTTCATCTGGGATACTTTATTCTCTGTCTGTGTGAATGTTACCTGGAAATGCAGGTCTAATCCTTGCTCAGACCCTTGTCAATAAACACAGTGTAGCTTTGCAAGGTGCGGGGGAAGAACTGGTTTCCGAAAGCCTCCTGGGCCCAGCTTTATCCTGGCATAACAAAGAAGCATCGTATCAAGCTGGCACTGCAACGCTGAACAGGAGAGTTTGGAGTGGGTAAGGGGATGTTTGCTGTAGATACTGCATATGGCTCATCATTAATCAGGTTTATTATTTTCCCAAACTGGCAGGATTCATTCCTCAAGGTCACAACCCTTGGGAGAGTTAATCTAATATGCACACACTACTCAGTTGGGGTTTGTTTAATTTTCAGCACTTTGCTCATTTCCTGTTGAGGAGTTAACTGCTGGGCATACAGGCACTGCGTCTCGCCTCCAGAGCTCTTGCAAGAGGCAGTGTACGATGCCCATGTCTTGCTGCAGTAGCATTCAGGGCAGTCTCTCTTTCCAGCCTCCAGCAGGAGCTGATGTCCACATCTTGCAGCAGTCACATCCAGACTAGAATTGCCCCTTCTGGCCTGCGGCAGGAAAAGTTGCTTTTCTCTGGAGAAGACTGGGGAGTAGGGACATGATAGCAGGTTTCCAGTAGATAAAAAGTGGCTACAAGGAGGAGAGAGAAAAATTGTTCTCCTTTACTTCTGAGGTTAGGACAAGAAGCAATGGGCTTAAATAGCAGCAAAGGCGGTTACGGTTGGACATTAAGTAAAACTTCCCAACCATCAGGGTCATTAAGCACTGGAATAAATTGCCTAGAGAGGTTGTGGACTTTCCATCCTTGGAGATTTTTAAGAGCAGGTTAGAAAAGCATCTGTCAGGAATGTCTGGATAATACCTAGTCCTGCCTTGAGTGTATGGGCCTGTACTAGATGAACTCTCAAGGTCCCTTCCGGTCCTCGGATTCAACGTACCCATGCCTTGCTGTAGCAAGACACTCTCCTCTTCCTCAATGCACCAGGAGCCAGTATCTAGTGTCTACATCCTGCCATTGATCCTTCTTTTCTTGCTACCAGCAGGCACTGGCGCCTAATGCTCACAGCCTGCTATAGAATCCTTTCTTTTGAGCCACTAGCAGGAGCCAGTTCCCTTAGACACCAAGACCCTTGTGTATGGGTATGTATATGTGCATGCAGGTAGAAGGCTGATGTTAACAAAACTTGGTGTTTTTATGCCAGGTCTTTTCTCTGCTATATTTCACTTAAGAATAGAGAAGTGCTTTGTTAGATGAGTCTGCAGCTAGTCTCATGCAGTGGTAACGCAGGATGCTTTAAAAGCTTTCTTGATGTAAGACTGCTTAACATACACATGTTAGTGTAGCTGTCATATTTTAGGGGAACTGACTGGCTGAGGAGAGAGGTAATGAGTTGATGAACCTTTCACCTGTGGGTGGCTAGTTCAAATCCAGCCCAGATTAATAATGACTGAAGATTGTGAAAGTGCTGTGTGGTGGTGGTGTGTGAAAAGAATTGTTAGTCTTAGTGCATTTCCTGATGGACAGGCTTTTATAGCACCAGGACATAAATTAACGCCCCTGGTAGAGAGCAGTGGATGAATGGACCGTGGAGACTGAACTACTAAAGTTTGAGATGGCGTGGAGGAAAATTGTACTGTCAGTGCCTCCGTTCTGGGGATAAAGTGGGGTTTAGGTTGTCCACCTGGAACCTTTCAGCAGCATGAAATAAAATGCATTCAATCCTTGACAAGAGATGTTTTAAAATGTAATCTGTTAACCCTTTGCAAACTGGCTCCTAATACAGAGTCTCCCAGCCACTTCCATTCTGAGAGGCAGGTTCCACAGAAGGTTGAGTCTTCAAAATAATGAGCTGCTGGTTGAGGTCAGGCCAACTCCTGGCTCCTCACCTGGGGGCTGGAAAGGAAAGAGATGCATCTAGCTGAGCAAGGGGATCCGTACAGCGAAATCTCCTCTCCTCCAGAGGACAGGCCACCTATCAAGCCTTGCTGTGTGAGTGGATGCTGCTGCACCTAGGAGTGACTATGTTCCCACTGACTGGGAGTTTCTTGCTGAAGATTTTCTTTGAGGGTGTGTTTGTGAGGAAAAATGGAGACGAGGATGTCTGTCACAGTCTTGTGACCCAGAAGGAACATATTTATTGGAGTTGGTCTTCAGAGAACTCATCGTCAAGGATCCAGACGTGTGTGCATTACTGCCTTTGAACTTCTTTATCATCTATATGCTAAAGTGTTTCAAGAACCCCATCTGCACAATCCCGGGTGCATGCTGATTACTTAGCCCAACAACTGAGCAGTAGGTGAGCAGTTACCTGCTGAGTTAAGAATCAGCTAGAATTATGACTCTAGAGATTGTTGACTGTAGAGATTTTTAGTTTGGGAGGTGGATAAAGAGGAAGAACCACAGAGTTTGTCTGTGTCCAGTAGCTTAGCCTCCCTACTACATTAATTGAAGCCAAGTCTTGTTCCTTCTGTGTCACAAGGGATGCTTCAGGCTAGTTGCTTAACTGTCCTCTGTGTGTGTGTGTAGGAGTTGAACTGCTTTCTGAATGGTTACAGACTGGAAGAGAAGCAGGAAGGGCATCCAGTTCCTCTGACTTGATGGAAAGGTGGATGCTTCTGTCAGGGACTCACCGTGAATGTTGGCTCCTTGGGAGTGCATTGACTGGGTGGGGGTCAGTGAAGAAACGGGAAGGAAAGAAAATGAGAAAGCAGAAAGGAATAGAGTGAACGGGAGCTGAAAGTGACAGAAATGAGAAAGTGCAGGAGAGGAGTAAATACATGTTTAGAATCAGTTAGCATTAAGGGCTTAAGTAAAGAGAAAATTTATTGGATAAGAAATCAATAAAATAGGCTGGTTAAAATTTAGGGGGAGCCAGTTGAAAGGCAAACTGTTAATTAAAAATGTTTAAATGACCACATTAATGAGAAGGCAGGAGGTGTAAATGCATTGATTTTAGTGAAAGGGGTGGATTTTGAGATGGGATTTGAAAGGAGAGTGGGATGGAATGGAGGAGAGTTACGGGTAAGGGTGACATAGCCCATCCCCACGGTACAGAGGGGCAGTGCTCGCCCTCTGCTTTCAATCTTCTTTAACCATTGGAAGGGAGGTCATTCTGGGTTTAGTGGGCACCATAGGAGGAGCTGTGAAAGTGGGAGGAGAAGTGATGTTAATTGTCTAATATCCGTGGAATGGATTCCTTGTTGTGTTGTTATTACTGATTAGCAGTGCGGTAGCCCCCAGAGACTTCGCTGTGCGGGTTCTGTACATAGACAGAGTAAGATAGTTTCTGCCTCAAAGAGCGTTCACTCTAAATAGACAAGGGGTGAGAGTTTGGTGATCCCTGGGTTTCATATAGGGAACTGAGGCAGAGCAAGAGAATGAGGTTACATAGAGAGTCTGACAGATCTGCAAATTGAACTTGGCTCTCTCAAGTCCTCATCCTCCATGCCTGAATGGCAGGACTGTCCCGCTTCTCAAATTGATTTCCCAGAATCCTTGCCTCTCTTTATATCCACTCATGAGAAAAGAGGCACAAGAGAGTAGCTGTCTTTGGCAGTTGGCTTCCACAAATATTGTGTGTGGGGGACTGGTTATGATACATCCTGGTCTGGTACGGAAACAAAGTCCTGAAAGCTAAAGGGATGATGCTCAAGAAGTGCCAAGTGCTTGTAAAAATCTGACCCCAACTTTCTTAAGATGCTAGAAATAAGCAAAGCTCTTGCATTACCTTATTTGGAAGTGGCCCCCATTCCATGCTGGGGACTTCTCAGGCAGTCATAAAATGGTCAGATATCTGTGCTAACACAGAGTTTTCAGTAGAGAGCAACTGAAATTCTTGTTCTCCTTTTCCTTAAACAACATAACTGGTATCTCCGAGATTCAGGAGGTTAATAGAAATCAGTAGAATGTTGTGATTCCTTGCTGAAGGGAATGGAAAACCAAGTTCTCAGAATGGGGAATTACTGTATACCCAAAACAGAACCTGAATACTATTGTGGGGCTATTCCAGCATAGAGGAGGCCACAGTATCCAATTTATTTGGTTATAAATCCATTAGTGGAAATATTAACGTAACTGTAGAGATGCAGAATAGGGCATGAGTTTGGCGCATAAAGAAATTGGTGTGTTATCAGAGAGAAAAGAAATTGCAAAATCTGATGGAACCTAATGAGCAGTTTTAACTAGCCCAATATTAATGTACTGTATGGTATGTTAGGCCTGAAATATGAGGAGCAATTTATGATATTAATAAACAACTGCTTTTTAGAGCAGCATGTTCCGGTACCTATGGTAACTCTTGCTTTAGCTTCCTGTAATAGACAAGAATGTAAGTTTAGCAGCTCTGTTGGAGAGTGTGACCATGGCCTGATTATGTTTAATGTAATCGTAAGGGACTCCCTTAAGGATAGCACAGCAATGGCAAACTTTAAAAGGGCGAGTTTCAGAATGATGAAGGAAATTGGTTGACTGGAGGCTGATGAGGAAAATGGAGAAACAGAGCAAGGTTAAAAGCCCATCAGCAGCTCAAAGGCTATTTACAGATGTGGCTTTAGTGGTACTGAAGCTTTGTAGATCTCAGAGTATGATACCAACATGGGTAAATGGAAAGCAGCACAGTTTGAGTGAAGAATATTGAGCATCTCTGTAGTTCTTTTCTGGTACCCATCTCAAAGTAACTTACAAAAAAGGGTGAGTGTCTTTCTCCCCATTATACACCTGGTGAAATGGAAGCACAAAGAGGTAAAGTGAGTTGGAAGGGCAATGTTGGGGTAAGATGCCAATGGTGAAGAGAGGTAAGAAAGTCTGGACCAGATCCTCAGGTGGTGTTAATTGACAGCATCAGTGCAGCTAAGCTAGTTAACACCAGCTGAAGATCTGGGCCTATGTATCCAATTGTATTGAGGAGAATGATACAAAATTCATGCAATACATTAAAAGGTGGCATAGGTGCCTTTAGCTCAGTGGTTCTCAGCCTGCAGCCCAATCAGCACATGGCTGTGGATCATGTGACATCCTGAGGCCCACCCAGATAGTCTATATTTTGTGTGAATGTGGCCCACATATTGCAGAGAGAGCTGCATATGTGGCCCACAATGGTAAATAGTTTGAGAACCACTACTGTAGCACCATAGGGCTAAAAACTATGCAAGAACCAGTAGAAGAGGAAAGTGAAGGGAAGAGGTGGGTGGAAGGGAACTGCAGTGATTTCTTGGCATCCAGAGGCTGGAGAAATTCCCATTCTCAGGAAATTAACAGCAAGTGAGCTCCCTAAAGAGGATGTAATGGAGCGACTTATAGAACTTGGGTGCTGTAAATCAGCAAGACCCCGATGGCTCATCTGAGGGCTCTGGAGTAAATAAAGTGTGAAATAGCAGAGATATTAACATTGGCTCTGCAGTATTAACTTTAAAGTGGCAACTCCTTCTGGGGCTGGAAAGACGCTAACATGGGGTCTGGATCGATGGAGTCAATGGCATTACAGCCAGGATGACTTTGGTGCGCGATGCCTTGAGAAAGTAAAATAAAAACAGAAGTTCCAGGAAATTAGCCCAGTGAATCTCACTTCTGTTCCATGGCAACTGGCAGTCTAATTAAGGCTCAAATACTTGGATCTGTTTCTTCTGCACGGTCAAACCAGCATGGCTTGTGTGAGGATGGGTGGAAATCTGCCACCTTTAACCTGGTAGAATTTACTGGACAAGTTAATAAAACAGGAGCCGATGATGATCCAACGGACATAATCTGGATTTTCACCAAGCTTTTCATTAGATTCTTCATAAGAGATGACCAAAGGAAATAAATAACAGAGTAAGACAGATAAATAACCAGAGGTTAAGGGGCAGAGCTTGATGGTGGCTTAACTAGGTGAATAATAGAAAATAGAGCTAGAATGGAAGACTGCTGCTAGAAGGGCAAATGGGTTATTGAGGGGAGAGCAGAGCCCTTGCATAGAGACTGGAACTGTTTATTATATTTAATGATTTGGAGGAAGAAGTGGACCAACGCTGGGGCAGAAGACAGTTTTTTGCTGTTGAAAAAAACTCACTTTGGTTACTAAATGCTAAGGAGATTTAAGAGGCACGTCAGCTAGATTTGAAGCACATCAGGGGATTGGTCAGCACGGTGGCAGCTGGGATTTAACTGGAATAAACATGCAAAGTAATGCACACCAGCAAAACTAGCCTGACTGTTCTCTCAGGGAGATGGGCGGGCTGTGAATCTGTGAGATCTTTCAGGGAAAAGAGACATAGGCACAATCAGCAAGAGAGCTCAGGGACCATATCCAGCTCCGTGTGCATCAGTAGCTTAAAAGGCAAATTGGGTGGGTGGGAGCACTATAAACAAGTATTAGCATGGAAAGGGAGTCTGGCTTTGCAGCAGATGGTCTCATCTGAAATGCTGTCTAGCTTTGGTCATAGGGTGCAGAGTGTATGTTAAAAAGCCCAATGGAAGTATAAGGGTGGGGGAAGGAGGCATCTAATGGACATAGCACTGGACCAGGAGTTCTCTTTCTGACAGTGCTGCTGGTCTGCTGTGTGATTTAAAGCAAGTCACTTTGCCATCCCATACCTCAGTTTCCCCATCAATGCATCTCTTCCTTGGTAAAGAGTAGAACAGTGCGCTGTTCTTTGTTTTTGGTTTACTGGCACTTCAAAAAAAGAAAAAAAAGTTTTGGGTTGACCCAAACTGACAAAATTTTGGTGACTCAAAAAGCTGAAGAAAGATTTGTTAGACAAAGTTTTGTTTTGATTTCAAGTATTTTTAAAGCTTTTGCTTTTCTAAATCACATAGAAGGAAATTTTCAAAGAATAGTCTTGGATCGAAAAATCTAAACCTTTCAAAAAAGTTGCAACATTTTGATTTTTTAAAAATAAATCTACGAACAATTCACTGTCCTTTTGAGCATGCTGAACCTCCTTTTTTCACCATGGAAAATAATGTTTCAGGCAAAAAATCTGACACCTCTATAGTAAAGAACTTAAAGCTGTGTGGTTGCCTTAGGCATTAGGAAGGGTATTCCCCACCCAAAGACCACCTACACTACAGTATTGCAGACAGATAGATGCATTGCTGAGGAGCACCAGAGGCTAATCACTGCAGGGGGTCATGATGCTGTGATTGATCGAGCACTGTATCCCTCTCTTGGTGCTCTTTTCAGGTAGCATATGTATTTAGGGTGTTGTCCTTAGTATGGCAAATCTCATATGGCTTTTCCAGCACTCCCTCCTGCCACAGATTACTCCTCACCTTGGCTTCTGCATAGCATGTAGCTTTGAGGGGAGGAGAGGTAACAGTGTAGAGAGTGAACAGGTGGGTCCTCCAAAGCTGTGAACTGCGCAACTGGGTGTGAGTTCTAGGGGGAGAATCTTGAAACTGCACTGCTCCCCTAAATGGTTCAGAAGATAACACTTCATTGCCCAAAAGTTGGGGAGGGGATTTTTTTCAGCATTTACCGCCCCCCCCCCCAAGTTGCAAATCTCAGATCTTGGCCAGGTGATGGGATGGAGTTGCAATATTTAGTCTGACTGTCCTTCTGCAAGGAAGCAGCTGCATAATATAATTTCCAACCAGAGTCTCAAGTGAGCACCCAGTAGGCCATCCAGCATGGGGGGATTTGCATCTCTACTGAGATCTCACTGCTTCAATGTCTGCAGAATTGATTTGCATCCTTCATGAGGGAAAGAGCTAGACACACGTTTTTTCCTCTTCCATCCTCCCACCCCTTTCAGTGTATTTGTTTCGCTCAGCATCTAGCACAGCGATGTGGAAATAAAGCAAAGAAGCTTTGTCTTGATTTCATTTCATATATATGTCTCTATGCATAAATAGGGAGAATATATCACACTGGCAATCCCTAGCTAGGCTAGAGTCAATGGAAATGCTGCTGTGACCTTATATACCCTGCTTCTTACGGGTTTATAACAAGTCTACAAAAATTCACTTTGGGCACAAATGTGTCATGTGAGGTCCTAGCCCCCTGGAGCAGAAAGTCATAATAGTACATATTTCCCACCCCCCAGTTGCTTGGGCATTCACTGAAGTTTGTAAGGATTTTATTGCTTTTAAAAGTCAGCTTTCCTGTCCTGTCACTGTCGTGTGATTTGGCATCAAGAAATGACAGGAGACAAATGGATCAGTTCATTCATCATCATAAGGAATACTTACACGTGTCTCTCGCACCATTTATGTCTGTGAAGTCACTCCTGCCTGACACTGGAGCAAAGGAGGGAGGCCTCTGATGCCTCCACCTACATTTTTGGGATGTCCAGGCTAAGCTAGCTTGAATTTATGCTGCTGCCTCTCATGCACAATAAGGACCAGGACCTCTGGAATGACCCTAAGTCCATACAGAGCTGGGAGTGTGTACTGAGCACTTTTACAGATTTCCTAGGGGACGGCGCTCCTTAATGAAAAAGAAAGGGAAACAAATGGTCCTGGGAAAACTGGGATAGGTGGCTACCCTAGCTGGGCCTGGTTTTCAGAGATGTCTAGTGTGATGAATGTGATGAAATCTGTCCTGTCCTGAGACCATCGAAGCTGCTTCATAAAGGTTATCTGTATAAAACCTACCTGTAGCTATGAGAGCTGGGATCTGTATGCTGGCTATTTGAGGAGAATTGCCGAGCTCCACCCAGGAGATAGAATCAGTGACGGATAACTACTGCTGATTATCATGGGACAACTCCGGTCCAGCACCTGCTGGGTGAATTTCATAGGTTGGTTCAGACCGGGGTCAAGAGATTCAGGAGGCAAGAGCAGGTGGTATCAAGAGCCAGTGTCAAATGGTGAACGGGGCCCTCGTTGTGGACCTGCAAACTGACATGAACTGTTAACCAAGAGGGGAAGGCCCTGTTGAAGGGTTTGAAGCCTGGAACTTTCCAGCGTCCCCAGAGGAGAGACTAAGGGATGTCTGGTAAGCTTAAGCATATGTTTAGATCATTTATTACATGTCTTCCCTGGAATACTTTTGTCCTAGAATAAATGTACTTTGCTCTGAGTAAGGCTCTCCAGTATACCATTGTGTGAGCCCTTGAGAGTGAGAGAGCAAAACTGCAGGTGCTGAGCAAGATGCTGGGGGCTGCAGCCCAACCGCAGATCAGGAGGGAGAAGGACACTTATTGTGGGCCATAAAGAGGGGACATCCTTTTAGCAGACCACGGCAGGGGTCAGAGGGCAGTTGCCTCGAAACTGTGACACAGCTGCAAGATCGCCTGTCTCTGGGAGCTGCAGTTGCCCAACACTTTTGAAAAAATCAGCCCCCATGGGCTGTAAAATTTCAGGACCAAGACATCCAAAATCAGCTACCATCTGAGGGAAGTGCTGACCTGGGTCCTTATTCCGAACTGTAGCACTTCAAAGCCCTGTGCAAACACTGAAGAATTCGCACAGCTCTCCTGTGAGGCAGGTGGGTCAGAGTTATTAGCCCGGGCTTGTGTTGGCTTTGACTGGTAAACACTCAGTTTGAGCACTAGAAGCAGCAGTCATATTCATCCCTTTGCAAGCTCATTGAAAAATGTTTGTTCCTCTTCCATGGAAAATTTCAACTTATTGTTGAAAACCAAAGAACTTTTGGTTTTCCAGTGAAAAGTTTAAATTTGTGGAGGAAAGCGGACACTCGGCCAGAAAAAAAACCCAACCACCAAAAAACAACCAAACAACTCCCCCCCCCCCCCAAATGTTCTAATGCAAAAATATTGACCAGCACTAACTCCCCCATTCAGAAAGCATCACTGATGCCCCATTTATACCCTGGTTCATGCGTTTGAAGAGAATTCACATAAACTCACAGAGTTTAAGGCCAGAAGGGTCTCAGCAGACTATCAGTCTCATCATCTATACATCACACGTCGCCAACACCAATTGGGTGAACCGTGTGTTGCCTCTCTGCTCAGGGATGAATTTCACTCAAGATGGCTAAGAAGGAGTCAGTCTCTTTCTATGGCAGAGCAATGCTTTAAGTGACTTGCCTATAACAATTCACTGAGCTGATGGCAGGGCTCAGATTACCGCTAGTTAATTCCCAAGTCTCTGGCACTACAGTGTATCCATTTGCTCCTGTTGCATTCCCTCCTTATTCTTGTTATTCCCGATGCATGAGCATGTTGCTTGTGGTGTTCCTGATAGCTGGTGTGGGGAGGCTCAATCTATCATTGCCCTTGACCTTTTACACCAGTGAAAAGTGGGAGTAAAACACAACCAGGTTAGAATAATAGCATTTTACCACGTTGCATTGGTTCTGATAGTAAACTGCATTTTAGTCTAAAAGCAGAAAAAGATACAAATATGGACTATGCTTGTAATGGACCAAGGCACATGCAAGAAAAGCATTCAAAGGAGACTAGATTCTCTACGTAGAAATGTGGCAACCTCTTTTAGTGTGCTTGGAGGAGGGGAACTCCCCATCTGGCAAGCCAGATAGTCAGGTTCTATTGGATATTAACTTGATCCTGACTAAGTAATAAGTAATGTACAAGAAAATATGTTCACATTTTATTGTAACTTTGCCTTCCTTTAAAAAAAAGTAGAAAGAAAAAGGCATATGAAGATCTAGTAGTTGGAAGAGGAAAGTAGAAAAATTAATTGGAAACACGATACACATTTTTAACAGTGAAGGTAATTATCCATTGGCACAACTTACATAGGGAATGATAGATTCTCCCTCACTTGCAGTCTTTAAATCAAAGCTGAATCTCTTTCTAAATGATATGCTGTAATTCAAACAAAAGTTGTGGGTTTGATGCAGGAACTACCAGGTGAGGTTCTCTGACTTGTGTTATACAGGAGGTCAGACCAGATGATTATAGCGGTCCCTACTGCCCTTAAAAATCGGTGAAAACCTTTAAAAGGTGTAACTGATGCAAATGATGACTGTCTGAGTCTGCAGAAAGCCTGAAACCCTCACTCGGAGGGCTGAAATGCCCTGTTCACTTCAATGGGGGCTGACTGAAATGCTGGTTAGGAAGCTTTGAATATTAGCAGTGTAATTAAACATCAAAAGACAGGCCTTTATCAAGAGGTGATGAGGGCTCAGGTTTCAAGTTTGGGAAACACAGTATTTTCACTTTAAGACTATGACAGTAGAAGTTTGATGATGGGCTCTGGAGAGAGCTGGTTTTCTGTGCTTGTGTGTCATGGTTCCTGGCGAGCATTAAACAAGATTTTAATCTTCCTAGTCACTGTTTGGTTATTGAAGAACATTGCAGCCAATACAAATGTAAACAAAACTGTCTGGATATTTGTTTATGTAACAGATCGTTAAAAACTCAGTGAAAAAATATCTTGTTCTGGTCTGTTAGATAATTAATCTGCATTTTAAGAATTGTCTAAAGACATATTTGCAAGCTAGTCCATTGAGCTGCTGCTTATCCAGTCAATAATCCCCATATTTAATAGTCCCTCAGAATGTATTTCCATAATGTGTTGCAAACAGTTCAGAAATCTGCATTTTTTCTGTTTTAAGATGTCAACATCAACATATTTTCTATGACAGATTATTTCTACCAATGGAAAAATTCAGAGACATTAGCTATCAACTGGTAATGCTAAGACTATGGATAGAGAAGTCTTCCAAAGAATCCCCATGGGACTAAATACCGCCAGACTCTGAACGTGTTTGCAATTCAGATCTGGGTCCAGTTCCAGATGTTCTAGTGTGAGCCTGTCAAGGACTGGTGGTGTTTGTCCCAAACTCCCCACTCTGTTAACAGGTGTCGATCCTGTGGGAAAAGTGGGGTTTTCTGAATCATTGAGACATGTGACTCATTATTCCATGGATATAAGTGAAGTGGGACTATGTCTTTTGGGAGACGTGATTGGGATGTGGGGCCGAGCAGCTCAGAGAGGAACCCTGGAAGAAGCCAAGTTGGGAGGTTTGAGATGAACTTTGTTTTTCTAGTAACCTGCTGAATGTGGGCTCTCAGTGGGATGTGATGGCTAAGAGAATAAATACTGGTTTTGGCTGCAGAAGCAGGGGGTTATTGACTAGCAGTAGGAAGGTTTTATTATTACTGCAGGGATCTCAAACTTAAATCACCATGAGGGCTATGTGAGGACTAGGATATTGGCCTAAGGGCTGCATCACTGAAACCTTTTCATACAATGATACAAAACTATAGCGAAAAATTTAAAAAATTAAGAGTAATATAATATAGTATGCTATTAAAAGTCAAGAGGGAGGTATCATCAGAAAGATCAAGAGTAAGCAAATAAACACTTAAAATTTTACAGTATAAATTATAATTATTTTACAAATTTCTGGTGTTGGTGCGGACTGCAGAAAGTAACTCTGCAGGCCACATGCTGCCCATGGGCCACATGTTTGAGACCCCAGGCATATAGCATTAGTGAGACCATATTGGAATATTGAATCCAGGATGGGTGTCCATACTTAAAAAAGGAGGTTGATAACTTGGAAAGAGCTCTGAGAAGAGCTACAAGAATGATTTGAGATCTGGAAAGTCTGTCTTAAAGATATAGAAGCTGCATTTATTTAGCTTCTCAAAGAGAATGTTATGAAGTAACTTGATTGTAGTCTGTAGGTACTCACATGAGGGCGATATTTCTGATCATATAGGGTTCTTTGGTCTAGTGGACAATGGCAGAACACAATCCAGTGGCTGAAAGCTGAAGCCAGATATATCCAGACTAGAAATAAGGCACCCATTTTTTTACAGCAAGGGTAATTAAACATTGGGGCATCTTACCTGGGGATGTGATAAATTCTCTAGCATTTGAAATCTTTCAATCAAGACTTGATATTTTTCTCAAAGAGATGCCCTAGCATATCCCAAAGTTATGCGCTTGACAGAGGAGCCACTTGGTAAGATTATCTGGTTGTAATGTGCAGGATGTCGAACTAGGTGAACACGCTGGTCTTAAAAGTCTATGGGGTTTTTTTGTTGATAAAGTCAAACTCCAGGGAGGGGCTGGGTTGTTTATGGATCTTGGAAAAGGTTTTCACAGGGTTCCTCTTTAGCTGCCAAAAATTGAAGGAAACTCAGGTATATGTGTATGTCTCCGCTGTATTGTAAACCTGGGTTTATGGGTCCCAGGCTCATAAACTCACTGTTTCTAAGCCCAAGCATTTGCATCCACATTGCTCTGTAAATCTGGATTTACAATTGCTGGACCCTGGGTCTCAAAGCCATGTCAATGTGTCCATACTGCACTGTGCCAGTCTTCTGATTTGGGTGTGTTGCTTGAGCTGCATCCATGCTGTAAAATGACAGGGCATGGACCTGAGTCACAGTGGGTCTTGGACTCTGACCTGCTACCCTAGGGCCTGGGTCCTTAGTGCTTGCAGACCTGATTTGTGTGTAGACAGAAGTGGCATTTGTGCTCAAACCTGAGTCAAAACCTGGATTTACTGTGCAATGTAGAGATACCTAGAAGATATTTGAGCCAGGAGATAACTGAGCCATTGGATATTATCTTCGAAAAATCGTGAAAGACAGGAGAAGTCCCAGAGGACTGGAAAAGGGCAAATATAGTGCCCATCTACAAAAAGGGAAAGAAGGACAACCCAGGGAATTATAGACCAGTCAGTTTAACCTCTGTACCAGGAAAAAATAATGGAGCAAATAATTAAGGAATCAGTTAGCAAACAGCTAGAAGAGAATAGGGTGTTAAGTGATTGTCAGCATGGATTTGTCAAGAACAAATCGCGTCAAACCAACCTGATAGTTTTCTATGACGGAATAACAAGCCTTGTGGCTAGAGGGGAAGCGGTAGATGTGATATATCTAGACTTTAGTAAGGCTTTTGGTATGGCTTTGCATCATCTTCTCATTAACACACTAGGAAAGTACAACCTGGAGGGAGCTACTATAAGATGGGTGCAAAACTGGTTGGAAAACCTCTCCTAGAGAGTAGTTATCAATGGTTCACAGTCATGCGGGAAGGGCATAACAAGTGGGGTACCTCAGGGATCGGTTCTGGGTCTGGTTCTGGTCAATATTTTCATCAATGAGTTAGATGATGGCTTAGAGAGCATGCTTATAAAGTTTGCCAATGATACCAAGCTGGGAGGGGTTGCAAGTGCTTTGGAGGATAGGATCACAATTCAGAATGATTTGGACAAACTGGTGAAATGGTCTGAAGTTAATAGGATGAAATTCGATAAAGACAAGTGCAGAGTACTCCACTTAGGAAAGAACAATCCATTGAACACGTACAAAATGGGCAATGACAGCCTAGGAAGGAGTATCGTGGAAAGGGATCTGTGTGTCATAGTAGACAACAAGCTAAATATGAGTCAACAGTGTAACACTGTTGCAGAAAAAAGCAAACACCATTCTGGGATGTATTAATAGGAGTATCGTAAGGAAGACACGAGAAGTAATTCTTTCGCTCTACTCCACCCTGATTAGGCCACAACTGGAGTATTGTGTCCAGTTCTGTGTGCCTCATTTCAGGAAAGATGTGGACAAATTGGAGAAAGTCCAGAGGAGAGCAACACAAATGATGAAAGATCTGGAACACTTGACTTATGAGGGAAGATTGAAAGAGCTGGATTTGGTTAGTCTGGAAAAGTGGAAACTGAGAGGGGATATAATAGCCTTTTTCAAGTACCTAGAAGGTTGTCATGAGGAGGAGGGAGAAAAAGTGTTCTCCTTAACCGCCGAAGATAAGACAAGAAGCAATGGGCTTAAATTACAGCAAAGGAGGTTTAGGTTGGACATTAGGAAAAACTTGCTAACTGTCAGGGTGACTAACCACTGGAATAAGTTGCCTAGGCAGGTTGTGGAATCTCCATCATTGGAAGTTTTTAAGAGCAGGTTAGACAAACACCTGTCAGGGATGGTTTAAGAGGGTCCTGGTCCATGAGTGCAGGGGGCTGGATTCAGTGACCTCTCATGGTCCCTTCCAGTTTCTATAATTCTATCCCTATAAGTGCTCAAATAATCTATCTAATTATAGGGCCCTCACCACTTTAATATATTAGAGCACATAGTCAGTTTACTTACCCTCACAACGCCCCATGCTAATACCTCTGTATTTCTTACAGATGTGGAAATCAGGCACAGAAAGATAGACTCAGATCCTCACAGGCATTTCGGTGCTCAACTCCTATTGAAATTAATGGAATTAGGCACATAAATACCTTGAGAGGATCTGGGCCTAGGTGACTTGTCCAAGGGCATGCAGGATGCCTGAGGCAGAACATGAACTGCACCTGGCTCTTCATCCCTGACCATTGCTTGACCCACAGTTGAAGGAACACAGAAATGTGGGGCTGGAGTGCATCTTGAGGAGTCATCAAATCCAGCCCCCTGCATTGAGGCAGGACTATGTAACTCTAGCTCATCCCTGACAGCGACTTGTTCAGCCTGTTCTATAAAGCCTCTAAGGATGGGTTCAAAGGGGTAGCTGTTTAGTTTCGTTCAGCAAACAAAAGAGGAGTCTTGTGGCATTTTAAAGACTAACACATTTATTTTTTGCATGAGTTTCACTTTGTCAGATGCCAGAAAACTCCACAAAATGATGAAGTGGAACTTTGCTGTGGAAGCTCATGTGAAAAATAAATTTGTTAGTCTTTAAATGCTGCAAGACTCCTCTCCCCACCCTCCAAGGATGGGGTTTCTACAGTCACCTATTGCAGAACTTAACTACCTTTCTAGTCAGAAACATTTTCCTAATATTAGACCTAAATCTCCCTTGCTACAGATAAAGCCCATTACTTCTTGTCCTGCCTTCAGTGGACATGGAGAACAGTTGATCACTGTCCTCTTTCGATCAGCCTGCACACATTTGAAGACTGATCTCAGGACCACTGCTCCATAGCCCCATTGCCAGCATGGCTTTGCTGGCTCACAATGTTGGCATGAGGGTCACATCTGCCATCTGTGTTTTTGGGTGCTGAACCTGAATGCCAAATCTTTTGGTAGTCTCCCATGTGACTACTATATAGAGGAGACTAACAGCAGGCTAATATATCTTTTATTATTTGTAGTACCATACTGCGTAGGAGCCGGGTCATGGACCAGGACCCCACTGTCTAAGGCTTTGTACAAACCTGGAATTAAAAAACAGTTGCTGCCCACGTCTTACCTGCTTCAGTGCATTTGTCTCAAGCAAATTCAGGCCTGCAGCTGCCCCATGGGAAATGAAGCTATATCACTCACTGATGACAGTATACCAATTGCAGTTTTTTTATCCGCACCTATGAAATGTAACTTTATGTAAAAGGTAACAATCCGTTTGTTTCCCCCCCTCCCCTGAGCCACTGAGTGAGCTCTTTCCCTCTTCTAGTCGTCTTGGCGGGAGATGCTTGCTTAGAAAGGCTCCCAAGGGTTAAGGTGCTTCTGATTTTACCAGCCCACCCCCTCCCTCGCACACCTCCTACTCCAGCCTTTATAACCTGAAGGAGGTTCTGAGCTGCTACGGAAGCTCCAGCACGTGCCTGCACAGGAACAAAGGATGCTGGAAATGCAAATTCCTCATGTCATCACCCAAGACATGTTTAGCAAAGGCAGGAAAGGAGATTAAGTGGCATCGTTGTTGTTCCATCAGGGGCTGGAGTGTTGACTACAGCACTCAGCCTCTTCGGAGATGCTACCCTGTTTCTCTGCCTGCTGTGTCTCCCCCCCTCCCCCCAACTGACCCCCAAGCCCAACAGAGCAATGCAGAAGTGGAGAAAAGCACAGTCTAGGACTGAGTGGTATTTTGTGAGCCTTGAGGTTGAGATGTCACATATGTTTGGGGTGATAAACCTGAGATTTCACAGCTTGATTCTACGTCCTATCCAAAGCACCCTTGGAGATCTGACAGTGGGGCTGGAGGGCCGCAAGCCAGGGGCTGCAGACCTGGTCTCTCTGGTGATTGTGTGTCAAAGAGAGCAGGGTATTCCTCACCTGTGCAGGAAAAGGGAAAACCTAAACGTAGGAAAGCTAATCTCTTCAGCTGCTGAAACCCCCATTCTCCTTGATGCTGCAGGCCCATAATCGTCAGGGACATTGGAATAAACACCATCCTTTTCAAAGCAGCAATGCAGGGCAGATCCCTGATTTAAAGACATTTAAGGTCTAACCTGGTTTTGTTTCCCCCCCACTGGAATAACAAAGCAGCCTGATTTTCCTAGGTCAGGGAGCTGGATTGGAATACAGTAACAGCTAAGGGAGTATCTTCTCCCTACACCCTTGTCTTCATCTGACTGCAGGTGGCATGTGTCTCCCAGCTAGATTCTCCTGAGGAATCCTCATGAAGTCAACTATGTTTATGTAACTAGCCTTGTATACAGGCTATTAGCAGAACTTGAACCTGCAGCTTTCCGCAGCAGTATAGAGATCTCAGCCCCTTTAGGCTGAAGGAGTAACATCATTAGTTGTCATTACTGGAGTAGGCTATTTTAGTGGCCCCAGCTCCTGGGGAAAGGGACACAATACAACTTTCCCAGTGTATGTATTCAAGTTCCAAAGGGGGAGCCGTGTTAGTCTATTGCAGAAAAACAAACAGAGTCCTGTGGCACTTTTTAAAACTAACAGATTTATTTATCTCATGAGCTTTCGTGGGAGAAAATCCCACTTCGTCAGACACTTTGAAGATGGGAAATTTACAGAATGGGAGGAAATTAAATGCAGGGAAGTGTATGACATAGGATCAGGTCAGGCTGTTACAGCAAATCAAAATAGATGTTAGGATTCAAACACTGGGGAACAGCACATAGAGGAAGGTGAGGTCAAATTACCTATTGCAATGAGCGAAAAATCCGTAGTCCCTGTTTAACTCCAAGGCAACTCAGTCGAATTTGCATATAAATTTGAGTTCTGCAGTTTCTCTTTGAAGCTGTGATTTGTTATTCATCTGTTTCAGCACAGCTATTAGCAAGTCATCAATGGAGCGGGCAGAGAGATTGAAGTGTTCCTCTATTGGTTTTTTAGTGTTGCAATTTCTGATGTTAGATTTGTGTGCATTTATTCTTTTGCGCAGAGAGTGTCCTGTTTGTCCAATATATAAGGCAGAGGGGCACTTCTGGCACATGATGGCATAAATCACATTGGTGGATGAGCAGGTGAATGAGCCCTTGATGTAGTAGGTGGCTTGATTTGGTCCTGTGATGGTGTCTTTAGTGTAGATGTGAGGGCAAAGTTGGCAGTGTGATCTGTTGCAGGGATATGTTCCTGCTTCAATGTTTCTGTTGTTTGATCTGTAGTTGCTGGTGAGTATCCGTTTAAGATTGAGGGGCTGCCTGTAAGCAAGGAGAGGTCTTCTGTCTCCCAAGGCTTGAGAGAGTGAGGGAGACGGCGAAAGTACCCACCCGCGGAAGTGAAGAAACAGATTGACAGAGCCAGATGGGTATCCAGAAGTCAACTACTACAGGAGAAACCCAGGGGAAAAAAAAAAAACCAGAACGCCATTGGTCACCACCTACAACCCCCAAGTCAGACCTCTTCACCACATCATCAAAGATCTACAGCCTATTCTACAAGATGATCCCTCACTCTCTCAAGCCTTGGGAGACAGACCTCTC
>ML685846.1:100107-156440 GCA_007922175.1 Pelusios castaneus | reverse complement strand
CCCCCCCCCCCCCAACCTTAAATGGATACTCACCAGCAACTACAGATCAAACAACAGAAACATTAAAGCAGGAACATATCCCTGCAACAGATCATGCTGCCACCTTTGCCTTATATATTGGACAAACAGGACAGTCATGCGATAAATAAATCTGTTAGTCTTTAAAAGTGCCAGAGGACTCTGTTTGTTTGCCAGTGTATGTATGTTACTCTTATGCTTCCTGGACCCTTCTTTACGCAGTATGGTAATATCAATTTGTATTACAGTATTGCTTAGGTTCCTCAGTCAAGACCCAAGCTGTGCTAGGTGCTGTACATATACATAGTAAGAGATGATGCCTGCCCTTAAAAGTTTACAGTCCTCAAGACAGATAAAAGATGGGAGAAGAAACAGGGAAGAAATGTATTTGCCTAAGACCACATCGCGGTGGATGACATTGCCTCTTAATTGTATTTAGTAAATGATTATTTGACAGTCATCCTGTAGGCCTTAGCCATCTTTTTTCTGTCTTCTTTGCTTGGTTCTTATTTTCTGGGTCAGTAGGTGATGCATGTTGGATTGGAGCTTGATTTTGGAAAGGGGTGGGGGGAGACAACTGGATACTCTCAGAATATTAGTAAGAATTGAATTAGGATTGCATCAATGCTAGGCATAGATTTCCAATTGAAAGAAAAAACATTTTTACTTAAGTTTGTAATATTGTAACTGTTAATTTGAGTGATCATTGATTGTCTGTCACTTCTTGGGTGCAATCTATTTCTTTCCTTCCAAGCGGATGGCCTTCCACTGATTAAAAAGCTCAGTTGTTATTGAATCATTTTTTCTGTCTTGACTTTGATCATCATCCCACCCCGCCCCCCATGCTTTCCCTTTACTACCTTTATAATTAGCATCAATTTTTTTGGCGAGATCTCAGCCCTTACACTGTCCTTGTTCTCTCGCAACCATTATTAATGTGTCTGATACTTCAGGGATTTTTAAGTGACCATAGAGACAACAATTTAACCAAGAGAAGCATTTGAACTTGATCCAGTATCACTTGTCCATGTGTATTTAGGGTATGTGTTTCCCCAGAAACTGATTCATTCATTAAAGGTTCTTTGTTGCAGCAGGTTCAATTATGGAAGTGAATTGTATTTTCTAGACAAAAGCAATGGACTCCAAACCACTCTTCTTATAGTGTCTTTGAAATAAATAGCCACACATTCAAGCAATCAGGGGGAAGTTATTCTGGCCAACTAGTAAGAAATGTGCACTTGTGTAATTTCTTTTATCAGATACTATCAGAGCACTTTTCAACACTTCCATGCGGCCATTCAAGCCCCCCTCTGGCATGTGTGTGGGGAAGCATTATTAACCAGCTTTTGCAAATGGGTAAACTAAGGCAGAGCATGTTGAGATGTCTTGGCAAAGTTCACACAGTCAGTGGTGGAGCTTAGATCAGCAGTGCGATCTAGAGGGTAGGACAGCATCTTTGTACAGGACCTAGTACAAGGGACTCACCTCTTGGTTGAGTCTTTTAGCTGCTGCTGTAATTGTAAGAACTGGGAGCAGAAAGAGAAATCCTGAACGGCAGCTCCATTGGTCTCTGATCTCTAGATGACTTTCCTTTTCCTTGCATATCTATAGCACGACCCAACATATCCAAGGTCATTGCATTGTTTTCAAAGGATAACTCTCATGGGATGAGGTTGGAATGTCTGTGCAATTTTGCATGTCTCAATTACTACTTCTGTGCCTTGTTTCACAGAAAATCTTCGAATCTGCAGCAGGCTTGTTTGAAGCCATTAGCCTATCTCTAAAGTCTCTGTCTGCAGCATGTAGCTACAGGGTGTGTTTGGTGTACTGAGTCACTTCTGAAAGATTAATAATCCTAAATACGAAACAACAGTTGACTATTTATGTAGGGGGGAAAATTAAGATCCCCTGCACAGTTTTTGGCATGTTTAACTCTGCTTTCAACTCGTCTGGCTTGGAATAGCTTCTAAATAGTCCAAATGATAGAAGAATTTATTTTGGATGATGAGTTAAGAGACTATTGCTCACACATCCAAAGCACGACACTTTCAATCATTTCTTTGCTTCATTGGCAAGGGAAGAAATGATTTTCATATCTTGACATGTTTATCCTTTGGAGGCTGAGCCAATTATCACACTACATAAGAACTCATTCTATTGTCCTAGACCTGCTACAATATTAGCTTGGTTTAGGAATATCCTGCAATGGCATAGCCAAAGGGAAAAAGTAAGGGACACTCGGGAAAGTTAATACCATGATTGTAGAGTGAATTAAACCTCTGGGTGGATGCTTTCACTTAGAAGTAAAATGGCCTTAGGCTATGTTTACACTTAAAACACTACAGCAAAAAGCAATCTTTCTACGCACTTGGCTACAGGCGGACAGTCAGGAGAAGTTAGTAAATTCATTTTAAATGGGGAGTATGATCAAGCAAATGAAGGGCTGCTTCTTCCATCAACCTAGCTACCTGAACGATGCCAGTGGCAGAACCCCTCCCGTCACTGGAGTGTTTACACTGAAGTGCTACAGTGACAGCAGCCGTGTTTTCAGTGTAGACAAGCCCTTAGGCTTCCCTTGGAGCTTTGTGGACAGTTGCTCAGGAGCCGATTGGGAATCTGAGGTTATTTCTACATTGCAGGCGCACGGCCACAGCTGTCCTGTTCTGGCATAGATGCTTGTTACGGCAAAGAATAGGGTTATTTCCTCAGGACAGGAGGTGGTAGGTAGTCTGTTGGAAGAATTGGTCCATCGACCCAATGGTGTCTGTACCAGAGCATACGTCAGCTTAACTATTTCTCTCGGGGTGTGTGACTAGCTCACACCCCTGCGATCAGCCTAGCGACATCACTACATTTTAGTATAAACCAGGCCAATGTCACCATCTGCTTCCCATTTCCTCTCTCTCTGCCCTGCTCCTGTGTTGGCCCTACCCCTGCACAAATTACTTTCCCCCACTGCCACATGCCTACCAGCAGGGAGGGGAAGGAGCAGCTCCGTGGAGGCTGCATCTCCTCTTCTCCATACTGTAGGTTAGCTGCTGCAGGTGAATGAGGGGGTTTCAGTTTGCTCCCTGCCTGGGGGCATCAGACCAGGCACAGTCTTGGCCATTACACTGTTATGCACAGTGGAATCTTTTCTGCTTTTCCCTTTGCAGGGAATGTATAGCTCCCGCATGTGTGACGTGACATATGTTCCTATAGAGATTGTGCCACAGAGGCTGCATAATTGGAGTAAAGCTTGATAAGAATGGAACACACATGCCTCAATATTTGCACTGGTGGGTTGTTGTGCCTTCTCCACATCCACGGTTGTCAGGAGCTGAGCTAGTCACTCACCACTTGTGTGAGTGCAAGTTAGCGCTCTGTCCAAGTCACGCTGCGGTCTGGTCACCAGGATTGGTAACTTCAAGCATTCAGAAATCATGATCTGGGCTTAAAAATTGGGAACATTTAAAAAATGTGGGCATTCTTCTTCGCCTTGTTTCTGAGCCTTTAGGTTGCATTCTCCTTGTTTTTATGCTTTCATCTGCAGCCATGAGGGTTAGAAACTCTTTTAAAAAAAATGAAATCTGAGCTTTTCCTGCAGCCTCCTGAGTCCAGGAGTTGGGACTCTTAAGAAATACACTCCAACACTGCATTATTATACCATGTGGTTCACTTACCACTCACAGGCATGAAAACGGGTGTTACTAATATTTAATCCACTCTTAGGTTCTTTATAACCTTGATTTGATTTATGCAATGGAATTTCTGTGTTGGTGATCATTGCCTGGAGGGATCATTCTGCGATGGGTCCAAAGTAACTTTCTGAAAACTTTGATGCTGGTAGATTTGCTTCTTGTGCACGCTGGGCATTCAGCGGGAAGGGTTGGATTGGAAAGAGTTCCTCTGATGAGTCTTTGTGTTCAAAGATAGAAAAAGATTTTGCACCCTTTGAAGGGCAGAAGATTTGGCTGTGTCCACACTATTTAGAACTGGGTTTTTCAGCAGCTGTGGAACTGTTAGTTTAAGCAGGGGTAGGGATGTTTTTACATCTGTGCCATGAAATGCAGTCTTCTGTGACACACTGTAAATACATCTGAGGCTTGTTTATTTTACTTCTTACACTCTGGTTAGCTCTGGGTGCAGGTGCAGTGGAGCTGGGGGAAAAAAGACACTCCATTTGTTAGCATAAATGCAGCCTGATTGTTGTGAGTTGTGCTTGTTAGAGCCATTGATGCCCTAACTCAGTGGTTTTCAAACCACAGGTCGGGACCCAGAACTGGGTCGCAGACCCTCAGGCACCGGGTCTCAGAGCCCCCTGCTACCATTGCCGAAAGACTGGCATGCATTGCTCAAAGATGTCATTGTTGGGTTGCGGGCATAAATGATTATTTTCAACTGGGTCCTGAGGAAAAAAGTTTGAAAACCACTGACCTAACTGGCCTGCTTTGGGGATTAAGATATCTAACAGGATTTACTGAAAGATGGAAGTTTTACATCTCGGAATGCGTTTGGTCTGGAAACCCACTGTCCCTCACACTGACTTGTAGAGCAGTTGTTCAGATTCAGTGATCAAAGTGCAGTAACCAAAATGTTTTGTTTTAGCCAGATTCCTTTGTGTAGCTATGTCTCCAATGGCTGATGATGGGGCCCTAAGTAGGCAGGGCTCAGAATTACTGCAGAGAATTCTTTCCTGGGCATTTGGCTGTTGGGTCTTGCCCACATGCTTTGGGTCTAACTGTGATCACATTTGAGGTTGGGAAGGAATTTTCCCCTGATTCAGATTGGCAAAGATCCTGGAGGGGCTTCACCTTCCTCTGCAGCACGGGGCACGGGTCATTTGCACATTTAAACTAGTGGAAATGGAGGATTCTCTGGAACTTGAAGTCTTTATGCCATGCTCTTACGACATCAGTAAATCAGTCAATGGTTCGGGATCTATTACAGGCGGGGGGGGGGAGGGGGAGTTCTGTGGCCTGCACTAAGCAGGAATTCAGACTAGACAATAATGATTGTCCTTTCTGGGCTTAAAGTCTATGAATCTATGTGCATGTGCTTCTATTTCTATAGTTCTCTTTCCATGGAAGTTTTGCACTGACTGCTGATTTCTCCATTATTTAGATTTCTGTTTTATAGCATTGCATTAGTCATTAGTTTCCTTATTCTGTTCAAGTTTGCCAGTCACGACTAATGAGTTTTCTACTGTGAGTCTTTTATGGCGAGGTAACTAGTGCTGGGTGGAGAGTGCTGGCTCTTTTTCTTCCTCAGAAATTTTGCATAGAAAAAATTGACTTTTCAAGGGGAAATTGCCAGGGGCAACATTTTGATTCAGAAATGCTGTGGCAGCACCTCATTAGAACTGTGCTTCTGGTATCTCTTGCACCCATTGGCAAGGTTCCCTGGCCAGACTGCTGTTCACACTACATACTCTGGTTCCTCTCCTGGTGAGGGGTGGCAATTGAGTCCCCAGCCATACAGCATCCTGGAAGGAGAGATTGACCCACAGCAGAGAATGGGACATGGGAAATCTAAATGCCAGCCCCTGGCCCTGTGAGCCACTGCAGTGGTATAGTAGAATCAACATATTTAAGTTTTTAGGGAGTTACTGCAAACACTGAACTGCAGAACGGAGACACTTATGGTGAGCAACTTAGTTCAGTTGAGAACCTGGTTTTCTGCCAAAACAGGTACTATGGAACAATTTACAACCAGTTATAGATAAAAGTATTTATGGGAGATTCCTGGGCAGCAGAGACAGGTTCTCTCACTGCTGACATAAGCACAGTAGGGATGTGCTGCTGTCTATATGCTAACAGGACCCTTATTCTCACAATATGTCTTTAGGCATGTGACCAATTACTTTCAATCCTGGGTGCCTAAAGCAAGGATCCTAAATCTATATACATCCACCCCTATCACCCTTTGATTATCCAACAGTCTGTGTATCTGGTATGTCCCAATAGGAAACACTTGTGTCCCCCTCTCATTTATGATTTTTATTGTGCTAGCATTGGGAGTGCCTAGCTAAGTTGAAGGCGCCATTGTGGTAGCTACTCTTTGGACTCAGAAAGATAATCCCTGCCTTAAAGATATTGCTACTGAGGCACAGGGTTGGGAGAAAGGAAGGATTGTTGTACCTATTATACAGACTGGGAACTTGAGTCTGGAGAAATTGAGTGATTCCCCAGAGGTTGCTTGAGGAGCTGGTGGCAGAGCCAAGTGTTGAAGTCAGTCTTCCATATTTCAGTATCACCACTCAACCAGAAGACCATCCTTCCTCTTGTTGGCTATGTCTACACTTGTTTATTTAGGTCGACTTAGCTAGTTGACTTAACAAAGTTGACTTTGTTAAGTCGACTTAGAATGTCCACACTCAAAATTTAAGTCGACTTAAAGGGGACCCTGCCAAATCGACCTAGAACATCCACACTGGACGCCTAGGTCGACTTGTAGGGGCTAGGTGGACCTGGGACAGGTCCACAGTGGCAGCGGGGGCACCCCTTGCCAAGTGCCAGGGGGCTCAGCCTTTGCCCCATTGTACCTTAAAGTCGACTTAGGGCTACTCCATGTCTACACTGGCTAAGTCGACTTTCTAAGGTCGACTTAGCCAGCAAAGTCAACTTTAAATGAGGTTTAGTAAAGTCGACTTAATTTTTCCTTAAGTCGACTTAAGGAAAGTATAGTGTAGACACAGAATAAATTAAGTCGACTTAAGCAAGCTTAAGTAGACTTAATTTAAAAGTGTAGATGCACCAGTTCTGACTATCCCAGGGCTGTAGATATATGGCCAGTATTTTTTTTCAAATTGAGTCTCTTATGCAGGCATCTAAAATTCATATTTAAGGAGCTGAGTAAGTGACATGGTGCTCCAAGAACTGAGCAACTGACTTCTTCCACTGTGAAGTCTTTTTGGCCCCCATCTAGGATGTCCTGGGTCATTTGCCTTAGCTCCAGGACCCTAACCTTTACTGAATAGTCATTTAATGAAGATGGCCATAGGTGTTTCCTGTCTGGAAATGGTTCTGGAACATCAATCAGATCATCTTGGAGAGGAGAACACAGTGTGTCCAGTGTGCCGTGGGGACAGCAGAATCACTTTTGTTTGATGCTTGGTTGACACCCTGATTTTCTCTCTCTCTCTTTGCTTCTCTTTTGTATAAAGCTTTGTCTTCCATGCTGAGAAACTGAGCAGATGAGTTGGAGTCTGTTAGACCATCTGCTTTTGATGGTTTTGGTCTGAATCCCAGTGCCTCCCAGCTTTTGCTGGTTGTGATGCTACTCCTCTGATGTCATCTGTTTTCAGAGCCCAGTCAATCTCATCTCAGAAAATTGTAAATCTTCTTGCCTAGAGCAGACCTGCTGCATCAAGACAGCTCCAACCAAATTCAGCTGATGGGCTCTGCCTGCTGCCATGGCCTTATTTCAACAAGAAACCTCTTTTGGTTTGGCAGGGGTATAGCACTGGAGCTGCTCACCAAGAAGTGAGTGGGACCCTTCAGCTGGAGTCTGCAGTGACCCAGAAGGCTGGTTCTGCTATGAGGCAGGGGTGATCAGGAGCAGGCAGCCTCAAGCCCCCTACCCCTTGTCTGCAGCTGCCGCAGCTGGACCTCTCTGGGTGCCATATAACCCAAATGATTTATTGCTATTCTGGCAGTGCCAAGAGGCTCCCATCCGGATTGATCCCATTGTGCCAGGCACTGTGCAGACACTTAGTGAGATAGAGGCCCTACTCGAGGGAATTTACAGTCTAAATTCGCAAAACAAACACAGGAAGCATCATCTGGTCAGTTTTGCAAATAGAGACCTGAGTTATAGGGAGATGAAGTGACTTGCCCAAGATCACAGCTGGGAATGACCAAGCCGGGAATGAAGAATGGCCATACTGGGTCAGAACAATGGTCCATTTAGCCCAGTTTATCCTGTCTTCTACCAGTGGCCAACGCCAGGTGCTTCAGAGGGAGTGAACAGAACAGGCAATTATCCAGTGATCCATCCCCTGTTGTCCAGTCCCAGCTTCTGGCAGCCAGAGGTTTATGGACGCCCAGACCCTGAGGTTGCATTCTGGCTAGTAGCCATTGATGGACCTGTGCTCCATCAATTTATCTAATTCTTTCTTGAATCCAGGTACACTTTTGCCCTTCACAGCATCCCCTGGCAATCAGTTCTACAGGTCGATTGTGCATTGTGTGAAGTGTTCCTTCCTTCCTGCTGCCTATTAATTTCATTGGATGACCCCTGTTTCTTGTGTTAAGTGAAAGGGTTAAATAACTCTTATTCACCTTCTCCACGCCATTCGTGATTTCATAGACCTCTATCGTATCTTCCCTTCCTCGTCTCTTTTCCAAGTTGAAAAGTCCCAGTCTTTTTAATTTCTCCTCATATGGAATCTGTTCCATACCTCCTAATCATTTTTTTTTGTCCTTCCCTGTACGTTTTCAATTCTAATATATCGTTTTTGGACCTGGTCTCCTGAAACCTTGTCTAGTGCCTTACTGACAAGACCATTTTCCCCATATATCACCTGAGCAAGGGAGTCTATCCCCTAGCCTGTGTGTTAATGCACTTCAATTGCACAGCTCCTCCTCATGTGGAAGTGAGTTTAGTGGCTAATTCCTGGCAGGTAGTGCAGAAGCCCTGCTTGCTTTCTTTGACCTGTGAAGGTGACTCATGAAATCTCATGAGGTTCAGCAAGGACAAATGCAAAGTCCTGCACTTAGGATGGAAAAATCCCACGCACTGCTACAGGCTGGGGACCGATCGGCAAAATAGCAGCACTGTAGAAAAGAACCTGGGGGAACAGGAAGCTGGATAGGAGCCAACAGTGTGCTCTTGTTGCCAAAAAGGCCAATGGCATATTGGGCTGCATCAGTAGGAGTGTTGCCAGCAGATCAAGAGATGTGATTATTCCCCTCTATTCGGCACTGGTGTGGCCGCATCTGGAATACTGTGTCCAGTTTTGGGATCCCCACTACAGAAAGGATGTGGACAAATTAGAAAGAGTCCAGAGGACGGCAACAAAAATGATTAGGGGGCTGGGGCACATAACGTACAAGGAGAAACTAAAGGAACTAAGCTTATTTAGTCTACAGAAGAGAAGACTGAGGGGGGATTTGATAGCAACCCTCAACTACTTGAAGGGGTGCTCCAAAGAGGAGGGAGCTAGGCTGTTCTTGGTAGTAACAGAGGACAGAACAAGAAGCAGTGGTTTCAAGTTGCAGCTGGAGAGGTCGAGGTTGGATATTAGGAAAAACAATTTTCACTAGGAGGGTAATGAAGCATTGGAATGGGTTACCTGGGGAGGTGGTGGAATCTCCATCTTTGGAGATATTTACGGTCTGGTTAGACAATACCCTGGCTGGGATGATTTAGTGGGAATGGTCCTGCTTTGAGCAGAGGGTTGGACTAGATGACCTCATAAAGTCCCTTCCAGCCCTATGGTTCTATGATTCTATGACTCTTTGGTGAAGTTCTCCCTGAGTGCTGCAGAACACGGGGCATATCCCTTTAAAGGAGGGAATTGGGAAATCTCCCTTGCTAACAGACCTCAATAAATGTTAGGTCCTGGCATGTTGGCATAATCATAAAGATAATTGTTTTGCTTTGCACCTGCGCAGCACCTTTCAGGCAAGGATCTCTAGGGACGTGCTAAGCCTCATAATACTCTGGTGAAGTCGTATGATCCCCATTGTACAGAGGAGGAAACTGCACAGAGAAAAGATCTGACTTGGCCAGAGTCACCCAGTGAGTCAGTGACAGAGCGGGGAAGGGAACCTAGCTCTAGAATTGCCATGCTGAATTAAATTTTTGGTGGATATTTCCTATCCCTGTCCTGTGCTTCCTTCTTCCTCTTTTGCCCTATGTCTCTTTTTTATGTTTAGCTCATCTAACAAGGACAGTGCAATAGACATAAGGGCTATGTCTACACTGGCAAGTTAGTTCGAATTAAGGAGGCTTAATTTGAACTAACTAAATCCATGGCTACACTAGGCTTTAGCTAGTTCGAATTAAGGGCTTCCTTAATTCGAGCTAATAAGTTTGAATATGGTATTCGAACTAAGGGGTTAATTCGAACTAACCAGTTCGAATTAACCAATGTGGCCATGTTAATTCAAGCTGATTTCTTAGTTCGAATTGACCGGTCATTGAAATGAATAGGGATCGCTAATTTGAACTAAGCAAGTCCTTCCTTAGTTTGAACTAACATTCCAGTGTGGCCATGCTAGTTCGAATTAAACTAATTCGAACTAACTAAAATTAGTTTGAATTAGTTAGTTCGAACTAACTAATTCAAACTAATTTTAGTAAGTGTAGACATAGCCAAGGACACTAAGGACAAGGAAACGCACTTAACTGCCTACAGAAGGTATGGAGTGGAGAAACTTGCACAAGGGAGCGGAGACTCCAGGCTGGTAATTAGTGTCTCATGGCAAGTCTATACTGACTGGGACAAAGTCGCCACCGTGAGCACGATTTTCAGTTTTCGATTGAGGCTCCATAACCGCACTCACACTATGCCGACTGGATGCCATTTCTGGTCGGCTTAGTGAAGTGTGTCGGGAGAATTTAAGAAGTCGGTGGGAGATATGCACGGTATTTTACATACCTTGCGTATCTCCCTTCGACTGCTGAAGAAAACAGTGGTAAGTGTAGACTAGGGCCCAATGTCTTCTATAGGGTAGCTGAGTGCAATGCCCTGTGAGTGCAGATGAAAAACTATGTCTATGGGATTGTGGGATTATTGCTCTGCATCCATAACAGGCTCCCCGTAGGTGCTCCTTTGCACATCAGATCTGCATATAAGGGGTTTCAATTTGCTTTTAATTAAAGGGCTGCATCCCACTAGGCACACTTCACAGAGCAGGGGCTGCAGAGTTTTGGTGGGTGGTGGTGGCAGCTATGAAGTTGAATGCGAGTTTGCAGGATGAGAGCTTTGTGCATGCAAAGGAGCCTGGATTTTAGAGGATTGACGGTTATATTGCCACGTTTGGAATTGGTAGCTGCTCCCCAGGAAACGCTGCTAGATACCATCCTGAGAGCCTGCGTCTGTACGTTAAAGTGACTTCACAGAAGCAGCTCCCATGATAGGAGTGCCGCATGGTAGAATAGGTGACTTTCCTGCACCTTGTTTGTTTGTTTCATAATCGCTTTAAAGGCATGTAAACAGCTGTGGTGCCAGTCCTCACGCCTTGCTGCTAACCTCACTTGTAGCTGAAGGAACCATTTGTATGGCAGAATCTGGGTAGAAAGTCTGTTCCTGTGCATCTGCTGAAGATGATGGAAAATCTTCCTTAAGGGCAGGGTGATGCCCAGAATTCCTTTACATAAGGATGCTTTGGGCCTTGTAGAGACCAGGGCAATTAATAACACTTTTGCTTTTCTCTCAGTTTGAACAAGAGAGACAAGACTAGGTATGTGTGGCCAGACTGGGAGCCCCTTGCTTCTGTTGACATCAATGGAGTTGCTTGTGTGTGAATAAAAGCTTTGCAGTCTGGGCATTAGCAAATATGCACACAACCCTGTGATTCTATGATGGAGCCCCTTATCCCCCTCCTAGCCTTCCGTTGTGGTACAGACCTATCTCTGAAGTTCTGATTCAGAGAAGCACTTATGCATGTACGTCCAGTTAAACATGAGTACAGCCACCCTTGCTGAATCCGGGGATGATTTCTTGAACTGGGGCCAAGGACTTTAGGGCAGGAATGAACTTTAATGTTGGTACCATGTCTCATACCATATGTCTCTGACCCTGATGGGGGTTTCTGGGCACTACAACAACACAAATAATAGAAATAGAGGGCAAAACAGCAAAGAAATCCATGTTTTTGAGGAAACAAAATTAATTGCTGTTTTGAAAAAATTCACCCAGATGTATCTTATAATAATACAGCTACTCAGTTTTGCTGTTGTTTACAGCACGTCTCTGGTCCCTATCAGTTTCAGTGTCACAAGACAGCAAGACTGCAGTGTTTTGAATTGCAAACACTTTAGGGGAATATTTGCTTTAAAAAACAAATTCCACTGGATCTTTAGCAAGCATTTAAGTATTTGCAAAGGATTGTTTTCACAAAACTTAAAATTAGGGGTCAAACCTGACCTGACTTTGCTGCTTCTAAGTGTTAATGTTACCTAGTATCTGTGTTCTGGAATATATGAAGCTATAGCATTGGTTCACAACCTAGTTTTATGTGGGCCTAATTCATTCCTACCTGTAAGGCCCCGAGGATGTCACACAGGCCGCAGGTTGAGAACCACTGAGCTATAACTTTTGATAAAATCTGTTGTTTTGAGTTAAATTGTTTAATTTCAATTTTTTAAAAAAACTTCTTTCCCTTGTGATGGCTGAAAGATGACTGAGATGACATTTTCTTAATCAAAGGAAGTCATTGACTTGTGTAATTCTAGTTATTCAGGCTCCCTACTGAGACAGCTGATGTGGCGGAATCTGACTTTTAGTAGACTCAGATGTGGTTTAGATTCTGTTAGTGAACTTTGCTCTGTGGTTGGAATTGGAGTAAACCTTGTTGCAGCAACTCGAAGCCCCTCATGAGTGGGAGAAAATGCACTTGAGTGGAAGCAGATTATTCAGGAACTGATGTGTATGTGTTATCCAGTTGTATGTGTGTTTAATAAAAATGGTGGAGAAGAGCATTGGTGTGTTTTGACTGGTGTGGCAATGCATTGCCTATCTGGTCCAGAGTAGTGTAGTGGAGGAGTGTGAGATTGTGTGCCAGTTATTCTCTCCTGCGTATGTCAGAATGTGTATTGTGTGAGAGGGCCATGGGTTGCTTTATAACTGCGGTACTGTTACTTTGGCTGACAAATAACAAAGAATATTTTGAAAGACAGAAAGGAACATGGAGCCATGGGTAGCAGTTAGTCAATGAAAATGAAAGAACACCAACTCTAATGATGACAAAGGAAAGATCTTTATGGGAATGACAAGCAGAAGGTGAGCAAGAAATGGATAAAATACATATAAATAAATTTGTTAGTCTTTAAAAGTGTCACTAGATTCCTTGTTCGTTTTGCTGAACTAGACTAACACGGCTACTCCTCTGGAACTTGTCATCATAGGTGCAAGGGTGAGTGTTATAAAGAATAGAATTCAGGAACAAGAGCAGGTTTGCAAATCATTTTTCTATGCAGTTGTTAATGTCTCGTGACTATTTACGGCTTGCGTCCCATTCTCCTGGGAGCATGTGTCTGTGAAAAGGCCATGGAAGATTTCAGGTGGTGAATAGGTTACTGGATCAAACCAGGGTGAAAATGGGCAGTGAGCTGGGGAGACTAATGTGCTGGTAAGGGAGCTGCCCACTGCAGAATGGGCAAGAAGGGTGGTGGATGAGGATGGCCTTATGGTGCTGGGACTCAGGAAATCTGTGCTCAGTTCCCTGCTCTGCTGAAGACTCACAGTGTGGCCCTTGGCAAGACATTTAATTTCTCTGGGCCTTAGCTTCACACGTATAAAAGAGGGATAGGAATTCCTTCCTCCTGCACTGTGGCTATCTAGATCATAAGTTGTTATCCCTTGCTCTGTGTCTGCACAACAGGTACCGCAGGAAATCTACTAGCATTAAGAGAATTATGATCTCAAATGTGAGAGCAGTTTGGTGGCTAAACATGCTGATGAATGGGAGCTGAGGTGTTGGAAAGATTTCATGTTGCCTAGCTAGCCTGGAAATTCACGAGGCTGGTCTGAGGCCTGCTGAAAAAGAGACTGAAACGTGAGAAGGTAAAGCACTTCGACAAATCCTGGGTGCCAGATCTCCATGATGCCCAGGACTTTGCCCCTGGCACCTAGGTGAATGCTCCCTGGTGCCTAAAAAGAAAGCTGGTGGTGCTGAAAATTTCAGTGCCACCGTGTCTCCCCTTCCCCCCAAAAGCTTTGGTGGCTGGGGTGGCTTTTTGGCAGTGGGGGGCCCTGTGCGCCCTGCACCACTGCTGGAAGAAAGGGCGGTGTTGGTAGCGACAGCCTCTTAATGGCGGGGGGCCCTTCACTGCCTCACGTGCAGGGGTGGGGGACCTCAGTTCCGTCTGAGGGAGCAGCAGGAATCCAAGAGCTGATAAGGGAGGTGCTCGGTGACTGACGTAATGACTGCCAGAGGATGGGTACCAAAGACTTGATCTTTCTCCCTCCCAAGGCAATAGGAGGTTTGCCACTGCCTTGGAAATAGAGCAGCCTCAAGCCCCATGTGTGGTAAGCAAAGACTGAGAAGATCTGGGTATACTGGCATATTTAGGAGTGTGTTGAAGTGCTTTTGATGAGTGCAAAAGAAGAGCTCCATTATGGGACAGTGTTTTGCTCCATGCTTGGAAAGGAAGCATCAACCAGTACTTAGAGCACTGGCAGAGAGTCCTGCTTCTAGGTTCTGTTTCCTGACTCTGTTGCTGACCTGCCATGTGGTTTTGGGCTAGTGTCTTAACTTCACAGTGCCTCGGTTTCTCTTTCTAAAAAACTTCTCTAATTCATGTGGAGGTGGTGAAGAATGGCTGAGTTAAGGTGAGGCCTGTGAGATCCTCCGAGGTAAGGTGCAAAGACTCGCTTTATTTATGTGCTATATAACATTTGTCATTGAGAATGGTAGCAAAACAGGGACCATGGGACCAGCGAACATTTAGGATCCACCTAGCTAGGAGAATGCTGGATTCCACACAGAACAGGACCCTGCGACCAACTAAAGTAGGAGTAGCACCGCTATGTTGATACGACTGGGAGTGTATTTCAGAGAGTAGGAAAGAAGGCAAAGTGGCAACATTTGGGGAATTGGATTTTCTCTGAAGGCCGTGGGAGTGGGGCTCAGTCAACTGGGAAAACTCCCACAGAGAAGAGAGAATCTGAGAAGTGGAGCTGTGAATATAAAGGCTGTTTGGAGCTGCTGCTTCAGCAACAGGTGTGAGCTTGTTTGTCAGTCTGTCATTTGCATTGCTATTACTTAGCCAGTTTACTGATTTGTTTTGTGGCATGCTCCAAATTTTTCATATGTTATCTTCCAACCTCTCTCCCCATACTCCAAACTCACGTTGCCTGAGGACCGACTGGCTGTTGCTATGTCCCAGTTATTTGGCACTGTACATTACTCTGCTCTCATTCTGCGTTCCTAATGCCACAAGGCAACATTTTCAACATTGGGAGCCAAAGCTAGATCAATAAATCCCTGGTTAGGCACTTGAATAATACCCTCGTGGTCGTGGTTAGAGGATCTGTTGAAAGGAATGTCATTGCTGGATTCTCAGCATCCCTGGAAATCAGGTTATTTCTTCAGGTGCCTAAACTGATGTTGAGCAAATAACTATTTGATTCTTATTGTTTTGATTCAGTGGCCAAAATGAAGACTCAGGGGAGAAGGGAGGGGCTGGGTTGACCCAAAATGGAAAGGTTTGGGTTTTTTCTCACTGAAATGGAAAACAAAACAATAAAATATTTTCAGGTCAAACAAAACATTTAGTTCAACCCCAAACTATCTGGTTTTGGTTTACTTTTGGGTGGGTTTCCTTTTTCCCTTTTTTGTTTGTTGTTAAATCTAAATTTCTAAATGAAATGCTGTTTCAAAACAAAAAATGAATGTTTAAACTGTATTGTTCCTTCCTTCCCCCCTCCCACCTTCCTTTTTTTTTGTCTAAAACTATTTATCAAATTCAGCCTCAATTCGCATATAGTTTTGGTCTCTCCTAAATTGCTTTTTTGGGCTAGTAAACTCTTCATTTAAATTTTTTTTGCCCAGCTCTAGCCTAAATCTGGATTCAGGTGTCTAATATTTTCAAATGTTGGCCTGTCCTACCTCTCTTGGTGTGAAGTTGCATTAAAGATTGAGATGCTTCAATACTAAAGTAAAAGAGGCCAGAAAAGAACCAGAGATTAGACTTGCTTTGGTTCCTTTTGCATTTGGCCACTGAAGGCTGACTTAGAGTGCAGAAGGATGACTCCAGGCATACGGCGTATATCTCTCATGTAACATTGCATGCACCAGTCCAGGTCCTGCTACATGCAGCCTCCAGTGCTTTATTTCTGCCAGGCTTTCTTTGCCACTGAGTTGGAAGGCGTTAATGTGGAAACATTATATCTCAAGATTTCCACAGCCTTTGAATAAAAAGACATTTGGAACATTAAATATTTCTGTCGAGTGCGTGATAAATCTTTTGCTGTTTAAGAAGGTGAGAAATTAAAATTGCAAAACAGGCAGCCAGAGAGCAAGCCAATGTGTGTGGCTGGGTCTTCAGTGAGGTTGCTCTTAATCAAGCAGAGAGACAGAGCTCTTCTGTAAAGCACGGGAGGCTGATAGCCCTGGGATGGGAAGGCTGGCATGGCAGAGAGAGTTGTCTGTGCACAACTGAGCCTGTATCTGTCTATTTATTTTACGTTAAAACAAATAAAAGCAAATATTTCTTCACACAATGAACAGTCAACCCGTGGAACTTATTGCCAAGAGATAATTGTGAAGAATAAAAGTATAAGTGGGTTCAAAAAAGAATTAGATAGTTCATGGAGGGTTGGTCCATCAATGGCTATTAACCAAGATGGTCAGGGGCGCAACCCCATGCTCTGAGTGTCCCTAAATCTCCGACTGTCTGATGCTGCAAGTGGACAACAAGGGACGGATCACTTGATAATCGTCTGTGTAGTTCTTTCACAGCCCATTGGTGGTCTGGGGGGAGGCAGGGAGGGACCCAGGCCCACCAATTTCTCCAGGCTCCAGCCAAGGGACCCTACGTGCCGCTATTCGGTTCCACCTCGACCCCCAGCACAGCATAACAGATACCCTGGGCCACGTCCTTGCCAACCCAAGACCTTCTTTCCCTTTGCCTCAGAGTCTGTGCCTCTGCCAACCACTGGCAGACCACTGGGTTCTACCCCCTGCAGGCAATAGCTGACAGCCTCCTTTCTCCTTGCAGGTCAGGGGAAGACGGCCCAAAGCAAAGGGCTCACCCTTCCTTTTATACAGTCTTCTGGGCTCTGAGTGGCCCTGCAGCTTTCTGCCCCTATTGGCTGTTCCCTCTTACAGGTCTGTTAACCCCTTTGGTACTAGTGTGGGGAAACTACCCTGCTACAGTCCTGTTCTGTTCATTGCATCTGAAGCATTTGGCATTAGCCACTGTCAGAAGACAGGTTACTGGGCTAGGCAGACCATTGGTCTGGCCTCATATGGCTGTTTTTATGTTCTTATGCACTTTAGACGCGTTTCCATGGTACCATTGGTCCTTGTACCAGAGCACTGCAGATACTAGGAGTCCATGGATGTTATAGCATCTGTGTATAGTAATTTCCAAGATCCCTCAGAGGCAGGGATGTGGCCAGAGATAGGTAGCAAGTCACAATCTATTTAGCAAGTGAAAATGCAGTTTGCAAACATATGGGTGAGGGAGAGAATACATTCTCTGGCTGGGACGTTGCTGAGCACATGGAATCAGTGACCAGAGAGTTTGAGGGGAGTGTATTATTCGTCTAACGGGGGCTGGGAGTGGGATATTTCCCTGACTCCGCATTTACAAAAAGGAATCACAGCATACGTTATGTAGTATGGAGAAGCCTCTACAAGAAACCAGCTCACATGAGGCAGTGTGCTATCTTAAGGGACTGCCCTATATATCCCCAGTGTATTGAGACCAAATCTCTTCCTCCTGCTATAAGAAACCCACCGCTGTTAAGCCCAGATTTCTGCTGGGCTCTTGAGACCCTACAGCTGAGTTTCAATACATAAAACAGGTTTTTTTAGAAGAAATGCTCTGGCACCTTAGACACCTCCCAAATGAAGGCACAAAGGCCTCATCCTCCCCCATCCTCTAGTGACACTTCCATGCAAAACGTTGTCTCCTGTTTGTTCTCATTCTAACTTGGGCCTGGCCTGCAAGCTTGCTTCTATGAGATGTCCTAACAAAACCCACGTGAGTCTTCCCAGGAGTAGGTTATTTCAGGACTGGGACCTTAGATTTTAAATGCATCTATCAAGCTAGTAATTTACATGGTCCTCAGCACCACAGATTCATAGACTACAAGGCCAGAAGGGACCCCAGTGATCATCCAGTCTGTTCTCCAACCCTACAATGTCTCCAGAATAATTCCTAGAACAGATCTTTTGGGAAAATACCCAGTTGAGATTAAGAAATTCTCGGTGATGCAGTATCTACCAGACCCTTGGTAAGTTTTCCCGATGGTTAATTCTCTCACTGTCAGAACTTTACCCCTTATTCCCAGCCTGAATTTGTCCAGCTTCAGCTTCCAGCCACTGGATTGTGTTAAATTCCAAATGATGCTATGTCATACACTCCCCTGCATTTTATTTCCTCCCACTCTGTAACTTTCCTATCTTCAAAGCGTCTGACGAAGTGGGATTTTCTCCCACGAAAGCTCATGCGATTAATAAATCTGTTAGTCTTTAAAAGTGCCACAAGACTCTGTTGGATTGTGTTAGACTTTCCTCTGCTGATATCTGAGTGCCTGTTTGTCATTATTGGCTTCTCTCTCCTCAATCCCCATATAGGGATGTATAATCCCCATACTGCAATAGGTCACTGAGACAAACGGTAGGTGATGTGATTTGCCTGTGGTCACACAGGAAGTCGGTGGCTAAGCAGGAAATGAATCCAGGTCTCCTGAAGCTACTCCACCAAGACCATCCCTCCTACCACATGTTCAGGATATGCAATCTGGGCCAGATTCTAAGATGCTGTAAACTGGCATACTTGCATTGTCTTCAGTGGGGTTTACATCAGCTGAGGTTGACTTACGTCAGCTGTGGATGTAACCCGGACCTCTGATTTGGCACTGAATGAAACCAGATGTAAATCCCTCAATGACACAACCTAGTGATCCATAGTATATTTGGGGTGCCAGGTGCATTTGGGTAAATGGAGAGTCTAGTATCTGGGGAAGAAATCTGGAAAATGACTTAAGAGCAGGGTCCTTAGGTGTTGAGCTATAAGGGAGTTTGGGATGCACAAGGTAGCACTGTGTGTATGTACACGTCACTATGGCAGTGGTCTTTATTACCATATCTATTTCAGTTGTACCTAGCCTCCTCAAATGATATCAGGTCCCCACTGTGCCAGGCACTGTACACAGAGCCAGAGGCCCTGCACCAAAGAGCTGGCAATCTAACTAGCGAACACAGACAAGGGGTGGGATAAATGGAGAATTCTTATCCCTCTTTTGGGATAAGATCTGGACCTCAGTTTCCCACCAGATGGGGGGACTTACTTGCCCAAGGTCACCCAGGGGCCATGACAGAGCCCGGAACTGAAACCCAATCTTACGAAACTCAGTCTAGATCCTTAGACATAAGAGATGCAAAGACTCCCTTCAAGGAAGCAGCACTCTCCAAATAAACAGGGCAGGCAGAAGAAAAGCCTCCAAAGGAGAGTCCATCTCAGTGTTTCCCCACAAGGGTGCGGGGTTTCCCCTCCTTGTTTTCAGTGTCTCTGAGCCCCTGACCTAAGGTGAGTGTTAGATCTGACAGCTGCAGCCCTTTCCCTCTCCTGGAGTCCAGCCCCAGCGGCCCTTATGTCCTGGTTACTCTGGCAACTAACTGTGATCAGACAGCACCAAGCAGCTGAATTCAGTCCCTTGTTCCAGGGAAAATGCTCTCATTGAATCAGAGGCTGAGCGAAGCCTTCCGCCTTTATTCCACTGAATGACACCAGCCTCCATTTGTACACTTATTCGTGTGTGCGTGGACAAGGAGTGAGGAACGAGGCAAGTTGTGGATGAAAGGGAGCGGCGGGCGCTACTGCATGCTAATCAGGGCAGCCGGGTTCCTCCTCCTGCCAGTGGGTACCCATAGGGGCACTCAGAATACCCTGTCACAGAGGGAAGATGGCATACCAGGCTGACTGTGGGATTTTCTCCCGCGAAAGCTCATGCGATAAATAAATCTGTTAGTCTTTAAAAGTGCCACAGGACTCTGTTGGTTTTTCTGGGGTTTTAGGTGTCTCGGAAGCTGACAGGTGATGGAAGGGCTCAGTGGGGAGAAGAATCCAGAGGCTGCTTTTGGCCTAATTTTTAGAAAGAACCTTGGAGGGCAGTGGGTATAGTGAATGGGGTGATGAGAGAAGAGATAGGAGAAATGAGTGGGAGATGAGGTAGAAACTAGTGGGAAGAAGTAGTAGTGGGGAGAGCCAGATCAGAGCTTCTCACAGCCTTAGAGATGACATTAAAATAGAGCTCTCGGTGTCTGCGGGAAATGGAAATTCACCTGCCCCTCATCACGCTGGCATAAAGGAAGTCTTGCCAAGCACTTCTCTCTCACTGTTACTCAGCTTAAAATGGCAACAAAGGCCGAGGCTGGGGATGTGCTGTGTCTCGGGGATTGAAGGAGCTGCCCAGAATGATAATTGGGTCTTTTTTCATCTTTTTTATGAAGCTAACAGGCTACTGTGCAAAGTAATTAACTGGACAGATGGATATGGCAGAATTTGTAAATGTTGATGGCAACATTAAGGCATGTTGTTTATTTCCCCTCCCCGCCCCCCCCCACAAGGGCTTGTGTCAGCAAAAGGGCTCCCATTTGGGGCAACCTTTCAGAGAAGGAGATAAAGTAAATGAGTCTTCAAAAATTCATAAACACAATCACAGCGTATGCCATAGATACCTGATGATCACTGCAAGTAGGGCCTTGTATGACTTGTGGGTGCATCCATCCATCAAACGTATAGTTGTGGGGTTTTACACCAGAATGGAGGAACTGCTACAGCAGAGCAGGCCAATGGCACTTCCAAGTGTCGAGGTGCTGATCCCTGTCAGAGCAGTTTCAAGATCCCTAAACTGGGCCATTTAGAAATAACCTATCCATACTGGAACTATCTTCCTTCCCCTCTGACTGGAGTGTGGTTTATGATTTCACGAAGGGGAGGGCTTATATCCCTCCCAGACTGCATCTTTAAAAAAACCTCTAATCTTGTCTAATGCAACTCTGGATGTTCTTTTCTGATCTTCTAACCTCTTGCCTTCAGTGATTTCTTGTGGCAAAGAGTTCCCCAAGTTAATTATGTGCAGCGATTTTGTTTGTGTTGCTCTTTTTCTGTAGTGTCACTGGAATGCTAAGTGTGCTACAGCGAGGTGAGACTCTTAGACTCTAATCTGCACGACGCCATTGGTAATAAATATTGTAAGCATCGTTAAAGGAACTTGTTGTTCAAGGGAAACCCTACTGAATATCCTTGTGCACACAGATGGAAGAAGGTCTCTCATGTTTCTGTGCCTTTCTTTCCCTTGTTTTTATCCTGCAACAATTGTTATTCAGACACAGATCCTAAATACCCCATGCCCTCCCCCTCATTCCCCCCTCCCCCCACTTTTTTTTTTTTTTTTTTTGCCTCTGCATAAAGGAGGCATTTGTGGGAAGGGAAGAAAAACTGATATCACATTGCCCAGGGAGCTCTTGTCCCTGAGCTTTCCTGGAATGAGAAGGGGATGCCCAAAATTCAGACAGCAGTCAACACTGCCATTATAATTGCATATATGTCTGTCCTCATTAGGACTGAAACCAGGTAGGTTACAGCATGGTAGTTTCAGCAACATCAGAGTGAGCGCGAAGTCGCTGTAGAGATATTGACAAAGAAACCAAGGAAAAAATATCTCCTTTATTAGCTACAGAATTTTCTTTTTTTTTTTTAATTAGCAAGCAGGAATCAGGACAAGTTGTAACAACGGCATGAGTGGGGGAAGCAAGGTAGCAGGAGGGACTTGGTAAGAGCTGGCGCTGTGTTAGTGTGGCAAATTTTATTAGAGAGAAAGAGAAGGCAAGGGAAACACGGTAGGCTAGTGGTATGTAGTGCCTTCTGAATTTGTAATAGCCCCAGCTCCCTCTGAATTATCCTCTCATTGGTAAACAGAACATAAAGCATTTAACAGATCAAATATTGGAAGAGGAACAACAAAGAATACCAGCACGAGGAACCTCACACAACTCAAACTGGTTAATCAGGCTAAAGCCGATTTATAGGGTTATGATTTGGGCTTTTAACACCTTAATTACAACTGCACCTTTCACTCCATTCCAGCTTCTGGTTTTCTCTGCCTTTTACCCTGCAGAGAAACAGTCCGCTTTCTGGGAGTTGGTGATTCAGCAATGAAGTTTGATTGGGAGGTGAAATACTTACCGCTTGTAGAAGATTTTTCCATAGCAACTTCTTTTTTTATTGAAAAAAAATTTTTATGACACAACTTTTCATGGAATGGTGTCTTCTTCTCTTGGAAATTTTAGAATACTTTTAAAATCAGAAAGCTGAACCATATTTTTGCCAGAAACCAAGACATTTTCAGTTTGGAATTGCAAATGTTTTGATTTTTTTGAATTTTCCACAGGACATTTTTGTTTTCTGATCAGCTCTACCAAGGACTGATGAGGCAGCTGATTTTCCCAACACCAGGCTCACTCCTTACACTGCAGTAGACTGAATCCGCCTTCACAGCAGCATGAGACAAGAATATGGCCTGAGGTTTCAGTCAGGGATGTCGAAAGGAACCCATTTTCCTTTTCATTGTTTAGCTGCACATGATGCTGTAGAAATGTGCTGAGTTGAGAGCACTTGAGTGACCTTCTCTTTCAACAGAATAAGGAGACCATGAACAGCTCCAGTGCAAATTTCACCCATTCTGCCCTGCTAGTGGGTTACAATCTTGACCTGAGAGGCACATGGGGCCATCTATAAGGAGCAGAGTGGTGTTTGGTCCTTAATGCATATGGGTGAGCAATGGTAGGTTTTCACACTGTGCAGAATTGGCTGTGGAGCTCTTTGCTGTATGTACTGTTGAAGGCAAGAGCTCAGCAGGATTGGCCAATTTACATGAATAACAAAACCATTTAGAATGAAAGTTGCAAGGACCAAACAAGAAAATATAAGAAAATCAAGAGTTGTAGAAAGGATGTAACTCCTCCTGTTTCAGGGTACAAAACAACCTTTAAAGTGGGGACCGGTGGGGGTGGGGGGAGGAAGAAACTTGCTTTGAGGACAGGTTATCCTGTAACTGCCTGCTTTCTTGCACCTTCTTTGGAAACAGCTGGTACAGACCCTGTTGGAGAAAGGTTCCTGGTCTAGATGGATCAATGGTCTTATCTTCTATGGTGATCTCTGTTTCCCCAAGGCTTGATGGTGTCTTCTTGGTATGGATATTTATTCTGTAGGGACTAGAGACCTAGCAAACTCATTTCACACATGGGCCACTAAACCACAACCAGACAGCAAACAAAACCAAATGTATATATCCTTCCCAGCATCCCCTTTATGCTTTTTGTAGCTGTAAAGCGATTTTAAAAATAAACTTTGCAAGTAGTTCATCCATGATGCAATTAGATTAACTGCCTGTGCCTCTTTAACGGAAAAGCCTCTAGACTACAGCTGAGCAAATAATTGATTTGTTTCAGTTTGGGGGCTGAACTGTAAAATAATAATAGTTTTAAAAATTGGTTGATTTGAACTGAAACTGATTTTTTTTTAAATTGTTTTCAATTGAAAAACTCAATGTTTTTGTTTTGAATTAACTGGAACATTTCACTGGTCTTGAAACTACTTTTTTCCCTGAGCTTTTCTTTCAGTTGTTTTGGGTATCTTTTGCCCCTTTTTTTTTTAAATAAGCCAAATTTCAAAACAGAATTTTAATTTGAAAATGGCAAACAGAATAGAACATTTCAACTTTCAATTATTTTCTTCATTTTGTTTTGGTTGGAAACATCCATCAAATTCAATCCAAATTTGCCAATAGTTTGAGTTCCCAGAAACACAATTTTTGGCAAAAATATTATTTGTTAAAAAAAAAAGTCACCCCATTCTGCTCTACACGTTGCTGCGTTGTGATGGTGTTAGAACCAAGATGATGCCAAGTGCCGCCTTCTTTTCCTAAGGCTCTTCAGTAGGTGGCGTTCTTGCTGTGAGTGCAGGGCTGGTGTTTGCTCTGCTGAATTATTGGGGTTTAGACCAAGCCATTCCAGTCAATCAGGTCAATGATCCGTGAGGGCAGAAAAGGTTCCAGTCTTTGACATAATAAACCAAAGCAGAGCTGTTATGGTTGGGTAACTAATAGACAGACTTAATACTATTTAAGCCCAGAGTGATAGGATAATTAGCAATAGAAAGTCCTCCTATGTAATAGGGAATGTGCAGGGAGCACCACTGTATAAAAGCTGGCAAAGTTCCCTGCAGCAGAGAGGTATGTCTGAGCTAGATAGTCAAACTGTGCTGTTATCTGGTTCCAGTGAACAAGTGGTAACCTCAGCTCATCCCTACCCCTTTTCACAGGTCCTCAGGGAAGAGGTCTGATAATGGCTACTTGTTACACCCAAGGCTGTAGAGCGAGGTGAAGACAGTCTCTATCTTGTCCTGCTGTGTCACTGTTTGTGACAGTGGGAGGGTGAAAATAAGAGGTTGGACTTGGATGAGAGGCAAGTTGGAGAATAGGCGACGATGGCTGATCATGGATGGGGGGCTTCCATGGGTGTCCAAGGGAGCAATAGTGAGGGCCTCCCTTGTTCATAATATACCAACATGAATAAGGGCTCGATCCTGCAGTCCTTACACAGGTTAAACTCCCATCGGAGTCAATGGGAGTTTTCGCTGTGTGAGAATCATGGAGTTGGAGCCAAAGCGATGGTCGATCATGTTCTGTCATACAAGAAATGTCAAACACGAAGGAGGGAGGGGAATTACTGAGCATGCTTGTGGGATTTAATTAATGTGATGGAATGAAGGCAAGAAAATTTAGGCTGACTATCAAGAGAGGTTTCCAGACAATGATATGTGAATCTCTGGGATAGTCTTCTAAAGTTATTCCTTTTATCACAGTAGAGGCTGAAGGCCTCCACTAAGATCAGGGCCTTATTATGCTAGATGATGTACATGTACATGATAAGACACAGCCCCTGCCCCAAAGAACTTACAATATAAAAAAGCAAGACAAATTGCAGTGCAATGGGTGGTGGGTCATGATGGGTAAGTCTTACGTGATTGGGAGTCAGGTGTACAATTTGGGCCATTCACTGTGTAACCCTGAGCTCTATTCATGCTGAGTAAAGACCTCTCTCCTACAATTTTGCTTCTTTTTAAATCATTTATTACTAATGAAATACAGACAAAGGGTGGGAAGAGAAACTGAGGCACAGAGAGCCAAAGTGATTTCGTTAAGGGCACAAAGCAGACCAGAGCCAGGAATAGAATGCAGGTCACCTGACTTCCAATTCAGTGTACTACCCCTAGCCCACCTTGCACTTCTCTGTAAGTGAGCTCCTGTGCTTTTGACATTTAGACTGAGACTGGATAAAGCACTGGGAAATGCAGGGAACAATCCTGTACAGGTCAGGAAAAGACTAGATAATGTACTGTGGGTTTTCTGTCTATAATTTTTGTGATTCAACTAGTGGATAGTCAGTCACACGTCATTTCCTGATTAGCGACAGGGCCTAATTGTCTACTCCAACGAGTCTTACATTTGCAATGCCCATGTTAGCTACGATGAGGTTTCCAAGGTCACTGTGTTTGCATGTGATACTCATAATAGCAAATAATAAGACCCTGGATCAGCAGATAAAATGCAGTTGGGAATGAAGATGTGTATAGTTAGCTGGGTAGCAAGGAAAGACAGGCTAGGCAATATATGCTCTGTTATCCAAAATGCCAGTCAGGAGAGAGAATGTGCATGCAGTAGTGTTATTACAGGAAAAGCCTTCAAGCCAGTAAGTACACTATAAATCAGTAAAATGTTAAAATTGTATCATCAAATAAGGTGCTATTTTATGTTTAGAAGGTTAAAAGACCAGCCAGATTACTGAGTAAAGCACTTGCCTCTGTATGCTACAAAAATAACGACACTGGAAAAACCGTGTGTTTTTGTGCAGGAGATGTTAGATTGGGAGTCTTGCTGTGTTGTGGTGATGATGATTCTTAGCTTTTACAAAAGGTCAGTATAATTTTTGCCATTTTACAGATGGGGAAATTGAGGCACAGAGAGGGGAAGTAACTTGCCCAAGATCACCCAATAAGCCATGGCCACTGGAATTGGACCCAGATCTCCTGAGTCACAATTTGATGCTGTATCTACTAGGCCTTTCTGTGTCTCTGTTTCCCCTTTGGTCCATGTTATCTATTTTTTATATAGTTTAGTTCTTCAAGGCAGGGACAGTCTCTCATTCGGTATATATCTAGTGCCTTGCACAGTGGGGACCTGGTCTTGGTTGGGTTGATGTTACTGTAATGCAAACAGTGTGTTCTCAGTCACATTATGACACATTTTATCTTGTCTGTGTGGACAGGAAGACGTAACCAGATTAGTGAGACCTGTCTCCTCCCTTGTAGGTGCTGATGACGTGACACTTACACAGGTATATAAGCTGTCTCTGCAGGCAAGAATAAACCATGTTATAAATTGAGCTGGTCCCAAAATAGTAAAGATTTGTCACACAGAAAATAATTTTGATCCCTGAGGTTCTTTGAGAAGGAACAAATTTACATTTAATCAATAAAAACCAAGTAGTATAATTTCCACCACCTCTCCTCTTTTTTCCTATTTCTTTTTTTCCTCTCTCCTCAACATAGCCATTGAAAAAGGGAGACAATCCAACAGTATTACTTTGGGATTTTTATCCAAAAAAAAAAAAATTGGAAAATTTTGAAAAAATAAAAAAGGCCATTTTTTTTTACCAAACCAAACAAACCTATTGGAAAAATTCCTTCCAGCCCTTGTTCTAATGTGTGTTGGTCACAACCCATAGATGGTCTTAGCTAGGGGCCCATGCTAGGAGGGGGCCTGCCCCCGGGGGCAGGGCGGTGTGGCTGGGGGGGTGCAAAAGTCAAGGATGGGGTCCCCCCACATGGCATGGGGGGACCTATCCTTCACTTTTACCCTGGGCCAAGAAGTCACTAAGACTGCCCCTGCAACCTATTTATTAGCAGCTTTTTGTGTGTGTAGTGGAGATGTTGTCGTGGCACTCGCCTAAAATATAGCACCTGACAGTAATGCCTTTGTCACCGAGAGAGAATACACCCGGGAGTGGGTGCAGTGTCTTGCCCTGTCTTCACTTCAATTCAAACCATGCTAGCTGGGGGCAAAGAGCCCATCTCCACTGGCAATCCAGGCCTGTCAGGAGGGATCTAGTGACAATAAGATGGTCCCTGATCTGATCAGTGTAGATGGGACCCTGCAAGACTACAGAATGATGCAGGGAGGTGGCAAATCTTGGGTCCCATCTATACTGGCCTGCATTAGTGCAGGTGGGGTGGGGCAGGACAGGAGAGCACCTCTGAAGGAAGTGGAAAGGTTTCCAGTGTGAGGAAAGTATGTCTGACTGGAACTGTAGCTTCTGGCCAAAAGAGCAGCTACAGACCCTATTTGGCATGGTGCCCCATCTTCTACCAAGGCCTCTCCATATCTTTAGGACTTGGCCAGCCAGAAGGTTGAAACATTCCAGGATTAGACAGCATCTTAAGGGTTAAACTATGTGTCACCCTCCCTCCTCCTCCCATTGGTTGTGCTGCTGCCAACTCACCATGATCTCTGGCCACTTTGTGAACAAACCTACCTCCCGGTTCCTGGGAAACACCACATCCCAGTTCTGCTGGCCTGGTCCAAAACATCTGCTGGGGCAGGTCCCCCAGACTTAGCCAAAAGAACTTACCCCAGTCTGACTGTGACTGAGCAAAACCTGCCCGTGACTCCTGCTCTTCTAACCTCAGGCTTTGCTATGTGCAGGACTTCTAATTCCTTGGTTCCTCTCCCAAGGCAAAGGAGTAGCATTAGCCAGTCTGGGTGAAGATGCCTTGGCTTTCACACCCTCGGTGATGATTTGATGGTGCCATTTAAAGTTCCCCTTGCTTCCTCTCCTTCTGGCAATGCAAATATTTTGGAAGTGCCTCTGACAGAAGAATGACACCAATATCTTCCCATTTAACTGCTTGCTTTGCCTCTCTCTCTCCCCCCCTCCCGCTCTCCCTCCCCCCCCTTCCTTGCTCTCCAGTCCTTTCCAGCATCCACCTTTAAACTGGCTGGATTTTCACACCTCACCCTGTACTTCTTGTAGAGCCTGTCAGCCTTGGTGTATCTCTGAGCCTCTGCACCATGTGTCTGGGCATTTCCCATTATTAGAGCTATTGCGCTGAGGAGGGCCGGATTAACTCTCCTGTGTGGGCCCAAGACCATTAGATTTTCTGAGGCCTGTGACAGGCTGCTCCCCAAATCTGGTCTGGTGTGCCGCTGTGACCCATCAAACCCCACTCCTGAACCCCAATTTACCCTGCTCTGCTGGGTGACCACTCACTCCTGAGTCAGTCCACACCAACCACCAGCGTGTAATTGGTCCCAGGCAGTGGGTGTAAATTCACTAGCCACACAGGCGTTGGTCCCCAAGTGAACACCTCCAGCCTGAGACACTACACTGGGAGTCACTGCCTTACAGGGATTGGGACCCACTCCCAATCACCACAGTCTCAAATCCGTCCACTTAACAGAAAAGTGGATTATGCCCAGCTTTCCACATCCACACCCTCTAAAGATCACACAGCTTTAGATAAAACAAATTCTAGTTTATTGACCAGGGTACGATTTCAAGTTAGAACATGGCCAATCAAGGCAGAATCATACTAAAAATGAGTCAGGAGTGACCAGTGACCATTATCAAATAAAAGGTATAAACTGGATACTAATCTAACATCTCTCCCTAAACTGACCTCAAAGTCCAAGTTTATGTACAAGGTGTTCGGCTGTTTGATGTTGTACAGCCATTCTCTGCCTGTTCCAACGCAGGGCCCAGATCTTGCTTGAAGTTGGTTGCAAGATGGTGTGTTCCCAGGCAAAAACCTGCAGCTTCTCCTTCCCAACAGTCTCTGTGTCCTTGTTTTTACCAACTGCCAACAGCCCCTCCCCCTCTGTCCTATTGTGTGAGTCTTTTAACTTCTACCTGAGCCGGGGAGGGCATTAGCATTCCCTTTGAGATGTAAATCTCTGGCCACTGTTCTAGAGACAGTCCAGAGAGTCTGAACCCTGTAACATGCTTCACACCTGCACACACCGGTTGCTGTAGGAAACATGGCATTACAGCAATTTTGTAGAATATGTTATGAGCATTCACAAAAGAACCTCGCATAGCATATTTGGCATCAAATCACACAATTACCTTGCAAAACTGAACAGAAAAGTTACACAGATCATGCCTTGGGATGCAGGGATGTGCATCCTGTTACAGGGCCCTCAGCGGCTACACAGTGAGGTGGAGGCCCAGCACAGGGGCAGGCTGGACTGGCAGCTACTCCCACAGTGAGGGTGGGCAGGCCACTGGCCAGGCAGGATAGACTGGTGCTCAGTGCTGGGGCAGGTCGGCGCTGTGCATGGGACGGGACAGTGCTGTGACGTGGTGCAGGCCGGTGGCATTCCAAAGGCTGGGAGCACTCAGGCTAGAGGCATGCTGAGAGCTGCAGCAGACCAGCCAGCCCAGGGGCAGGGAGGGACAGGTTGAGCCGGCTCTGTGGCATGGAGGCGGTGCGTGGGTTGGAGGTGTTCCGGGGTCAGATTTATTTTTGCAGGGCCCCCTTAGCCTGAGGCCTTGGGCTGCACCCCCTAAAGCCTCTGCATTAATCTGGCCCTGGTGCTGAGGAGGACTCTCCTTTCTTTCACCTGAAACCAGCTAGGCTCCTGCAAACCCAATGAGGTGTTATGCCCCCCTGAGGATCTCCTCAAAGGGAGAGACAGGATGGCTGTGCAGTTGAGATGCTAAAGAGGGACTGCTGCGTTCAATTCTTGATTCTGCCCAGCCTCCCTGGGAAAGTCTGTTAATTTGTCTACCTCCAGATAAAGAAGTCCTACTGATGTAAAGATAAGCCTGTGCCTGAGGGCTTTCTTCAATTAGGGCCTTTCTGCCTCAGTTCCCCATCTGTACAATGGGGATAATAATACTCCCTTTCTCCTATTCTTTGTCAGCCTCATCTAATTAGCCTGTCAAACAAATGCAGGTTACACCACTTGAACTACACTGGCATCATTAAAGTGACATCGCTCTTCTAGTGTGAACACACTCATATTGATATACAGGTTCTTAGACAGATATAGCTTTTTTCCTGTTTGGGAAGGATATAAAGCTACACTGGTATAATTACATCCACACTGGGAGGTTGTACTGGTATGGTAAAAAAAAAAAAAATCATACCCCTAACCAACAAAGGAGTACAAAATCTGAGTGCAGAGCAGGCTTTATATTGTTTGCACTTGAGAGCAGGAAATGTCTTTTGCTACATGTGTATAAAATAACTGAACAAGTGGGCACGAATCTCATTTGGAGCTTGGAGGCACTGCTGTAACATAAAATGATCCATTTGCTTTCTAGCCATCTTCAGCAAAACATTTGTAGCTCCAGTTATATGAAATGTTCACAAGGAAAGCCAGAGCTACACAAGAGTGGGGTGATTTAGTGGGAGTGGTCCTGCTTTTTAGCAGGGGGTTGGACTAGATGACCTCGTGAGGTCCCTTCCATCCCTATGATTCTATGATTCTAAGAGTCACTTGAGCTGCAAAGTGGAATAAAGAGACCAAGCTCATGGATAGAGTCACTGTGTATCACAAGATTTGGTGCTCCCATCTGGCACTGCACTGAAATCATGAAAACTGTTGCCAAGACAGATAGAATTGGGAAGTTCTGGTTCTGGATTTTGAGCCATGTTTTCCCCCATTTGTTAACTTCAATAACAGCAGGGGCGAATTTGACCCACTGACTTCAACTGAAGCTATAACTCTATGTCAGTTAGGAAGGAGCTTGTGAGGTGTCACATGGGAGGAAACCACTGAAACCCCCCATGTATACATTTTACAAAGCAACAAATTGTCTGCACACTTTTCTACAGCTGTAGTTTTGATGTCCCTGGTAGATAATGTCATTACTGACACAACAGCAACATGCGATGCTCCGGTCTGGAGTCTGACCCTGTATTCTGTTCAGTTGACACGGTGGATTTGTTTGTTTATAGCCTCTCTTTCTCTTTCCTGAGGAGCTCTTTGCTCTCTTCTGCACATCAGGCATCCCTGTGCCTGTCAAGCACTGGGGTTGCCAACTGTAGTGGTATCCTGTTTAATCTGTGTGGTAATGGTGGTTTTTACCCTGGAAAATCACTGTGTGAAAATGGCTCCTTTTTTCTCAGCATATCTGCACACTATCTCTATTCAGTCAGATCTGCTAGCTCGAGTGATAAAAATAAGTTTGTGCTACTTTTTTGGTCCCATTAGCCCTGCAGAGAGCCAGCAGCACAGGGCGAGGAAGCTGGAGTTTTATCTGGCTCGTGCATCAGCAGGAGTGCTGAGTCCAGTTGAAGGGCCAGCCACTAGTGCAACTCCATGGAGAAAATGGGTCAGATTCTCAGCTGCTGTAAATCAGTGCAACTCCCTGGGCCCATTGTGCTTGCACAGCTGTGAGAGCAAGCAACATTTGGCCTGCAGGATTTTTATGACTGGTGATGTTGTGTGAGAAAGAAAGGACCCAGCATGACTCTCAGGCTGTGTCTACACTGGGGAACTTAGGTCGACTTTACTAAGTCAACTTTACTAAGTCGATTTTAAGTCGACCTTATTAAGTCGACTTAGACAGTCCACACAGGACTCCTAAGTCGACTTAAGGTAGGCCATACTAAGTTGACTTAGAGAGTCTACACTAGACTAGTTAGCTCCAGGGGGAGGTGAGGCTCCTTTGGAGGCTCGGCTCCCCAGGCTAGGAAGGCTTGTCCTGGGCTGGCTGTCCCCAGGCAGCAAGCCCCGGAGTGGTCCAAGGGAGAAGGGAGCGTGGCGCTCCCTTCTGCCCCAGACCACTCAGCTCCCTTCTGCTCGGGATTTCTCAGGTCCTGGGCAGAAGGGAACCCTCCTAGCCATGACCGCTTGGGTTCTGGGGAGAAGGGAGTCCTGCGCTCCCACCTAGCTGGGACCCTGCAGTGCGGGTCTCCCGCTCTCCCTCCTGGCTGCGACCTCAGGGTCCCGGCTAGGAGGGAGCACCAGGCTCCCTTCTGGCCAGGACTTGAATGGTCCCAGCCAGAAGGAATCGGCAGCTCCCGTTTTGCCAGGACCCGCACGGCGCTCCAGCTCTTTAGGGTGGCTCGGCGGCTTCCCTAAACAACTGGAGTGCCGGCAATTGCCAGCACAACGCACTCCAGCTCCCAGGAAGCCTCTGGAGGCTTCCCGGGAGCTGGAGCTCAGTCCCGGCAAGAAGGGAGCTGGGAGAGCCGCCCTCCCCTCCTCAGTCCGGCAGAGCAAGCCGTGCGCCGGCTCGCTCTGCCAGGACAAGCCTGGAGCGGCTTCTTGGTTCCGGCAGAACCAGTTGGCGCACAGTTGGCTCTGCCAGGACTGAGAAGCAGTGAGCGACTTCTCGGTCTGGCACAGCCAGCTGGCGCGCAGCTGGCTCTGCTGGGATCAGCGACCCGCCTGCCCGGCTCTCCAGCCAGGGTTCCAGTGGGGGATCCCCTCCCGCTGGAGCCCTGGCTGGGGAGCCCTTCTCCCCAGGACCACGGCTCTCCTGGCAGGGAAGCCGCAGGTCTGGGGAGAAGGGAACAGGGGCTCCCCAGAAGAAGGGAGCCACAGTGACTCCCTTCTGCCAGGGAGCCATGTGATGCTCCCTTGTCCCCCCTGCCCTAAGTCGACCAAGTCGATTTAGGGCGTCCACCCTGCTGAAGTCGACTTAAGAAGTCGACTTAAGCAGTAAAGTCGATGTAAAACAGGTTTTACAAAGTTGACTTTACTTTTCCTTATGTCGACTTAAGCAAAAGCTTAAGTCGACTTAAGGAAACTCCAGTGTAGACGCAGAGTAAATTAAGTCGACTTAAGCAGGCTTAAGTCGACTTAATTTACAAGTGTAGATGCACCCAAAGAGTATTAGTTTACCTCTGCTTAGTGCAGCACCACGAACCATGGGACATGTCCTAAAAATCCCAGCAGTGCATTTTGGAGAGTGTGACACCAATGAAGACACAGTGACTTGGGTAGGCCTTTGCATGTGACTAGGCTAACTGGTGGGCTCTGAACCAGGTGTCGATTCTCTTGGTTAACTCTACAGTGAAGACGTACCTAGGGGGTTGTCTTGAGTGGAGTTTTTTTCACTACAGGTTAATTGATTGAGTCTGATCCCTAGGATGAAGAGCAGACACTGGTGGCCTGGAACCAATAGGTGGGGAGTGGGGAAAACTTACATCGGGGCTTGACAAAATTAGCTCCCAGCTAGGTGCCAGCAATTTTACTTTTGGTCCCCAGAGGACACTCCTCCCCTGCATTTCCTCAAAGGAGCTAAGAGTCAGGCCACAAACCCTGATCAGCATGGCAACCTAGCACCTGGGTTTTGTCGAGTCCTTACTTACATGAAGTATTTTCTTTTCAGAGCGCCAAACAAACATTAAAAGACCTGAGAGAGGCTAGTAAGTAATTTTAATCTACTGATGTGGAAACTGAGACACTGAAATGGTTTGGCCAATCCAGGATGAGAGAACCAGGATTAGAATCTAGGAGTTTAAAGACACCCAAAACCATATTGCCTTTATCTAACCCTTTTCTCCACTGAGATTTCAGCCCATGGAGCTGCACCAATGCAAGACCTTAGCAGGAGCACAATTTGCATTTGTGCAGCTATGCCAGGGGCTAAAATGTCAGTGTAAACAAGTCTAGCTGACGCTGATTTATTTAATAAAGAATGCAGGTTGAGATTGTTACAGGGGACCTTGATGAGAAGCACAGAGGTTATCCAAACTCAGCTGAAAACATACGGTGCCCTGCACAGCAGGGCCATGACTACAGTTAGCACTCCTCCCGTATGCCCTTCAGTTTGCCTCTTTTGGGTGGGAATTAAAATTGCCCTCTTTTTGCCAGGATGTGAAGAAAACAAGTATGAATTGTCGTAATTTACCAGGCTCCTGGGTAAATTTGTATTTCATTCTGATTATGGACTCTGCTCACTAATTGCAGCAATAAAAAGGAATAGTCCATCTTCCAAATGCAAACGGCAGTGCTGATTGTTATTTAATTAGTTGATTCCAGTGTTCCAGGGGTGAGCTCGGGATTCCAATCACGGCGCCTATTATTTCAATAGGATTGCTGAATTAATTAAGAGGACAATAGGATTCTTCATTGTTGATGTCTTAAGAACTTGCAACAATAACTTTAAAATTGAAGGAATAATAAAAAGCCATAATGAATTCCTCTCACCTCCACCCCACCATAAGAAAGGCACCAGTGTTTGGCAGTATACCACCCTCTCCTCCCTAGTGCATTGCACGCCCTGGGAGAGCAGCCGCTGGAGAAGCATTAAAGGTTTTGATTGAAGTTCCTGGCCCTGTGCGGGAGAACATTAGAGTAACATTGTAGGAGAGAGGGAACAACTCTGTCCCTTTGGCTGCCATGTGACTGCCTGTGCCTAGAATGGCAATAGAATAGCTACAGGAGAGAGTGTTACTGGAAATGGAGAATGACAGGGGGAAAGCAATTCTACAGGGCGTAGAGAGAGAGAGAAGTGGGGGTGGATGGATTTGTTGCTTGCCAGATGCAGCACTTGTCTTCCCTTCATCACTCTTCCTTTCTCTCTCGCTCCCTCTATGACGTGCACAGACCTAAACCAAGCAGGGTCAGAGTGGGTCACGGCCTGGGCGGGAGAATTCTGATGAAAAGATCAAGGGTGCTGCCAGTCAATGTTATTGGTGGGCCAGTATGTTGGATTCTCCGTCAATGCTGAACCCAGTGCCTCTGTGTAGTGCTGGGAGATGCTGGACTTTGTCTTCACTGGGGAGTTCGCTCACAGTGCCTACACATGAGTTTACTCCTCTCCAGCTAGCCTAGGTTGAGTGGCAGTGAACCATCTTGCGAAATAATACTCTGGGTATGTCTACACTACGAAACAAGGCCGTGCTTTTAACTCGAGGATGAATTCAAGTTCAAATAGCAGCAAAGATTCAGCTGCCCAAACTGTGACGGTGTTAGCAGCTGATGAGTTAGACTATGGCCTGGGACCGGGTCTACGCTGCAGACCTATATCAGTGTAATTATGTGGCCCAGGGGCGTGAAAAATCCACCCCCCTAAGCAATGTAGCTATATGGACCTAGACCTCCCGTGTAGACAGTGCTAAGTCGACAGGAGAGCGTCTCTTGATGCCATAGCTACCACCTCTCGTGGTGGTGGATACTGCGTCAAAAGGAGAAGCTCTCCTGTCACATAGAAACATCTTCAGTGAAGTGCTACAGACTCAGGGCAGCTGCTCTGCCTATCTCCGACAGGCCAATTAAAAGCACTGTCACGCTCAAAGGGTTTTTGTGTATGAATGAGACTTGAAATAGTGGCAGGAATGGAGGTGTAACTTGAGATAGTTCTTCAGCGAGGACCAACTCCTAGATAGGACTGAAAGGGACTGAAAATTCTGAGAGTTTCCATTGAGTATAGTGATACGGGGAACAAGACTTTTGGGCATTAAAAGTTTGTTGTAATTTTTGTCAAGAAAAGGAGTGTGAACATAGATGCCTCTCTAGATTCAAATGCAGGTAGTTACATTTCATCCACCTAAATTCCCGTTGCATATGGGATTCTTCGGGAACTAATCTTTTGTGAATAAGTATTTTCTCTTTTCACTTTTAAAAATCACTTTCAGGGAACATGGGGACAGTGAATGAAAGCAACAAATAAAAGGTGAGGCTTTATCATACAATGCACCATTAATCTGTGAGACTCATTGCCCAAGTTGTACTATTACTTTTGAGGAAACAATTGGACATTTACATGGCTGACAAGAATACCCAGTTATAATAGTAATTATGAAATGAATAAGAGTTATAAATCCTCATTCTTCAGAGCATAACCTAGTCTCGGATTTATACAGTCAGGGGAGGAAATTTACTGTGACATGTTACATACTGCATCTTTAGAAACTATTGCTTAATCTTTTAAAAGTTTAACTGTATGTTTAAACTAGCCCATGCAGGCACAAAACCTTCAGATTATTATGCTGAGATGGGCCAGACAATATGAGCCCTCAGAATTTTCACAGACCTTTAAATCAGTATATATTTTTGTGTTCCTGGCTCGCTGTGGGGTCTCCCTCTATTCAGGAATCATTAGGAGGTGATTAATGCACCTTCCCAAGGTTGGTTACATGGTTACCCAGTTTTTGAGAATCTGTCCCCAATGGAAAAGGGCTGTGAATGGTTTGAGATATTTCATAAGGCCTGGGAACAAAGGCTTTTGAGGTACAAAGACTGAGCTTGATCTGACAGAGGGGGCATCATGAGGTACAAACTGACATGCCCTGATAACCAAGGCTATGTCTACATTTGAAAAGTTGTCGACTTTATAAAGTTGATTTAATAAGGTCGACTTTAAGTCGACTTAAAGTCGACCTTATTAAGTCAACTTAACAGAAGTGGACTTAACTTTTAAAGTGTAGATGTGGCCCTTTTTCGACCTTATTAAGTCAACTTAATGTTTTAAGTCAGCTTAAAAAGATCCACCTAGGCACTACTCCGCGTCTCCACTGGCTTAAGTCGACTCAATAAAGTCGACTTAAGCACTAATTTGAATTAAAACGAGAAGTTATTAATTCGAACTAACTTTTCCTTAATTTGACTTAAGGAAAGCCCAGTGTAGACGAGGAGTAAATTAAGTCGACTTAAGCCTCCTTAAGTCGACTTAATTTCTAAGTGTAAATGCACCTCAAGAGAGGCAGATCTTTACTGAAGGTGTTTTTTTTTTTTTTTTTTTTTTTTTTTTTAAATATTGCTTTATCCGGGGCAGATTAAACCCAAGTCCGTTTAAGCAATAATTACAAGCAATAAGGTGTTGAAAGGCTCTGGAACCTGCCAGGGATTCCAATAAGAATGGGTGGGGTGAAGCAGGGGTGGGCTTCTGATCAGCTTAAATATACAGTCTCTATTTATCCTTAACTAAATGGATGCTGCTTGGAAAGATTGGCTTGGTTACTTGTAATTACTGGCAGATATCAGTCATATCCCTTTGGAGAGAAAGCTAAGTGTGGGGGCTGGGTGTCACTCAGACCTGTCGGAATAAACACAATAAAGTGCAAACACAGTAAAATGCAACTGGGGAGAGAGACCTGGGTCCCTGCCCAGCAAGCTGACAGCTAGCGGCCGGAGCCCTGAGGGGGCACTCCATGAGTAAACCACAGAGGCGGTAATAGGAGTAGTTTCCTCAAAACTGTGATGTCTACCTTGAGGACAAGTTCCAAAGGGGGTAGCTGTGTTAGTCTAGTTCAGCAAAGCAAACAAGGAGTCTTGTGGCACTTTTAAAGACTAACAAATTTATTTATCGCATGAGCTTTCGTCAGATGCTTTGTCAGATGCTTTCAAGATGGAGAAGTATAGATGAATAGGAGGAAAATAAATGCAGGAAGTGTAAATCATAGGATCAGGTCAAACTGTTACAGCAAATTAATGCAATTGTTTAGATTCAAACAGTGGAGAACAGCATATAGGCGGGAGATGAGGGAAAAGGAAAGCAAAATGACCTGTTAGGCAAATGGATAACAAATCAAAGCTTCAAAGAGAAACTGCAGAATTGTAATTCATATGCAGATTTGACACCATCAACTTAGAGTTAAATAGGGACTATGGGTTTTTTTCCCGTTACAACAAGTAATTTTACTTTCCTTTTCACCCACCTCCCTCCTAGATGCTGTTCTCCACTGTTTGAATCTAAACAATTACATTGATTTGCTGCAACAGTCTGACCTGATTCTATGACTTACACTTCCTGCATTTATTTTCCTCCCATTCATCTGTACTTCTCCATCTTCAAGCATCTGAGAGAGTGGGATTTTCTCCCACGAAAGCTCATGCAAGAGATAAATTTGTTAGTCTTTAAAAGTGATACTAGATTACTTGTTTGTCTTGAAGGCAAGGTTTCTTAGAACTACCACTGCAGGTTTCTTTCTTCCTTCTCTGAAGCATTTGCCCCTGGCTGCTCTTAGGAACAGAAGGCTGGACTAGAGGTATCCCTGCTCTGACCCATTATGGCAATTCCAATGGGTATGTCTACATTAGGAAAGCTTCAGGGGCCCAGCTGCTGCCATGACCGCAGTGCCACACTAGTGCTGATGCTCACCACAGCAGTAGAAGGAGTCGGGGATCTCTCATCACTGTAGTAAATCCACCTCTCTGAGATGTGATAGCTAGGTTGGCAGAAAACTTCGTTTGCTCACCTAGGACTATCTAGACAGGGGCTTAGATGTGCATAATTGCATCTCACAGGATATGAAATTTTTCACAGCCTTGAGCGATGCAGTTCAGTTGACGTAACTTAGCAGTATAGACTGGGCCTTGGTTGCGTAGTGTTGCTGTGCGCTGCTGAAGAGCTGCTGTTTTCCACCCCAGAGGTTTGAAAGATCATTTCAAGTGATCCTTGTGTGTCTATAGTTTGCCCCGTCCATCTTTTGAGACTTCTTTGGCATCCGATCTGTAGCAGAATGTCCTTCCTCTCACATGTGAGTGGATTGTCCAGTAAAGATACCCATGCCCAAGAGAAGGCATCACACTGTCCCAATACTCCTCCTGGGCTGGAACACAGAGTTGGAGTGAAACAGCAGTGAATGCCCTAACAGTTGTTCGTAATCCTGCGTAGAACCCTTTACACACAAAAAAGGAATGTAGGGGAGTTCTTTGAAATCTGCACTAGTTAAGAAGATGGCAGTGAATGAGACTGGCAGGAGGTATCTAAATTTCTCAATGAAAATGGTGGTTTTATTGTGTTTCCTTTCTCTTTTATTGAAAACGTATTCCATTTAACGACCTTTTGGGCAGTTTATTGTGATGTGGCTTTTATTATCACTGACTGCAAATTTGCTGGGATATTACAGCTTAGCAGTTGCAAGAATCACAAAACGAATTTGCTCGAAAAACATTAGGGGAGATATCAAACTTGAAGTGCTATTTTTTCCTAGCTACGGCTGGCCTCATGATTTTCCAATGGCAGGCTCTGTACAAATCATCCTTTCCTTTGTGTCTGTATGCTGTCAGTCTCCGGGGCTGATTTCCCAGACAGAGGAAAGTTGGACAGGCTGTATTCGTTACTCCTCACTTTCCATTTAAAGGCATGCAGCTAACCTCTTTCTAGGAAGGCAGCAAGATCCAGTGGCTAGGGCACTGAACTGGGTGTCAGGAAACTTGGGTTCCATTCCCAGCTCTGCTACTGATCTGCTGTGTGACCTTGGGCAAATCACTTCATCTCTGTTTCCCCACCCATACTTTGTCAGCTTTGTGTATGTGGATCAAAGGCTCTTTGGGGGAGGCATAGTCTGTTGTTAGGTGTATGTACAGCACCTATTCTAATGAGGTCCTGATCTCAGTTGCGGGTGGTTCAGGGGATCATAGGGATATATGTAGACAAGAGTTGGTTGTAATAAATCTAGGGATAATCTCTTTGCCAAAGTGGCCCTTTTTTACATCCTTGCTCAGGAATTAATTGTGCTATTCTTAGAAGGGAAGCCCTCTGTGAAGGCATTGAACTTATGGACTGCAGTGTACAGAGTGCCGTTCAGTGCGGCCTAATTATGAAAAGTGTGGAGTGTTCCCAAGGAACGCGATAGCAGTGCATGTTTTTGGCAGCTCATAGGATCTGACAAACCACAGTGAAAATTGTAGGGAAGTGTAGAGTGGAGGTGTGTTGGGATGGGAATGCACATGTTCTCTGGAAAGTGATTGGACGAGGGTTTAGGGAGGGGAGGGAGAGTGGCATTTCCTTGCCCCTCCTCAAATAAATCCAAGCAGCTCTTATAGGTGACGGGTGCTAGAGAGAACCCCAAGATAAGTAGATTCTTGTCACCAAAGCTTGCATTAAGAAAATGTGTTAAATCTACTGCTCGTGTAGAGGATTCCCTGCACTTCACCCCTGCTTCCCCACAGTACTCACCTCCGCAGCTGCAGCCCCTTGGAAGTGGTGTCAGGGCTGCTGTAGTCCCTGCAGCGTCGTGGAGAGCAGGTGTGTTACAGTGGACACCTCTCTTCTGGTTTTGGAGCTTCCTACTCGCAGGGATAATGTGGCTGGATGATCTCTGTTTTCGAAGGGGATAGGAGAGACTGATGAGCAAATAGTCCTGGGAGCTCCTGGAATCTTTTGTCGTTACTGTTTATTATGTATAGTGGCACGTAGGAGTCCCAGACATGAACCAGGAGCCAGGATCCTGTTGCACTGAGTGGAACGCAGAACATGCTTTTCATTTACTAAAGATCAGGCAGAAAAGCCTCCTCACCATGTAACCCCAGGCCTCCATTTTCCTCTCTTGCCCCATCTTTCTCCCCCTGCCACACACACCTACCAGCTCCTCTTCTTTCCCTGCCAGGCTGATCCCAGAGCCGGTGTGTTCTCACCTGCTAGACTAGGACGCACCCTGGCAGCACTTCAACTGAGCTTTTAGCCAGATGTGAGGAAAGGGCAGTATTTCAGCTTGGCCGGAGCTTCATGAACAAGCACTGTGCCAGAAGAAGGGCTGAGCAGCCAGAGATCTGGTCGGGGTGGGTGTGCGGCACCTTTCTCCACTCCAGAGACTGCAGCCACCGCCTGGATAGCCTTTCTGGATCCCTTGCTGCTGGCTTCAGAGGCTTCCCGTGCAAAGAAGGAGGCTGGCTACTCCTTGGAGTGTGGGAATGAGATTTGGAGGAGGGGAGATATTGAAGGATGGGAACTGGGGCGCAGCAGGGACACAGCAGCAGCAAGAGGATGGAGGGAAGGCTTCTGAGGGCAGGGAAAATGTTCAAGATCCATTATCAGATTGACGTTGCCATGTTTTCCCATCATGTCTATCGCTCTCTTGACAAGTCACCAGGATGCAAATTCTCCTGAATCAAAATCAGATCCAGAGGACTTGAGAGGTGGAAAGGGAGGAAGGGGGGACTGGAAAGGATGTAGATACTATGGATCTTTATCCCTTTTTTACCTATTATTTTTTACTTTGAACCATTACAAACTCCTTGTGCTGTGCAGCAAGAAGAGGGGGAGAGGAAACGGGAAGAAATTAGTTTGTCTCCTCAGTTTCCTCTCATTCTTTAGAAGTCAGAGTTGGAGAAAATGTCTGTCGGATGATCCTGTGCAGGATTCTTCCCTAGAGTCAACCCTCTTCTTCTTGTAACCTGGCCTCACCTTCTTCATACTCCCATTTTCACCTCTCTTTTTTTTTTGCCTTAGCTGCTGTCTCCAGCACAAGAAAATCCACCCCCACCTACCTCTGTCTGTCATAACTGAGTGTCTCCAGACTTCTAAACTTCTTTAATTTCTCTTTTTTTCCAATATGTAAAATGAGTTTTTCCTTTTCGTGGCTGGCCATTTTTTGTTGTTAGGTGTTGGACTCGGGCAGGGCTGAAGGGAAGGATGGTGGGTGGAGGGGTGGTTGGCAACAAGTATTTTGAATATTATGAGGTCTGTTTGTTTATTTCTCACCTTTGTGGCAGAAGAAACTTTGCTGAGAACTTGTAGAATTTGTAACCAAAGCAGAAAAGGGGCCAGTTCTGTTGCTGGGGCTTGAAGGGGAGGACAAAGGTTTGCTGACCTGCCATTCTGCATCTTTGTGATCAGAAACATTGGAAGTTAGGTGAGGAATAGTCCTTCAGCCAGGAGATGCAGAGATAAAGAAGCCGGGGGAGGTAGGGAGGAGATGAATAGGAGAGGTAAAGAAAAGAGAAAGGATTGAGAGAAAAAAAGAGCAACGAACACCCTGGAGATCTGGAAAGGAGCCAGAGAGAGAAGCACACAAAAGACTGGGGAACTGACAGTCAATTTACAGTCTCCTGGAGGGGCATGGGGGAAAAAAAACCCTTTGACTGTTTGTTTAAAGGAAGGTTATTTCTAATAAATTAGTCATTGAATTTAATCTGCTGTTTTCCTAATTCCACAAGGACATGCACTTTGTGGAGGAGCAAATCAGAAGACCCTATGCAATGAAATGGGGAAATGGTGCATCCCTCTATTCATTCCAGAGCTAAACTTGGCTTTAAACCTGCATATCATCTTAAGGTTAGAAGGGACAGATTCTATTCTGTATGGTCTTTTACCCCACTCTCGTCGTCGTAATATCAGAGCACTTTCCCATAGTGCATTAAACTGTGGGACTGCACATCTGTCATGAGTTTTGTTCTCTCAGAGAAATATGTGTAGCAGAGTGTCTTGTTTTGATAATACATGTTGCTCAGCATTTACGCTGGAGAAGGTGAGGTCAAAGAAATGTGCCTTGAATGCAGGCTGGCAGGTGCTGAGGTTTGTGTTGGTCCATAGCTCCTGTGGGAGTTCATTGCAGAGCCTCTAGGTCTCTTTCTGCCAAATGATTTAAAACCTTGCACCTTTCCCTAGTGATGCTGATGCAGGTTGCACAATTTAAGGGAAAGGTGTTTTGGAGTAACTCAGGTACACAGGGAGGGGAATGGGGAGAAATTACTGAAGAACAGCATTTAACCATCTTCACAACTGGAGCTGTAGGTTGCTGCGAATCCGAGTTTGAGACACATCGTGTCAGTGCTTCGCCTGAGCCAAGTGATGTTGGCCCCATCTGCTCCGACCAGGAGAATAACACCAAAGATCAGAAACAACAGCTGCAGCATCTCCTGCCGCTCTACTCATTCCAGAATCTGTATCATGGCCTCTTTCTGCTGCTCCAGCACCTGACCTAGCATCAGCGATTCTCGTGCCTGCTTCAAAACTCTTTGCTCAAACCGCGCCCCTAGCTGCTTCAATATTATCACCTCCCATCATTTAGCTCAAGTCCTCCTGAGCCCCTGAACACCCCACTGCTCTAGCACTGATGCCCGCAAGACTTGATCTTTCCAGACAAGCATCACCTGCTCCTGCTGTAGTTGCCATTGATCACTTCACATTTCCACCCCCGCAACTACTTCCCCATATTTTCTGCTGGAGCATTTTATCTGCTCCTGGATCGCCAATTAGGTTAACAGAAAAGTTCAAATAAATCTGATGAAATGCTGTCATTAAGCAGGCACTTGGGAGCTGAGGGTGACCTAGCAGTAGAAAGAAAAAGCCAAGCTCCCGATTCGCTTAGCTCTGGGACAGGTATCGGGTAGGACCAGACATGCTAAGGCTGGCAGAGAGAATGCAACCAGGTAGTACATTTATTGGTTGTATCAGCCACTGTCTCCTTTGACAGGAATATAGATGCAATGGTTCTTTTTCACTCTCTCTGAAATTGCTTTGTAATAACAGTAGGAGTTGGAGAGGCATTTTTATTGATTAAACAATCGAGGCTATTTGTCTTTACAAACCCAAAAATATAGAGGTGTCTTTTGCTTCCTACATATACATTATACACTTTTATTTATTAGAGGCAACACACTTGGTAATCAAGTTGATGTTTATGATGGGTTGGTTCACAATACTGGTTTGAGATGAGAAAAGGGGAGTGGAAGTGCAAAGGAAATCTGATATAAATATTCTGAATACTAAGGGCTGGAGTAGAGGGAATTGAAGAGATGAAAGAGATCAAGCTTTGGCTTAGTGCTGGGAATACATGATCTAGAGGAAAAAACTGCTACAAAGACATGTCTCTTTCTAGTCTTTCCCCAGTGATTTCCCGACATTTCCCCCAAATGTGATTTCAGCTATTGGAAACCTCACACTGCATGCAAATCTCACCCTGAACCTGATGCAGAGGGAATGGGTGATTCCATATCTCAGACATTTGTACAGTTTAAACAGTCAGATTTTCAGCACCTTGAACTGGGATGAGATATTCCTGGTGGATTTATGTCCATGTACAGGAAGAATACACTTATGTACTCGTTAGTTGCATCTGCATTTCATTTTGCATGGGCATGCAGGTGCTTTCTGTTTCCATATCTGTGTGCTGGGTGGGGTTTACCTCTGTGTGATATTTGTGTTCTGAATATCCTGACACACTTTTCTCTCTTTGAATATAGGTGATTGCTTGTCTTCCTGTCTGTTCCATCTCATGTGGGACTTGACACTTGGAAATGAGTTGGTTAGCATGTGTATTGTGCATGTGTGCTTTCACATATGTGACCTATTAACTTAGGAGTGTGCCTTTGTCTGTTCTGTGTATTTTGTCTCTCTCCAAATGCATGTTTGCATGTGTAGATTTTGTGTGTGGCTTTGTGTGTTTGAGCATCTCTCTGACAGTGGGTGTATTTCTGAATACATTTCAGTTGGTTTGGGGGACATGAGCCCCCTCGGGGGGTCACTTGGAGGCGGTTCCTGCTGTCAAATACTAGAGTTTTCCTCAAAGAAGCTTCCTGGCTGACTCAGTGCAGTTGTGTCTGAGTGAAAATCCCTGTTCATTGTGTCTCTGGCTGTGGAGTGGAGGGAGACACTTTAGCAGAGCTTTATTGTGGCATGCAGGAGGTAGTATGGATTCCTCAGGCATCTGCATGTCCCTTTGGTTACATCCTTGGAAATTCCCTGGTCTACCTTCCTTGACAGACAGACAAAGCGTGATGAGAAACCATGGCGCCATTGCTGTAAGGCTGTTTGTCTTGACGTAAATAAACATGACTGAATTGTTAAGAGATCATACTAATCCCAGCACTGATGCTGGGTTTTTTTGTCCTAGTTCTTCAGGTCTTGGTATAAAAACCCTCTTCAGTCACTTGACTGACTGACTCCTGCCAAACTATATTCATGACATTCAGTTTCTTGTCCAGAACTGGGAACTGCAACACAGGCTGCGTCTACACTGGTAAATTAAGTCTACTTAAGCTTGCTTAAGTCGACTTAATTGACCCTGCGTCTACATTACAGTTTTCTTAAGTCGACTTAAGCAGCTTGCTTAAGTTGACTTAAGGAAAATAAAGTCGACTTAATTAAAATTAAGTCGGCTTTATAACACCACCTTCCTATTAGACCTAAGGCTTAAGTCGACTCCCTAGAGTCGACTTAAGCCAGTGTAGACGTGGGGTAGCCCTAAGTTGACTCAGGGCACAGGGGGAGCCTGGCATGCCTAGGTACAATGGGGCAAAGGCTGAACCCCTTGGCATTGGGCAAGGGGTGCCCCCCCTGCACCTGTGGACCTCCCCTAGGTGTGGACGCTCTAGGTCGACTTTCTAAGTTCCCCTTTAAGTCAACTTTAATTTTAAGTGTAGACGCACTAAGTCGACTTAACTAAGTCGACTTAAAGTCAACTTAAAATTACAAGTGTAGACATAGCCACATAGAGTGGAGGAAAAGCCAATTCCGCTTGAACTTTCTTTGTGGGTTTGGGTTTTTTTAAAATTCGGTATCTAGTGCACACAGTTGCTTTCACTAGCTTTTAATCAGTATAGTGGTGTGTCTGCCTGAATTGCATGTGTGCGTGCATGTAAATACAAGGCTTACACACTAGTAGCTGGATTGCCTTGTCGGTGTCTGATGGGCCATGAGTATATTTGGGTTGTTCTGTATGGATTTGTTCCAAACATGAGTGCATGATATCTCATGAGTGTGAAGGTGTCTGTGTGCTATCTGATATGAGTTGGTCTCTGTCAGCAATTGCTGTGGTGGATTGTGTCATCACAGCAGGACCAAATCACCGTTATTGACTTGGCAGTCCCAGATGGGAGCATTTTACAGTCTTCCAGCGCTTTTCATCAAAAGAACTCCGCAAACTTTTCAAAGTTATTCCTGTTTACAGCTCTCCAGACAGAGCTGGTAGACAATTTCCTGCCAGAATGGGTTTCTTCTTGTTGTTTTCTGAGAGTTTTTCTGGACCAGTTGGAAATTTTGTAAAAACAAAAAAAGAAGCACCCCCCCTTTTTATATGAGTGTTTATCAAAGAATTGACATTTTTTGATGACTGTGGGAGGTGGGAAAGCTGGTTCCCCCCTACCTCTGCAAAAATTCAGTTCCTTGGTGAAAAAAACCATTTTAAATGAAAATTAGACATTTTTTCATTAACGTTTCTGTTTAGTCAAAAAGTTCTTTCCCAGTCAGCTCTATTTACAAACAATACATAGGAATGAATTCATCCTCGTATCTACAATGGTGATTGTCTCCTTCCATGTTGACTGGCTTGCTCTCCTTTTTACCTTCCTTTTTTTCTGTGAATTCAGTCCTGATGCTGGAGGTCAACTCATTTTACGTACTAGGAAACTGGGATACAGAGAGGACAAGAGGCTAGGTCCAAGTTAACACAGCAGAACAGTGGCAGAATAGGATTAGAACCCATCTCTTCTGATTCCCAGCCAATACTTTATCCACTGGACCATAGTGCCTCTCTGTGGCAACCGTGGCGGATTGATGCCATGTGTCCACAGAAGAGGCAGGGCATGGGGAAATGCATAGCAAGCTGGTCCACTTAATGTTCCCCCGCCCCAGCCCTGCCTTGGTGGGAACTCTTCTAAGGATGAGAGGGGAACTTAATCTCCATTGTTCGCTACCTCCTTACTCCCCTTGTTGGAGGCCTCAGCAAAAGATTAATCAGTGCTAGAAGTGACAACGGGCAATCGGTCTGAGGAGACTTCACTGGCCTCTATTATGGAGAATAAAATGCAGATTGCAAGTGAGCGCAAATCATAAGATGCTTCAGTTTGGCCATGATGAAAATGGCCATGGAACTGGAATCCAAGGAAATGGAACCCAGTATCCTTGAAGACAAAAGGCTATGTCAGCCACCTACCTCACCCCACCTCTGTATCTTCACTTTGATAATGAAGATGACGTCTTCCAGCTGGGAGTGAGCCCACGGGTGTTACTACACTAAGCCATGGCAGTGATTTCTGCCAGTGCTGAATGGCGAAAGGCTGTGATGTCACACCGAAGTGTCTTACTCCATTCTATGGATCTGCATTAGTCTTCAGAAGAGCATAGCTCAGAAAACTCAGAAATTTGCTTTGGAAATATCCCTCCTTTTCTGATTTGCTTTGCTCGCTCAGTGGGATCTTTTAAACTCAGGTGTTTTTGTTCCTCCTGTCCATAGAGAGCTATGGTCTCTGTCTTCTCTTGAGCACCTTTCCTTTCTTTTCATGCCCCCCATTCCCTTTGCCAACTGCAGAGGATTGCACATGCCTGTTCAGTGTGTGTGGGGGGGGGAGGCTGGGGGAGCGCATAATAAGTCATTCATGTAGAAATCCAGAATTAAAAAGCTGGGACGAGAAGAACCAGCCTGGGTGTCTTCACACTGCAGTTGCTTTAATGCAAAGGATTTTTTAAGCTGGCTGAAGAAGTTACTTTCCTGTATTTGGTTTTGCAAATCTTCTTCATCTGAATGTTTTAAAAATCACCCCTCCAGCATCTTCTGTGAGCAACAAAGAGGCCAGATACTTCAGGCAAGATGAAAAGTGGCCACCCGTATTGCTTATGTGATGCTCAGGTTGGAACTGAAGTCACTCCGATTTTGTTTTGGTCTGACACCCGGATTTTTTATTTCTTTATTTCTTTATTTTAATACTTGTGATTGATCTTCCAGGATACTCTTTGGTTCAGTCAAGTCACCACAGTGGCGTCCTTTTTTCACTGCATGGTCAGTTCAAATCCAGGTGGGGTAGAGAGTGAACAAAAGTTTGATGTCTGTGTGAAATGATTTGGCAGTTACCATGGCAACCCTCTAGTGTCCACATCACACAATTGTCACAACAACGTTTCTTGTTCTTCATATTCTGGTGGTGCCTAGAGGCCACAACTCTTGGTGGGGCTCATTAGGTATGGGGCTGTGTGGATGTTTGGTAAGAAACAATTTTTGTGGAATGTTAGTAACTTTGGGTCTAAAATAGTGGTTTTCAGTTTATTCCACCCTGAGAAACTAATACACTAACTTCCTCACCAGCCTAGGGATGATTAGCCACACAAAATTAATCTTTGACCCTTGGGACTGGGATCCATTTTGCATCCAAATGATGCAAACAAAACTTCCAGCTGGGACTTTCTACTCAGCTACGACTCCCAGGGTTTCCCACCCAGAGCTGTTTATCCTTCCTTTTGGACTACTGCAGGAGACTGTTCATCCTGGCAACTTCCTTATTCCCCATCACTTGAGTCTCTTGCTGCCTTTTAGAATCACTTACTTCCTTCTGGGCTGCGTCTGGTCTGACGATTAACTAGGCTAGTTGGATTCAGGCTTCTGGCCTTTTAAAGGGACAGGCCAGTAGGCCACACTTTTAGACTCTTCTTGGGACTCTCCTCTCAGTTAGGATCATGGAAAAATCAGGGCAGTTGCATCCCAGAGGCTGAGACTCCTTAGGCTAACCTGAAAGACTTCTCTTGAAATGAAGGACATTTGAGAGGTGAGGACCTCAATGGAACCTGCATAATGTTTCTTTGGATGAAGTTGATAGCTTTCATTCCCTTTGCCTGTCTTCCATTAACTTGGATGTTCTTTGGTGTGACCTTCTCTGGAAATGGACAAAGTGCAGTGTGTGCTGGGTGGCTAATGATGGAAGGGAAGTACATCTGGAAAAATATTGAGCTTGGGTAATGGGAGTCAATTTCTTCAGCTTCTCTTTTGGATGCAAAGTAAAAAATTGCCATTTGGCTTTACTTGACAGCTTTAACAGATTAGAAACTGGATTGCGGGGCCGAGGGGGGAGGTTGCTAGTATGTTCTAGAATGTACAAGCATTTCCACCTGCCACCTTGTTTGATTGTAGTCTTGCTGCCTTGCTCCTCCTTTCTTAATTTCACAATACAGCCTTCTTTCTATAACGATATAGGTAGTTCTAAATGCCCTTTGTATTGCAGAGGAGGAAAAGAAAGAGAAATCATAAAATAGATGATCCCATGGTAGCAGTTGTTTGGTGAGAGAATCCCAGTGAAGCTGCTCCCTTCTCTAATTAGAAATCTGACTTCCTCTTAGGAAGGATAACGTCTACATCTCAGATTCCTGTTCTTGCTCCTAATTACGTCTCGATTAAATGAATAAAGACATTGTGTTTTGTACATTTTACTTATGGAGTTGCTGAGGCAGAGAATGTCAGTTGGAAATATCTTTCTTTTTTTCTTTTCCCCTCCACTCTCTTCCCCCTCCTCCCCTTTTCCAAGAGATTAAAAACCCAAGTGAGTCAGAGGCTGATGCAGGCAGTTGGGATTGGGGGAAAAAAATATATGCCTGTGCATCCTTTCTGGAGTGCTGGAGTTAGGACCTTGGTAGAATATGTCTGTTGGGGTCTGCATGGGGCTGATAGGATGGCTGGGTGGAGGAGCTAGCTTTTAGGTAGGGTGGATCTGTGCTGATTGGTCACTTGCTGTATCAAGAATCAAGAGAAGTTTCAAGTACTAGGATGGGTCCAGTGGAAGACTTGAGGTATGTCTTCAATGCATGGTTAACCTGGGCTCTCACCCAGCTTTTAGCCCATCTCCTCCCCCTCACGACCTACAAACCTTTTACCTGGGTTTGGAAGTGTTTCAAACCAGGCCCAGCTGGAAGTACAGATTAGAACTCTACTTACTCTGCTCTCTGTCAGGCTGGAACCTCACCTTGGCCATTGAAAACACGGGCTAAATCCCTTGACTGCTGGTTATCCTCCAGTGCTTTGCCACTATTCTCCCAAAGGGCAGAAAAGTACTCCCACAATGGCTGGGGAAAGGGTTGCTGGGAGCAGCAGCCCAAAAAGTTAACAAACATACTACCAGATACACATGGGCAGGTGCAGAAGCAGGAAGGACACGTAGCTTGGGTATAGCATTGCAATTGGGACACTCACACCTGGGCTAAGCTAACTTGGGTGTGCAGACCAAGGGGTCAATTGTGGTGGGCTTCTCTGCAGAGAACGATCTGAATCTCAGTTGCTGTAAATTAAAGACATGTTCAATTTAGGGTCTCTACACTGCCAGAATGGTGTGAAAGAGGATCAATGCCAGTGAGGGTATCTCTACACTTCAGAATTATTCAGGAATGTCTGTTCTGGATGAAGTATTCTGGATTAATTCCATATTTGGATGCTGTTATTCTGGAATAAGAGTGCCTTTTTCTGAATTAGCTTAATCCAGTCTGGAAAGTAACTGGGAATAAGGCACTATTATTACTCTGAATAAGAGCATCCACACATGGAGTTAATCTGGAAGAATTAATCTTCCTTAGGCTATGTACACACGATCAGATTAAAGCGCAACATGGCAATCGCGCTATAAAACTCACGTGACCTTTATTGCGGGACAACGCGTACACACGTTGCTCCTTGCAACGCAACAAAATTACATGAATTATCGTGGTTGAGCACAATGACTTCTGGGCACCTATCCCATCATTCCATTTTCCCTAAATCGGCGCTATGAATCATGGGATGAAGGAAAGGAATGCAAAGCGCCATGGGTAAAGTGTCAGTTTCCCATGGTGCTTTGTGTTCCCCTAGCGTCTTCGTCGTTTCCAATAGCAACTCGCGCCTATTTTCAACAATGCAGTGACGCACCGCACCACTTGCAATCAATCACAACAGCGACAGCATGGATCCTGCTCTGATCTCCACTGTCACCTTCAACATTCTGAATACATCGCGGCTTGTTGCTCAGTACGCTATGAGCTCCGAGTCAGACGAGGACACCGAGGAGCAGGGGCTGATCGATGCCATGCAGAGCAACAGCACCGCGTTGCTCAGCTCCTTCACCGATCATCTGCACACGGTGCAATGCCGTTTCTGGTCGAGAGAGACGAGCACCGAGTGGTGGGATCGCATTGTTTTGCAGCTGTGGGATGACGAGCAGTGGGTACAGAACTTTCGAATGCGGAAAGCAACCTTTCTGGAACTGTGCTCAGAGTTGGCCCCTGCCCTGCGACGGAAAGACACCAACATGAGGTCAGCCCTAACCATGGAGAAGTGTGTTGCGATTGCTGTATGGAAGATGGCGACTCCCGACTGCTACCGGTCCGTTGCAAACCAGTTTGGAGTCGGGAGGACCACCGTCGGATTAGCCCTCTCACAAGTGTGCCAAGCCATCAATCGCATCCTGCTACGGAGGACGGTGACGTTGGGCAATGTTCGAGAGATTGTGGACGGCTTTGCTGCCATGGGATTCCCTAACTGTGGGGGAGCAATAGATGGCACACACATCCCAATTTTGGCTCCAGACCATCTCGCGATGGAGTACATAAACAGGAAGGGCTACTTCTCCATGGTGCTGCAAGCACTCGTGGATCACAAGGGTCGTTTCACGGACATCAATGCTGGGTGGTCGGGAAAGGTGCATGATGCCCGCATTTTCAGGAACACTGGTCTGTACCGGAAGCTGCAAGGGGGTACCTTTTTCCCTGATCAAAAAATAACAGTGGGGGAGGTGGAGATGCCCATAGTCATCCTCGGAGACCCAGCATACCCACTGATGCCATGGCTCATGAAACCCTACACCGGGAACCTTGATCGCAGCAAGGAGCGGTTCAATTACCGATTGAGCCGCTGCAGAATGACTGTGGAGTGTGCCTTTGGCCGTTTAAAAGGGCGCTGGTGATGTTTGTATGGGAGGCTGGACTTGGCGGAGGAGAACATCCCTGCCGTGATTGCGTCGTGTTGTGTCCTCCATAACATTTGTGAAAGTAGGGGAGAAAAGTTTTCCCCTACGTGGGCTACGGAGGCACAGCGCCTCGAGGAAGCATACGAGCAGCCAGCCACTAGGAGTATTAGGGTGGCACAAGGAGAGGCTGCCCGCATAAGGGAGTCACTTAGGGAGCATTTTAATTATGCCCTCCCCTAGTTAACTTCCATGACGCATCAGGTGCACCTTAGGATCATTTCAATAATGTGTATAAATAAACGCATTCTTCAAAGTATTTGTTACTGTTTTTATTAAAACCTAAAAGGTGGGGGTGGGGTTACAGGTTGGTGTAGCTCCGGGTCTCATAAAAGTAGCTGGGGGGGGGGGGGGGACTGGATGTTGTCCTGTACCGGGGGGAAGGGTGGCCTTCAAAGAAATGCTTTGAGGGACTTCAGTGAGTGGGAGGCAGACACGGCTGAACTGTCTGGAGTGGAGCCTGGACATTTATTGCCTGGGACTGCAAAGCAATCATGCTCTTGAGCAGTTCTGTTTGCTCCTTCATGACGCTTATCAGTTCGTCCCTGTGTTTCTGCCTCCTCTGCTGGGATTCCTCTCTCCAGGCTCTATTCTCCCTTGAGGATTCCTGTGTTGCTTTCAGCAGCTCGTGAAACATATCCTCCCTGTTTCTTCGAGCACGCCGCCGAATGTTTCTCATTCGGTCAGCTGGGGTAGACACCGGCCTTGTGAAGCTCAATTCTAATACAAAAATAACAATAAAGACATTGTTAACACATAGCATAGATAACCAATGTAACCTTCCAGTTGCACATTGCACTGGAAGGTAGAGGGCGGTCAACACACTACGCTTCGCTGAAGCAGACAAGGTACGTTCTAATAGATGGCTTACCGGGGGCTAAGAATCTGCAGAGGGCACACAGATGGAACCAGATATCTTTCTCCTCAGAGTGGCCCTGCCATCTAGAATACATCTCCTGCATGCCACCGGTAGCAAGCCAGGACCGTATGCTGCTGCACTGTGTGCTGCCATGGTTCCCAGGGCTGTGCTTTGCAGCTGGAGAGGCAGAGTATCCGTCTTTGGGAGCGTAGACACAAACGCTCTCCCATCTAACCTGAGTATTAGGCTCTGGAGGTACATTGAGGAAACCTTTACTGACCTAAATGCAGATGATTATTTTACAATCACTGCTTGTATTGATGCCCTTCTAATGAATGCAGAGTAAATAGCGTGCACAGCGGGGACCCGCAAGCACCCCCACCCCTGACAATGATATTTTAGCAGAAGCCAGAGCTGAACGAAGGAGAAACTTACCTGAACCCCTCTCTGCCGCCTCAGAGAACACGCTGCAGTTCAAGCCTTGGGTGGACGTCTCAGCGGGGCTGCTGAAGAGCTCCTGGCTACACGCGGTTGCGCTTTCCTCCGTGTCATCCTCCATCTCCTCCTCCTCCTCCTCAACAACGTCCTCATCCTGCTCGGCTCTGGCAATCACTGGATGAGGGGGGGCTGAAGTGTCCACGGGACTCTTGGCAGTGGTTGTTGGGTCCCCACTGAGGATGGCTTCTATTTCCTTGTAGTACCTGCATGTAGCAGGCGCTGATCCGGAACGGCGGTTTGCCTCCTTCGCTCGGTGATAGGTTATTCTGAGCTCCTTCACCTTTGATCTGCACTGCACTGTGTCTCTATCATGCCCTCTCTCTGACATGGCCCGAGAAATTATGCCAAATGTGTCATAATTCCTCCTGCTGCCGCGTAGCTGCGCCTGCACAGCGGACTCTCCCCACATGCTGATCAGGTCCAGCACCTCTGCCGTGCTCCAAAGGGGTGCGCGTCTTCCACGGCGTGCCGCCATTGCTACTGATGATCGGAGCCCAAACACACTCCACGAGGAAGAGAGCAGGAAGTGAAACAGACTAGAAATTTGAAAATCCTGGGAATAAGTTCGGGGCAGGGCGGGGACAGTTTCGTCATGGCCACAGAGCGGGTGGGGGGAAGACCAGAGAGGAAGACTTTGGAATGCTGGGACACTTCCGGAGGCCAGTCAATGCGCGGTAAGCGTACACACGAGAGCAAAAGCGCAACAGCTGTTCCACGTTAGCTGTTACCACCCTCGTCGAGGTGGTTTTTGTATTGCGCTACAACAAGGCAGTTAACGCGCAACAGCCCTATTGCACATGTGTACGCCGTTGTTGCTATCGCGCGGTAATGAGTTTTAATGCGCGATAAACTGATCGTGTGTACAAGGCCTTAGATTGACACCCTACTTTATTCTGGTATAATTTTTACATGTAGACAGCCCCTGAGAATCAGGCCCAAGGTGTTGAGCTAGCAGGACGTGCAGGTATAGTTAGTGTGCCTGGATAGAGATACCAGACCTGTACTTACTTCGTAGTCCATTCTGCTTCTTTCCCCTCTGAAGCTCTTAAGTCTGGCCACTATTGGAAGACAGGATACTAGATGGATCATTGGGCTGGCCCACCCAATACGGCCAGTCTTATGTTCTGCTTGTGCCACTTGTGAATGGACTTTCCCAATTCCCCACTTAAATCTGACTTAAGCCTGTGCCCTTTCGCCTAACATTCATTTCGGGAAATGGAAGCAAATGCAAAGACACTGTGATTTAAATGCAAAGCCGGTCCAGAGATCTTGTTTGTTGCTAGGGCAGAAGGGCAAGTGGTAGGAAGAAAGCTATCCCACTGCTGTCTATTGGAGAAAGAAGGTTAAACGTTATTGGCATGGTGTACAGGTGAATGGATCAGAGACTGCTGCGCATTGTTAAGCCTTCAGCCGCTGTTATTATGTAAACATCATAGGGTGCAATCTATTAGACGGAAAACTCCATTGCTTGTGGTATTTAAATGTTGACTGGAAGAAAAGGCACTACAAATATATTTAGGAAACAGTCCTTCTGGGGCAAGCAGATGGCCAAGAGATGGGTGAGAACTATTAGGCCAGATTTCTCCCTGGATAATTCAATTTGGTTTCTTGTATTTTACTATTCTGTGAAATGAGGGAGGGAAAAAGCCTGCTACAAAGTAGTCTGGGAAATGGATTTTCCCTTGGCCGTTGGATTGTGTTATAAGATGTTAGTTCACATGTGTTAACTTACACAATGGCAAAAACGATTTGATATTCAGTGCAGACAAGTAGTGTACTGTGTAAAATCAAATCTGCCAGTCTTGCAGGGTTAACCATGTCCTACTGACTATCTGACATAATATAAACATCATAGCTTTTATCTGTATTAAATGATGTTAATTATGTTAGTTTAAACATGAATAGCATGGTCTGTTTGCCTCAGTGTGGATATGACCTTCCAAAAGTGTTTCATTGTTACTCTTTTGCACAAGAAGGCTTAACTGGAGGCAATAGCGTAAAGTTTAAAGAATATATATGTGCAATTTGGAAATAAGAGGATGGGGAAAATGTGTTTGATCTCTCTCCTAGAAGGCATGCTGATGGGTCCTTTTATATAGGAATTGTGCTTCTCCAGATAAATTCTCATGGTTCAAAAGTTGATGGTGTATTTTCCCCCCTTACCTTGAATTAATTTGCTTTCATCTACTGTGAAACGGAGATAGGAGGTTTTAAAAGTCTTTTGAAGAAAGGTCTAGTGGAATCAATAGTCATGATTGGAGTTCTAGGATTGGATTTGACATATATCTTATAAGAAGATCACTCGGTGATCATTCTGTCTCATTCTGAATCACAAAGACTGAGTTACTTGCTTTATGGATTATGTCTTGAGGCCATAGTTTGAGGATTAAATAACAGAAGAAAATTTGTTTATTCCATTTTTTTATTGGATTCAAATTTTGTATCAAGAAGGCTGGGTTTATGGTTACAGAGGAAAAAGAATTTCAAATCTCTACTTACCTGATCCTTGCAATAATCTCTGGGAAGAGGTAAGACACCGTTGTGCTGAAATAGAGAACAGAGGATTTGGCCTAAACCACAAAAATTATGACCAGAGGGAGAGGCGACTAAAGAACCCTAATAATAATGAGTGTACAGTACCTAGTCTTGCAATATTTGGTGTGTTTTCTTAAACCCCCAGCTCTTGGAATCCTGTGATTTTGTGAGAATTTTACCTAGCTCTCCCTGTTACAGAGAGCAGGTTGAAAATGTGACTTGAGTGTACCCAAAAGGTTCAAAAACTAAAAGAAAGTAAAAAAGAACCTGTCATTTATTTTTATGTTAAATCTCATGATTTTTAACTCCATCACACCACTTTTGGGGATGGAGTCTTGATATTTTAATGCTTGGCGTTGGCGATAGTGAAAGTTGAACCGGATATTTGAATCTGTGCTAACCGAACAATCAGACCCAGGTGAAATTCTGGGAGCTGTGCCACGAGTCCATTGCACATGGATCCATTGCAGAATTGGGCCTAAGATTGCAAAGGGAGTCCGACATTCAAAAGGAACTGACTCTGTTTTGACAATGCTAGTTCAAGGAGCAACAAACATAAACTTGTGAGGCTTTAGGGAGCACTCATTTCAGGCTTTCAAGCTTTTACCTACTACCACAAAGGTTAGAATCAGTCAAATAATCATTTGAGAGTAGGAGCTGGGCCAGGACTATAGAAAAAATACCAAATATCACAAGACTATGATCAAATCATGAAACTTAGCAGCACTGCTTATTGTCCGGTGCACTCCAGCTTGAAAAGTTTGCTGTCCAATCAGTGGGCAGAAACAAAGCATGTGACCCATCACCTACCACAATTTAGAAATAATAACCTTTAAAGAGTTAACTGAGTTCACTTTTGTGCAGGGGGTTAGCCTGAGGTCTATGAACCATTGAGGACCTCCAGGAAAGAAGCATGAGATCTATGAATCTACTTTTGAGGACCTCCAGGGAAGAAGACTCATATCTAGATCAGTCTTTAAACAGAATGAAGAGTGACAACAGAGTCTTGTGGCACTTTTAAAGACTAACAGATTTATTAAAGCATAAGCTTTCATGGATTACAGCCCACTTCCTCAGATGAAACCCACAGAAACT
>ML685846.1:69798-100097 GCA_007922175.1 Pelusios castaneus | reverse complement strand
AGCCGTATTAGTCTATTTCAGCAAAATATATGAGTCCTGTGGCACTTTTAAAGACAAATACATTTATTAAAGCATAAGTTTCTGTGGGTTTCATCTGAGGAAGTGGGCTGTAATCCATGAAAGTTTATGCTTTAATAAATTTGTTAATCTTTATAAGTGCCACAGCACTCCTTATTTTTTTATGAGCACAGTGATTTTTCTTTTTTCCTCCTTCAAATTATACAGATGCTCAAACTTAACTCACAATGGGAAAAAACTAATAAAAAAATGGCCTCTCATTGCTTGATTTATTGTCCAAACCTTTTGTACCAAGACTTCCAGTCTCATAAAATATTAAATACATCCATATATTGAATATCACATTTTGATATGTTTCATGCCTCATTTGCAACTGGAGTCAAGGACAACTTCACATTTTTCATGGCAAAAGGCCCAAGCTTGTCTTACTTTTTTTTTTTTTTTTTTAAACTACTTTCTTCTTTACCTACGTCCATTTGCATTAAGTCTTGGCAACCATAGCAACCTGCTCCAGCGTCAGAACACTTTGCCTTGGTCATCCTGTATATTCAATAATTTGGGCCAGATATGTATTAGCCACCTAAAGGGAGTGTGGCTAATAGGGAAGGGGCCATCTACACTTTGGCTGTACATTTTAGGCTAAGGAAGGCAGCCCTTGGCTGGCTGTCTCTAAAAGTGTCATCTTTAAACAAAAGGCTGTTTTGTTAAACAGCTCACGTGATATAATGAAAGGATTAGATGGGATTTTCTGCCACTGTTAGGGGTGATGCTTATAGTTCCTGTTAATTAGAAAAGGCTCAGTATCTGGCTCAGTCCTGATCTAGGTGGGAGTTTTTAGTTATTGCTTCTCACTTTGGGGAGAAACATCTAAATCTTGTTGCTTTCTGATCTGCTCTGTGAGCTCATCAGTGCCAAGAGTTTTCCAGCCTCTACAGTTCAGTGGAGAATGCAGCCTGAACTAAAACTGTTGGCTGGATGTCAGGACACTTGGATTGAAACTCCCGTTCAGTTATTTGGCGTTCTGTATAAACCTGGGCAAATAATTTCAAATTCCTGTGTTGGTCCATTCCACCTTGGGAATAGTAACACTCACCCATTTTTTATTAAGGGCTGTGAGAGGAAATGTGCTATATCTAGACAAGTGTAAAGTATTGGGTGCCAGTTCGCCATGCCCCTGGAGCCATACAGGGGATACGCTATGGGCTGAGAGGACCACCAGGGAATACAGTCTGTAGAGAATATGGTCTGTACATGGACTGTCTGTACAGGGAACCACCTTCCACCAGCCTCTGCTCCTAATTCCTGGAATGGGGGCAGGCGAGGGAGATTGGGGACATGGCCAGGATGTATTACATTCCACCTGTTGCCTTCCATAGGCAGTTATAAGAAGCAGAGTGTAAATTAGAGTTGAATGCACTGATGGAGAAACAGAGACCAGGGCCCATATTATCTTTTTAAGCATTTCCCCAGCCCTCATCCAAAATAAAATACATACTCTGTTCCTCCCTCAATCATGTGGGCTGCTTTGATCCTCTTGACCTTTTGTATGGAGAATTGGGAAATATCTGTATTATTAATAATTAATTAATTTATGAATAAATTTTCTATGCACGTTGGTTTATCTGGATGGGATTATCCTGCCTGGATAGCAGGAATCAAAAGGAGAAATGAACATCAAATGAAACAAGAGCAGAGATGAGATGCATGGAGAGAAACAGGATGGAGTTCGCAGTTAGGGTATACTCCCTGGTGGTACTAGCTAGATTGGCAAGGCTAACCTTTCCCAAGCTGAACCTAGGAAGCTATACTAAATCTTTAGTGGGTATGCCTGGGTAGGCAGAAGATGTGTGTAGGGATGGAGGTGGTGAGCATGTGGGCAGAGACAGACAGATGCTGTGAGGAGCTCAATCCACTTCTCCCTGCCAGAAACCGAGCTATTTGGGCAGAGGGGTACTTACAAAAGGTGGTATGGAAAGTTAAAGGAGGAGGAGCCATGCATTTCGACCATCTGTTTTACTCCCTGTGCTGTATGCTTTGTATCTGTTAGGGATCCATAAACAGGGCCTGTTTTGAAAGTGCTATTACAGGCACTTAGAGGTTGGATTGATTTAAAAAATTGCTGATTTTAATCATGACTTAAATCAGCAAGAGAAAACCTTGATTTAAATCCTCAATTTTAATTTTGTTTAGCATTTGCACTTTTTAGTTATTTTCCTGCAGAAACATTGATTCTCATTGGCTGGTAATAATTTAAATATGTTGATTTGCACATAAATATAAACTAGATTAGCTACTTTTTCCTAACTGAGAGGATTTTCTATATCTACACATATTTATATGTAAGTGGTTATACAGCTTAACCATACATTTAGTCTTAATTTTTACATTTTTTTATTATGTTAGAAAACAGTGAATGAGGCATTTCAATTTACTGGAAGATTAATGTTTATGATTGTGTGTCAAGCTCTGTTTGGATGAGAATTGGAGTTCAATTAAAATACAAAAAAGCAGAATTTTAAATTTTGTTTTTATTCATTATATAAAACTATCTGAAATATGCTAGATACATAAAAATGCTTATCAAAAGGTTTTGCATTTAAAATTGAGCTATTAAAGAAAGGAAGTATTGCCTGTAGTTAATGAACTGATTGACAGATTGATTTGTTTCTCGTCATCTTGTCTTTCAAGATTTTAGAATTAGTAGACTTCATCTTCTGACTTAATTTTTACTCATAGATTGGAAGAGGGAAAACAAGTTTCCTGCTTTTTCAACTTTGTATTGCTTCTAAACTTTGAAGAAACTAGTAGTTAAACTGAACCAACTGAGTGAAGTGAAATGAAGAAATTATTTTCTCTTCACCTGCAGAAGAGTGACAGCTGTCAGAAACTAGTTTAGCTCTTCAGCAAACTATGGTTCCAGGTGCTTAGCCAGTGACTTTCACCAGATGGTTTGACTTTCTTTAAAAGTTCAGCAGCAAGCAAATATTGCTTGTTGTTATTTTTATTTCGTGTAAATGACTTCAAGTATTAACATAGGTTTGTCATAATTGCAAATTTATTTTTAAATTGTATTGTTTTTAAAAGGAAAAATGTATTTAATTTAAATTAAAAATGTGATTAAAAACATAAATTTATTTTTATTCACTCTGGGCACTCATGAGCATTAATCACAAAAACCTTCATTGAGAACTAGACTCTAAGGGTGCGTCTACGCTTGTAAATTAAGTCGACTTAAGCTTGCTTAAGTCGACTTAATTTACCCTGCATCTACACTACAGTTTCCTTAAGTCGAAAATTAATGAAAATTAAGTCGACTTTATAAAACCTCATTTTAATTCAACCTAAGGCTTAAGTCGACTTTTTCAAGTTGACTTAAGCCAGTGTAGACCTGGAGTAGCCCTGCCCACCCTGTTCCTATGCCCTGTCAGGGTCCCTGTCCCTCTTTGCCCCATTGTACCTATATACAATGGGGCAAAGGCTGAGCCCCCTGGCACTGGGCAAGGGGTGCCCCCGTTACCCCCATGGACCTGCCCTAGGTCCCCTTAGCCCCTAGAAATCGACCTAGGTGTCCAGTGTGGACACTCTAGGTCGGCTTTGTAAGTTCCCCCCAAAGTCGACTTAAAATTTAAGTGTAGACTCACTAAAGTCGACTTAGATTTCCAAGTGTAGACATAGCCTAAAAGGGCAGATTTTCAGGGATATTTATTTGCCTAAAGTTGTTGACAGATGCCTTGCCTGTTAAGTATTTTTGAAAACTAGGTTCCTGTCTATGTCTTAGGTTCACAAATACCCCTGGAAATTTGGCCCTAAGAGCCTCTCTTTGAAAGTCAATGTGATTTAGGCTCAAAGATGCATGTCACTTTTGAAAATGGGACTTAGGCACTTCTGAAAATTTTACCCATATTATATTAATTCTCCTGCTCTCCGAAGCTTGATCTGGTCAGAACCTATCCATGTCTTTAAACACTTGCATCCCTTTCCAAATCTGGCCCTAAATTCCTGAGTCACTTTTAAAAATAGGGTTTAGGCTCCTAAGTCATTTAAGTGCTTTTGAAAAAGTTATCCATTGTCTATCCCTGCCCCCAAAGAACATATTTCTTATAGCTGTGAAATTCCAAAGGTGTAGCCGTGTTAGTCTATTGTAGAAAGACAACAGAGTCCTGTGGCACTTTTAAAGACTAACAGATTTTCTTTAAAAGTGCCACAGGACTCTTCTCTTATAGCTGTGGTACTTCAGAGCTGCTCTGCAACTCAGCAGCAGGTCTCTGTATATGGTAGATGGACAAGAGTTTCACCCAAACTGGTTTTTATGATCTTGAGACAAATAAAAACACTTTCAAAAGCAAACTTTCATGAGAAAATCTGCTTTTCCCTCCCTTCCTTCCAGCACAGCAAACTAAATGAAAACAACCTGAGTGTTAATGATGCATTTCACATTTGGAAGTTAGAGGGGTGATTCACACACTATATGTTGTATATTAACAACTTCTCCATGGCATAATGAAGATAAAATATACGCTCTGAGTTGAGATTGTTTATTCCTCTGTGTGCGTCTCGCGTTCTTCCATCTTTTTACATTTTGAAACTCGTAGTATCAAATCCAGAGGCTTTTGTTTCTAAGTATAGTTTTAATCATTCAGTAAAATTTTATGTCTTAATCCTTATCCCCCTCACCCCACTTTTACTTTTTGGTTGGGTAACTGAGTGCCATGCACAAAGCAAATAGGCTATGTCTACACTTATTAATTTAAGTCGACTTAGCATGTCTGCACTTAAATTTTAAGTCGACTTTGGGGGGAACCCTACAAAGTCGACCTAGAGCATCCACCCTGGACACCTAGGTCAACTTGTAGGGCTAGGTGGACCTGGGACTGGTCCATGGTGGTGGGGAGGGCACCCCTTGCCAAGTGCCAGGGGGCTCAGCCTTTGCCCCATTGTACCTGGGTACAATGGGGCAAAGGGGGACAGGGATCCTGGCAGGGCATGGGGCAGGGTGGGCAGGGCTCTGCCTTGCCTTGTGGGGGGGCATGCCAGGCTCTCCCTGTGCCAGCCACCCTGGCAGGGAGGGCAGTGGGGAAGTCCTGGAGAGCCCTAAGTTGACTTAGAATCGACTTAGGGCTACTTCACGTCTACACTGGCTTAAGTCGACTTTAGAAAGTTGACTAAGGCAAAAGTTGACTTAAAATTAGGTTTTATAAAGTCGACTTAACTTTTCCTTAAGTCGGCTTAAGCAGCTGCTTAAGTTGATTTAAGGAAAGTGTCGTGTAGACGCAGAATAAATTAAGTCGACTTAAGCAAGCTTAAGTCGACTTAATTTACAAGTGTAGACGTACCCATAGAGATGTACAAAAGGCTTTCCTCTCCTTCTGGGAAGATTATGTGATATATCCTTAAACCCACATCTGCCTTTTCTTTTCTATTGCTGGCAGATGATCTGTTATGGGAAAGAGGGCTAGTAAAACTGTAAAAGGCAACATATGAGAAGCCAGGGAAATCTTTCTTCTTTCTTCACTTCCTGACCGTTAGTTGTCTCTGGGATCAATGTAACATTAGTTGTTGTGATTAATTGTATCTCTGGAATGGCTGGAGGCTGAAGTCTTTGATTAACCCATTAAGTAGTCAGAGTATTGTGAGTACCCATGTGACATGTTGGAGTCAGTACCCGTCTTTCCCCCTCTGTGACTGAAAAAGGGCAATGAATTTAACTCAGAGCTGTTGCTGTGTATGTCAATTTCTATAGCACTCTGTGTGTGTGTGTATTGCTTGCTTGTGGCTTAGAGCAGAGGTTCTCAACCTTTTGCAGGCTGCAACACACTTCATTGCATATCATAACCCTATGCATATCGCAACCCCATATCACAGCCCACCCCACCCCACCCTACCCAAGCCAAATCCACACTTTCCACTGTGTAGTGACACAGTAATGTGTCGTGACACAGTGGTTGAGAACCACCGGCTTAGAAATCCCACCTGCCCTTCAGTGTATGCAGGTGAAAATCTTTCAGTGGAAGGGGACTCAGTGACTTAAGCCTTCTTTTTGTAATCTGACTCATGAGGGCTACTTCCAGCCCAATACAGAGCTCAGTGATTTCAGTAGAACCTTGTGCTGGTGAGGAAATCCAGCTACATGGATCAGATTGCAGAGTCTGGGGCTTAAATCCTATTTGTGCAACAGCTACCACAGGACCAGGAAACCTGGCTTCAACACAATGCTAAAAAGTAATGTAGACAGGACTTCCCATATCCCTGTAACCGAGTTATATCTTTGGACAGCCCAAGGCTGGCATCCAATTACAGGAAGCAGTTAGCCTCAGCTGGCACTAAAGGCTCTGTGTTCTAATGGAATCTTGTCACCAGGCCTCAGACCCTGGAGTAATGTTGTTTTATGACAATTTCAGCTTTTATATTTTTTTACTAAAAAAAAAAAGTAAAAGCAAGAGCCTCTTTCATTTATGCTAGTCTGTGGGGCTTGACCCACACAGAGCATTAGGTTTTAAGCCCCTTTGCTGGCTGCTGTAGTAGTTTTATAAAACTTCTTCTATGGACCAGCCCTGGCCTAGATGGTGAGGAAGATGCGCAGACTCTTAGCATGAGTGGTGCAAGCAGTGATGTTTCTGAGTGGTCTTGTGACTTCACTGAGCCCCCTTGGAATAGTAAGCTTTGTCCCACTGATGTCACTGAGATTACTCAGGGGTGTCACTCAGCACTATACCTGGCAATAACTGTACGCAGGATCCGGCCCTCATGTTGAAACATAACTGGTGTAGGCGGATGCAGGTGGTGGCAGTTGATTGTGTAATTCACTCCAGAAATGGAAGGCAATCATACAAGTTATATCATATCTCTAACTAAATATAACAACAGGCTAAAACAACAAATGTTGCTGTCTTTGGCCGCATGTGAATTTTTCTCCTTTGGCAAAGTCATTGAAGGAGAAAAGAGGGGTGGGAGGAGGGGCAGTGATGTATCCATCCATTCTGCATATTTGAATTTTTTAAAATTTTTGATTGATGAAAATGAAAATCGGAAAATGAGTGAAATCCCGGGGAGAATGGCTAAGTTATTTCCAGCCTCTTATTAATAAACATCACCCGGTACTGCTATTTTCACTGGTTTGGTATAAATATCCTCTATTCTATCCCCTTTGTCAAAGTAAAAAAACAAAATCAAACAAACAAACAAGCTATAGTAATTTCTGCTTGGGGCTTTTAGTGTTTGCTGGCTTTTCGAATGTTGATGAATGGGAATGTTCTTTATTAATTAAAATATCTGAAAAACCTTTCCCAGTCAGAGCTCTGATTAATTTATCTCTTTCTGGCAACCTACTAACCCCACTACCCTCTTCCCACTAGGCCACATTTGCATGCAACCCCGATGTGCCAACTTCTTCTCTCTGTTTCCTTTGTCTCAGATGATAATAGGCTCAAATGAAGCCCCTAGAGCTGTTTGATGGCACATCCTACCTGATTCACTTGGCTCCATCTCTCTGCCACTGCAGCAGTATCCTGTGGCTGTGTGTATGATCTTAACCCCTCTGTGGTTTGGCTCATTTTTAAATGGTTTGTTGGTTCCAGTTACTTTTCTAGTAGTAATAACTAAAAATATTTCAGTGTTCCTCTTACAGAAAAGCCTTGAAGAATTTAATAGGAATGAGACAAAAGGTGTTCAGTGGAAATGACTCAGAAACCTATAATGTAACTTAACAGAACATTTTTACTGATTTCTCCAATAATTTTCAAGCCAGCTGTAACAGAGTGCCAGGATTTATAAAAGCACAGAAGGATGCAGGGATTTTCCTGTGTGTATAGGCTTTGGAACTCTGCAATAAATCTGTGACATTTACAGCATAATTGTCCTGTTGGTACTTTATGCTCCCCTCCAGTTTGCCTCTTTCTCATTTTATCCTTAGATTGAAGATTCTTGGAGGCATAGACTGTCTTTTCCTTGTACGTTTGTACAGCACCTAGCACAAGGGGGTTGGGGCCTAAGACACTACTGTAACCCACTGGTGAGTGTGTGTTACACTACCACAATCTAAAAAATATTAAATCTGAGTAATTTCTGCTGATCATTGGCAGGAGAGGAAAGTTAGTTTCACTATAGTATAGAAAAGTAAGTGTGACTTTCCTGTGAAGGAGAACAAGGGGGGTGGAGGGATTCTGCAGGAAAGGCCATACTCATGGAGGAAGTGTTGGCTGTTACCTGTAAAGGCAATCCCCCAGCAAGGGCATACATTTCACCTCGCTCCTCCTGTGAAAACTTCATTTGGCGAACAGGGTGGAACGTCGCTTCCTCGCTCTAGCCCATAGAATTTGACTGGCTAATTTTATACCTGCTATAAAATCCTAGAGAGAAACAAGGCGGGTGAAGTAATACCGTGTATTGGACCAGATTCTGTTGGTGAGAGAGACAAGCTTTTGTGCTTCTGGAAGGCTCTTCCTCATCTCTGAAAAGTTGAAAGCTTGTCTGTCACCAACAGAAGGTGGTCCAATAAAACATATCGGCTCACCTACTTTGTCTCTCTTATATCCTGGGACCAACATGGCTATAACACTGCATACGTAGAATCTTATAGGCTGGCTTAAAAATTCCGCAGTGACCTTATTGCTCTATGATAAAGTCTATGGGCCCTCTTCTCATGAAGGCGGTCTGGACATTTTGCATAGGGGCAGTGGGGACATTACAGATCCCCTGACAGTTTTCACCAGACTAAGGAGTTTGCTGAGGTGCTTTTAGCCACAGTTCTCTTCCATTACATTCTGTGCTCCACTTAGCTACTACCCGGTACCCCCATGGTAACTGCATTTCAGTGGCATGTGTGCAGCAATTGCTATTGGTCAAATATTTTGTCCGGCTTTCAAGTTAGGGATGATTTTGCTCATCTAACTTGATGGGATCAGCCAAGATGATTCATTGGCTGTCACAGCAACCTGACTGCACCCTCATTTTCAAGAAGGAGCCATAACGACCTGCATTTTAGGATGATTCACATGCAGCCACTTCTCTATTACCACCTTGATGAGGTGGATTGGAATAATGCCAGACTATCATCATCGACAGGTTGAGTCCTGATGTACCAACCTACTTGGCAAACTGCAGTGCCTGCTGCTGGGTCAGTAACCCAAGAAATAAAGAGCCCCTAGGTTCAGCTTCTTAATAATGGGTTGTAATGACTCCAGAGGAATTACTCTGACATTCGTATTCCCATGCCCAGCTGCCGCAGCCAGCTCTTCCATCTGTGTGCGTATCAACACTGATACAGGTCATGATGACGGTGTTTCCTTCTGGCTGCAGTCTCTGAATACGGGTGTTGAAAAGCTGAATGTAGTAGGTTTAAAGTGGGAGCAGCGGTGTGGGTTGGGGGAGCACACTCAGGAGGCGGAAAGCACGGCGGTGGGATGTGTGGGAGGGTGAATGAGGGGTGAGAGGGGGAAGGTTTGCTATTTTGACAAGTCTATGGATGAATAGTATTTGACAGGCCTGAGTTCATGGAAGCCAATGGAAACATTCAATTCAGTAGGCACTGGATGAGGCCCTGTAGGAGACATCTGTTAGTGACCCGTGAGCCAGATCCATGACTGCTTTCACTCCGCTGACTTCAGTGCAGTTATGCCTGGGATCCATCTAGTCCATCGCCCCCGAAGGAAACATTACATCCCCTCTATGGCAAGCAGATTATGCGAAGCTGTCCAAACCTCCATATAGGCCACTGCCTCTGGAATATTTTTATTGAAGACAGATTCTAAAACCTTCCCTTTTTAATACTGCTATAAAAAAAGAAATTAAGCCACAAATACTTGCTATAAAATCCTGACGGGAGGGGTGTCTGAGATTAATCCACATAGACCAATAAATTATGGGTTCAGGCTCTGACTGCTTTCCCAACCCACTGCAATACAAAGGGTGCAGAACAAAGTTCTGACCAAGCACTGGCTTACCCAACCTGCATGATTTGCAGTGACTAGATCCCACTAGCAAGGTGCTGAGCACTGGTTCTGAACCAGTCAAGCACTTCAGAACGTGCTTCATTTTAAACATGTGAATAATTTGATTGAAGTCGATGGACCTGTTCACATGCTTGAAGTTAAGAATCATATGTTTAAATTGTAAGCCATTTGGGTCAGGGATTTTTCTTTGTTCTGTTCTTACAAAGCTTAGCATGATGAGGTGCTAATTTCAGTTGGAGATTCAAGGTGCTACTATAATACAAATAAAATTCATATAGGTGCAAAACATCCTGGGGTCTGTCTAAGTGTTTTTTTTAAAAAACCCTAAGGTTAGAGGGGAAAGGTGTACCCCTGCTGGAGAGAGAGACTGCTCAACCTCTTGGTTATTGAAGGATGCAATTAAGTATGCTGATCAGTTTTGCTTCCCAAGCTGATGACGTCTCCACTTACTCTAACCAGAGTGCTTCACAAAGGAGGTCAGGATCCTCAGCCCTTATTACAAGTGGGGAAACTGAGGCACAGAGCAGGGCAGTGACTTGTCCAGCTCTCCCTTCTCACTCCCACAACCTATTTTAATAAATTTTAAACTTGGACTCTTCCACTGTGAGTGAGCTCTTGGTTCTTTTTGACCTGCCTCAATCCCTGGGATGGAGGAATGTCTAAGGGAAGGTGCTGATGCTTAAGTATTTCAATGATTCTGAGCTACCCTTGCAAGACTATGTGCGTGCTTGGAGTTCACTCCTGCAGGCCTTGAATTGATTGAACGCAATGTGTTGAAGCTGGTGGGTTTGTGATTTACCGCTGCAGCTGCGATCTGCTGACAGGACATTGCACACTCCAAAATTCTAGTCAGGCTAAAATCAAATTAAATTTTCCCGGCATGATATTTTTTGGAAAAAAATCATGTGAAGAAAAGCCCACAGAGTTCATCTGTTGGATGAAGTTACATTAAGTGCACGGAAATTAAAGGCTTTTCACAGAGCGAACTTTGGAATAATTTGATGGAATACTTTAATTATTTCAGAGTGCTTAAGAAAAGGAGCTTTTAAAAATATTTCATTCTGGGGCTCTCATCAAAATACATATCTGTCTGCATGAGCCTTATGAGTAACATTTGGGCTGAAAGGGCTGCTGTCAGCTTAAGAAAGAGGCATTTGAGCATCCCATGCTCCTCCTCCTCCGCAGAGACCAATTTCCCCTTGAGTGGCAGAAAGACTCCTAAGAGGTGGCCATAAGGGCATGGAGGCAGGCGGAAGAGTAGGGGAGGAGAGACAGAAAAGATTTCAACGCTGCTGTTTGCCTTATCAGCCAGCCAAAGGAGTTTTGGATGAAGAGCTCTCTGGGTTCCTAGTCTGGGACAGCTAGAGGCCATTGATTTTTATCTTTATTGGATTCTCAGAGATGATAGAGACAGAGCCACATGGGGAATTTTCTCCTAGCTCCGCAAGCCCAAGAAAGCTTCTAGGGTGCTGTGGGCCAGGGGCAGGCTGGATGCGGAGGGGAAAAGGAAAAGGGGAGGGCTTAGTGCAAGCACTGGGTGAAGAGCAGCAACAGGTTCAGAACCCCATAGGAACAGCTCTGCCCTTTGTATTTGTAAAAGAGGAAACTAGAAATCTGTGTGGTACACGGTGTGGCTGCGACAAAGGGTGCGAAATCTTAACATTTGAAGTCTCATCTGTGCAGTGGGAAGGCAACTGGGCAACTTTTCAGGTAGTGGAAATTGCTTGATTTACACCATCTGCGGAGCTGGGCCCCAGGAAATCTTAAGGCACTTGTTCTGAAGAACAGCAGTCTGCTCTAGAGTCCCAGGCTAAAATTTCCTTTCCACCCTCTGCAGTGCAACGTGTTGTGCATTGATCTGGCTGCTGCCCTTCACCCCGGAGCTGGTGGCATTTCAGTGGGGTGGGGTGTGATGTGTAGTTTGCATTGCCCTTTGGCTGAGTGAATGTCAAATATTTTTCCCATGGAACTATAGGATATCCTGCTCTCTGCTGCAACCATTCCCTTTGTCCCTTCCGAGGGGATGGAGGGCGTAGGGAGGTGCTAATTTGGGGTTTGGAAGACCTAGCTTCAATTCCCTCCTCTGCTACAGGATTGTGTGTGTCTTTTGGCCAGTCACTCCCTGTGTCTCATAGGGGTGTTGTGGGGACAAATATATTACAGTGTGTGAGGTGCTCAGACGTTACCGTGGTGGGGGCGGGGTCATCTAAGTGCCTAAAATAGTCTTCCAAGACATGGCTCATAATAGGAGCTGTCCCTGGAGTCTGCATTAAAGTTGCAGAAGAGAGAAGGTGCTCATCTTTTCTTTGTCCGTGCAAGACAAGACAACAGAGGAGAGAGGGTGGGATTAGGGTGCCTCATAGGAGGAGAACAGGAATTCTGCAGCCCATGAAGGAGCATGAGGGCTTGTCTGCAAGTAAGTTAATGCGTTGCAAGCTAGCATTCCAGAGCACCCTAGCTCTTGGCTCACTAACTTGCTCTGCAGACCCTGCCACCAGGCACTGTCGCACACTTCACCGTCCTCCCATTTCAGACAGCAGCACAACAAAGTGCACAAGGGAGGGAGCAGGATTCACGTGGCCAATTTGCACACAGCTAACAAGTGTGCTGTAGATCCACACCTTAACTTGACGCTCACTATCTTGTGAGATAGACAAGCCCCAAGATAGCAAAACCCACAAGCCCCACTACTTAATCAACAGCATAAGGCAGAGAAGCTTGGTCAGCTGCAACCACTTCCTATATCCTGTCACCCTGAGCCTGGAGCGACTGAACTCACTCAATGTGTCATGAAACCGTTCTGAGGACAGAGACATCAGGGCAGATGGATGTCCACTCTGGCAATCCAGGGAAGTGAATTCTCTTCCTAGGAGGTTCAAGGGTTTGCAGAGTCTTACTCTCTACTTGAGCAGAGAGAAGGAGAAGCCGCAACTTCAGGAGAAAGTGTCATCGAATGGGGCACTATGTTCACTTGGCTTTTCATGAATGGCTTCCTGGGGTTGTCATCAGGTTTGATGCCATAGAATGATGAGTCTTCAGGATGTTTATGGGGCCAGAGTTAATCCAGCATGTCATTAATAGGAACCTGCACCCTGTTTGCTCTGGAAGTATTCTTATTGTGATGGCAAAGGTTTTATGCACTCATTGTTCATTGCTAAGTTTTCTCCCTAAGCTCTCTCTTGAAAGAAAGAGAGAAGTCCCCTGGATATTAGGCCAAACTGTTGTAGACTGTTATTGCATTAGGTCTGGGGATGTGATAACCCTGTTTCTTCCTTGCTGTGTTAGCTATCAAGCAACCTTCCTCCCAGACCCCATCCTCTGCACATTACATACCCGGGGATGTGTGAGTGCGTGCATATGCACACTCACGTATGTGTCACATTCAGAATATAATGTTCAATCAGCAACAACGTGGCCCCAGTGGATGATTTGCAAAATCTGTGCTTGAGATTCAGGGGTGAAACGACCTTGCTAAAGCAAGATCCTTCTCAGCTGGGGAGTCATTCTGGTGAAGCAGCTGTCTAAAGGTATGCCTCTATACTGTAGCTGGGAGCCTGCGTCCCATTGCCCGTTGACAGATGTGCTGGCTCCACTCAAGCTAGTGGGCTAAAGATAACAGGATAGCCATGGCAGCAGCACGGCCTACCCATCTGTGCACAAACCTGCCTGGCACCCGGGTATGTACAGGGCTGGCGAACCCACCCACAGCTACACTGCTATTTATCTCTCTGCACTCTGGCTGGGAAGCAGGTGTGCAGATGTGTCCTAAGTGGAGACAGCTGGGCATAGGCAGCTTCCTAAAGTGACTTGTCTTCAGGACAGGAGGGATTTGTGAAGCAGGCAGGAGCCGAGGTTTTAATTCAAGGTGGTTTTTGCACTGAACAGACCTGTCCTTGTCCAGATTGTAAAACAGGCATCTCAATGTTTCTACTTCCCTCTTTAGTCAGCTCTTTTGGGATGTGAATTTAAAGCAGTCTGATATAGGCAAAGTTTGGGGGAGAGAGTGGTGGATAAAAACCCAGCTATGTTAAGGATTTAATTCTTCATTAACCAGAATGGGAGATCAGTTGTCATAGAGAACTGTTGTCCCACAGCAGGAATGGGAGAGAAAATGGCTTGAAGGTGAAATGAATAACTGGTTTCATTCACCCTCAAAAACTATTCTGTAACCCCCCCCCCACTTCTTATACCGTGTTTTCCCAAGCAAAGCCAAGCTACTTATGGCAGGGACTAGGGAAGAGGTGGGAAAGGGAGAGTTTGTAGTTTTTCTTTTGGGACAGGACCATATATCTAGACTCTGCCGTACTGCTCTTTGCAGCTGGGAACACAAAATATGCTGGCCTGAAGAAGGCTCATGTCGGACAGCCAGAGGCCTGCTGAGATCGAAGCTGGTTTGAGATGAGTTGTATTGACACACAACTTTCCAGAGCTTCATCATGCTGTAGTCAGTGCATCTGAACTGGAGCAAATCCTGTCGGTGTCAGGACAGGGGTAAGATGGTCTAGAGAGAGGGTTAAAGTAAACTCAAATAGCACCAGTAGGATGTTCACGTCGTTAAGATACAGGACTAGGACTTGGGAGAACTGGATTCAATTTACCGCTCTTCCAGAGACTCCCTCTCTGACCTTGGATATATCCTTTAAGCTAGGCAAGCTTCTGTTCTCCCATCCATAAAGGGGGGACCTACCTCTGAGAGGCGTCGTGAGGCTGCGGAATCACCTTGGCAGGTAGATGATGTTCCAGAAGGCTTAGAATGGGTTGGGTGCCCTGCGTCATAGCTGGGCTAGGGGTGGTTAACCAGGATAATCAAAACAAACAAGAAGTCCTGTGGCACTTTTAAAGATTAGCAAATGTATTTATCGCATGAGCTTTCGGGGGAGAAAATCCCACTTGGTGAGGCATCAATGCATACAGGTGGCATTTACAGTAGGGTGAGTGTCACTGGGATCACACAGCTAGAAGAGGTGATGCCTGGGTTTTAGAAACACTGAGTGTGAAAACGGCTCAGTTTCTGTGAAGTCAACTTATTTGGCGGAGACCCGCATTAAGCCAATACTGAGAGACCAATTGAAAATCCACCCCCGGATGGGGCTATGCAGAATTCACAGCTGGATTCAAGCTTCCCAGATGAGGAGAGGTGTTTCTGGGAGTAGTTCCAGGGCACTGCTTGTTGTTTTGGGTCTTCTTTCACCCTCTCAGAAGAATATATGCGCCACCCAGGTACTGAGTTGTTTGTGAACCTGTGTCCGCTTGGTGCGTTCATATATAGGCCTGGATGCTACATTTCTCATGGAAGCTGCGTGGTCCCACACTTGAAGACGGGACACCCAGGATGTGATCCATCTGAGGGTGGTGGTTCTCTTCTGTTGGGCCATGTCTTGGAAAGGGAGTTTTACTTAATAAAGGACTGAGTCAAGACTAGATAAGGACTTAAGGGTTTGGCCCACAGTGACCTCCCCTTCACTGAACCGTGGAAGGGGAAATGCAGCCTTTGTTGATGTCAGTGGGGAACCTTTGCTTTTAGGATCTCACTGAGAGATTCTCACAGCATCAACATTTTTTGGGACTAGGGTGTCCAAATCCCCTAGGGATCCTTGAAAAGCTCAGACAGCCTTTGCAGCCAATAACCTCAAATCCCTTTTGAAAATGTGATTTCACTCCTCAAAGCCCCCAAGGTGGTGAGGGTTATCATCTTCATTTTGCATATAGGGAAACTGAGGCAGAGACAGTAAGTGACTTGCTCAAAGTCCCAGAGGGAGTTGGCCTTAGACTCAAGGCTGAGGTTTCCTGATCCTGTGTTCAGATCGCTTAATTATGCTTCCCCTAAGGCTTTCTTTGATTTCTTTGGGGGTGAGGGTCCTGTACTGTGACTTGGCCATCTTGGGTTTGATGCTCTGCTGGCTCCCTGCTTTGCCTCAGTTCCCCATCTGCACAGCGGCGATCATACTGCCCCGCCTCCCAGGGATGTGGTGAGGATAAACTCATTAAAGATTATGAAGTGTGCAGATAATAGGGACCAGATATGTACCTAAGAGAGACACGCTCTCTCCCCCCCCCCCCCCCCCGTGATCTTTCTTTACAAATTCCTATTCAAACTGCACAAAAGGTTCCAGACCCTTTGGCTGATCTCCAGCTACCATGACCCATCTAGGAAGACTAGATATTTTGACAGAAAAATTGCACAGCGGAATGAATTTGTCTCTGTCATACTTGTTGTTGGCTCCAGGGTACCTGCCCTCTCCTTCCCCCATTGCCACTGAGCCTCTCTGGAGCTGGCCTTTTACAGTGAGCGAGGGAAGCGGGTGCTGGAGCTGCCTGTTCTCTCCCACCCCCTCACAAGTGTGACATTTCATCATAGCCACACTGCATGCCTCTAATTGGATGCTGCTTGGTATTAAACCGTTCATCAACTGCGTTTCTGGTTTGAAATCTTTTTTGTGCCTCCTATGCTACAGCCAAGATTAAAGCTTCACTCGTAAATAAATCCCTTTCAAATGTAACATCAGGAGCTTGATTCATGCTTTGGAGCGTCTTTTCTGGTAGATTATTTATTTATTTATTTATATGTTGGTGCAAGCTTCTCGGTTGTTCCATAGGCTTGCACGAGTAACCCATGTGCTCTCACGGGCACCATCCTAGTCTTGCATGTGTGTTCTTAACTTCTGTGCTTCCAGGTGCATGTTCTCATGTGAGTGAGCTTGTGGGCTAGTGTGCTTCTTCCTCCACTTGCACCTTTCATGTTTACATGTGTGCTCTCTCACAGAAATTGCTGTTGTTGCATGTGCCTGTGCAATATCTGGGACCATTTTGTATGTGGCCCATCTTGATTGCTTGCACACCTGCTCTCCCAGATATATTCTTACCCTTGCACACTAGCCGGCTTGCTCCACCTGCTTTCTTAGCACATTCTTGCACTCTCATGCTAATTGCTGCTGTCTTGACAGCATTGTCCACATGCTCTTTCGTGTATGTTCTTAGTCTGGCATGCTGCCATCTTTCATGTGTGCTCTCAAATGGAAGCACCAACTCTCTTAGAAGTGCACGCTTACCCACATGGAAATTCCTGCTCATACACAGTATACAAACCAACCTAGCCCAAAGGGGTCTTGCAGAGTGCCTCCCAAATGGCTGCTTCCTCAAATCAGACAAAAGGCTCTTTGCGTGTCTCTTAAATGTATCAAAATAAACTTTGGGGAAGAGACGGAAGATTAATCTATTTATTTCACTTCCAGTTTTGGCAGGTATGAAAAGAAACAAAATGAGGCTTTTGTCCATAAGCGACCTCTCTTGGGTCGCCTTGGTACTCTGCTAACGATGGAAGTGAGATAAAGAGATCACTCTTCCTTCTCCTGACCAGATAGCATTTTGGTATCTTTATTAAATGTGTGGTTGTGGTTTGTTGCTGTGGCTTTTTAAAACTCCCCAGGTCTGTTCACAGATCTTCAGCTTAATCCCCACGGGAGACTTGTCCCACATCATGCAATGAGTCAGTGGCAGAGTTGGAATTGGAACCGCAGAGTCCTGATTCCTGGGCACCCAAATCTGATTGCTAAAACCACCAATTTCTTTTCCACGTGGAGTAGTTCACTGAGAGACTCATCACTGGTTGGTCTCATCTTGCTGACTCCATGACCAGCTGGGAGAAGGAAGATGGACTATGCTGGGCTGGGCTTTAGAAGTTTTCAAGCAATTTCTCTTCTCATTCTTCAAAAGTGAGTCTACACTGTGGAGCTTTGGGCCTTTCTGAAGCTGCCAACCCTGCTTGTCTCAGCAGTCTCACTCTTTTCTCCTATTCCTCTCTGTAGGGTCTGGCTGTGAGTCACAGAAGGGTTTGGAGACTTTCCTAAATTCTCAGAGTCAGTGGCAAAGACCGAGATGAGACTGAGACACCGTGACTCCCTCGCCTGTTCTCTACCCATTAGAGAATGCTCCCACAGATACTGCTGTTACTCAGTCCTTCCATATATGGTGTCAATATCCATGAGCAGTCGCTCTGTTAACCTTCTCTAGAGACCAAGGAGGCAGCTAGGCTCTGCCTCTGCTGGGAATAACACAGCGAAGGTAGGGAGCCAGGCAGCCTGGAAATGTCCCAGTCAGATGGGAGTGAGATGCGGTTCTCCATCCAAAAAAGGCAACAGGTGGTGAACTGGAAGTCCGAGCATGGGTACCCTTGCTGGAACAAAGAGGGGAAATAGAGGTGCATTTGCCCTGAACTGTGACAGTTTGTACATCCCGTGCCACAGCAACTTCATTGATATTGTTACTGGAGCTAGCTAGATCCTAGATAGCCTGGACAGGTCTACACATGCTACAGTCCTGTCTCTGAGTTCAGTGTAGAGGTCCCTTAAGAGTCCCCATGCTTTGTCTTTCCATAGCTCTGAACGGCACCCAGAATGGTGGGGCTCCAGCCTGATCACAGCCTGTAGGCACCGTTGTGACACAATTCATAATTATTTCACAAAGTGGTGAGCTGATTAGGGCCTGATCAGCCTGAGAATTGGGAACCTCCAGGGAAAGGTGAATGAAACGGGTGCTGATGAATGAGTAGGTATAATTCTTCTGTCTGAGGACTTAGCCAATGTTTCAGCGTAGAGTGAGGGGAGTCTGTGCGACTGGAGGTGCCATCTTCTGAACAGGATAGAAAACCAACACGTTTACTGCTTGCGGTCTCTAAGGATCCCATGACTCTTTTAATAAGAATGGAATTGTTAACTCCAGGGCCCGGGCTTCATTCCCCTTTGGGTGGTTCAGGTTATATTCATTCAATATTTTTTTCTCGTAGATTTGACACATGCACCCTCTCTTACAGGTGCAGAACGTTTGCCACAATCCCCTTCATAGGTGGCTTCATTGAAATGATTACTTGCAAAGTACTCGAGGGTCCTTCTGCTAGATAAATGTGATGCTGTGAAAGCACCAGTCTTGATGACAACTGGTGAGAGCATGTGTGTTTGTGTGTGTGAGAAAGAGAGAGGGTATGTTTGGTCAGACTTATCCAAGATGCACTGTCTCAGCCTGGTAATTCTCATGATCAGAGTATTTAAAGCAGTGATTTTACAGCTCTATAAATCAGAGGAGCAGTGAATATACAGGTAGCGCTGGCCTTTGTTCAATGGTAGTTGAAGACCTTTCTCAGTCAAGAGCGAATCTGCCTTCATTCCTTCTCTCTGCTGATGTCCAGGCACTGTGCTTGTTCTCCTCCACTCCCCTCTGGCCTCTTCATGGCCTTTTCCTTTAAGGTACCAGCTTAAACAAATGTGTGCCTGAAGAGGGAAGTGCTTCCTTGGCTCTTCACAGCACTTTGAGAACACAGGGCTTTATACTTTTCTTGATTACAAAGATAAATCCAAGCATTTCAAAAAAGTCATCATATCCCAGGATTTTAGCCTTTTGAAATTAAAGGAGAAATTGGCCCAGCCACCAGTGGAGACCTACAGAGAAGAGTGATGGTGCCAGCACTGGGGGCCGGGCAAACTGGAGCAAAGAAGTGTTGGTAAGGATTAATCGGCAGAGCTCGTAATAGCAGCTGGTGTGTAGTAGTCTCACTCCAAGGTGGGACTGGAAATCGCCGCGCCTTGGAAGCACAGTCTGGTCTCCTTGGCTCTGTGGTGGCAGGAGTGATTTGTGCTACTTCTTAAAGGCAAGGAGAAGCAATGAGTAGCTCTCTGACCCTTGACTCAGGGGATCTGCACACCACATAGGACAGTTTTCTCATTTTCAAATCTTAGTAAAGACAAGCTCCCCAAAGGTTTCATCACCAGATAGCTAGCTGAGGTCAACACTGGACCCTATTCCCCAACAGCGTCAGGGAAGGGATGAAGGGAGATACACCCAGATAATCCTGGCAAGTGACTTGCTCCCAGATGCTGCAGAGGAAGGTGAGCCCCTCCCCCCCTGAGTTCCTGCCAATCTGGTCTGGGCGGGACATTCCTTTCTCACCCCTCATAGAGCATGTGAGCAAGAATCAGCCAGTCAAGCAACTGAGAAAGAAAGTTCTTGGTGCCACTGGAGAGGCCTGGCCCATCCCAACTAATGTCCCGTTTCCAGCCATGGGCATCCCTGATGCTTCAGAGGAAGGCAGTAATGTCTTCCTGCCCTCTCCCTAAATACATTGCTAGTTGAGGAATCTCTCCCTTACCCTGATTGGTGGCCAACGGAATCCGTGGACCATTAGGTTTTAGGAATGTGTTGGTCTCATTACCCCAATATTATCTGAGCCATTGCTCTGACCACTTGTTCTCCTCTGGCTCTGGGCAGGGAATATGTCACCAGTGTAGGCCCATGCTCCTGTTGCAACCACCTGGGAAATGCTGAGTGCCACTGGCCTAGCTAACTCAGTTACCTAGCTCCCATCGCTGTATTTGAGAACCTCACAATCTTTCACCTTGCCACAACCCTGTAAGGCAGAGCAGCGCACAGATGGGGAGCTGGAACTTGCCTACAGTACAAGGGGGTCGCTGGGATAGTTACACTGGGAACGCCTCCTAATGGAGCTGAAGCTTATGCCACACTTTGGCTGCTGTATCTTATAACAGTTCCCTTTTTGCCAGTATAACTGATTGCATGATAAAATAGCTGGGAAATGACTCTGTGTGTGTCCCCATTTTAGATATATCCCCATACCAACAACAAAAAAGAATAGGGAAACTATAATCAGGCTTTGATTATTCCGAAAAGGAGAGGGAAAGGCACAGACACGCGTTGGGACTATGGGGCCAAGAGGAGAAGGTTTAAAAGACCCATAGCAATGAGAAGATGTCAAGGGTTTATTAGTCTTTGTAGTTCCAATGCCCCCAGGATTCTTTTCTTCTTGCAGTTTGTTTTTGAAGGCATGAGGGTGGAGCCTGCACAGATTAAAACAAAACAAATCAACATGTAGGAGAGGGGAAATATAATCCATTTCATGTGTCAGCCCAACAGGTGTTTATCTTTAATCTCACCTTCCCCAGCCTATTGTCTCCTCCAGGGCTGAGATGTGCTAACTGAATGACCCTTCCTGCTGCTATGTCTTCACCGTGGTGTGTGTGTGTGTGTGTGTGTGTGAGTGTGTGAGAGAGAGAGAGAGAGAGAGAGAGAGAGAGAGAGAGAGAGGTGTTTTTATCCTGCTGTTAGCTGGGAAGCAAGATACCACCCAACAGTCTCTCACATCAGATGAGTTAATTCCTGGCAAGCCACAGTGAAAATGCTGTGATGATAATTCAGGGAAAGGGGGGAACCAAAGGGCAACTTTAGGATGACAAAGGGGTAAAGTAGGCTCTTTAGTGTCTTCCCTTAAATCTAAAAAGAGGCGGGGGGGTGGTTTACAGAAAGAGATATACTGCCAGTCAGGATCAGCACAGTCCTTCATCTAGTTCAGTACTAACTGCTTTAGAAAATGATGTAAGCAAGCCTTATTTATGCTTCCTGGGAATGTTCCTTCCTGATCCCCATTATGTAGATCTTAGTATGTGCCCTGAAGCATGAGGGTTGACATTCCAATCAAAATCATTGATTTTTTTATAATCCTTACTATTATAATTCTGCATATTCTTGTTACTTATACATATGTCACATCCTTTTTTGAATCCTACTTAGCTCTTGCTCCTGATGATATCCAGTGGCAATGAGTTCCACAGATGAACTGTGTGTTTTGTGTACATGGTGGGGAAAAATGTTTCAGTTTTAAATAACCTGATTTTCAGTTCCATTGAATATGTGTTGATGGATGGATTATAACTAGAGTCTCTTCCAAAAATGTATATATAAAACTAACACCACACAATAAAACCCAGCTACAGCTAACTGTTGGAATTTGATTTAGATCCTTTTCGTCTTGTCAGTTCCACTTAAATGTGAAGCTCTTCACAGATCACAGATTTGCAAAGGGAAAGCACTCGCTGTGTCTGTCAAAAGAATGAAAAAGATCCTGTTAAGTTGTTTGCTGATTTTTCCTGGCAGTTTTTCAGAATTCTTCCTTATTCTGCAGCTGTTAAAATGTTATTTCAGCTGCACGAATCATTGTAGCTTTGCTTGAACTGCACTTCCTTGTTATTTGTCAGTCCTTCCTGGTGATGCACAGAGAGATCCATCAAGACCACAGCCACCTCTGAACCCTCAGATGGGGTAGAGGCTGCCTCCCAGTTGCATCAAGAAGACTAAAGACATCTCCAAGCACCAGAGGTACTGCTGGTTTTCAAAGAAGTCTGCAGGTGGTGCGTGGCTGAGATTTTATTTTTCAGAAGGAGGAACAGAAGCTTTCATGGAGAAGGCACCTCTGGATCCTGATGGCTATACTTCAATCACTACAGCAGCACAACTGTAGTGCTTCAGTGTAGACATTAAATTTGCGTGCAGGGGTCTCATGTTGGTGTAGTCTACCTCCCCAAGAGGTAGTAGTTAGGTTGATGGAAGAATTTTTCTGTCAACCTAGTGCTGTCTGCAGTGGGCGTTAGGTCAGCATCACTACATCTCTGAGGGGTATGGATGCAAGTTCCCAGTGTGGGCCGGGCTAGGTGGACAGAAACATTGATGCAGGAGGTAAATTTGGTTTCCAGTTGTTCTGAAATGCACAGTGATCCCCATTGCCAGGAGTGTCCTCAGCGACGCTGACAGAAGGAGCTGTGTGGAAAATGCACCTGCTTTTTCAGAGATATCTTTCCTACCAGACAGAAGCATAGTTTCAGGGTTTAACAGTTTATTCTCCCTCTGGCTTTTGCTGTGATGAGTAATAAATTTCTTACAAAAATCTCAACATGTCAAAAAGATGCTACAACAAACACAGGGACGTGTGCTGGCTAGTACAATAAATGAGAACTCATTAAATATGTGAAAGTAGTTTCGGGAGCAGTTGCTAACTGAGAAGTGAATCTTATGTAGAAATGTCTAAACACCCCATCAGTAGACTATTAATTTCATCCTCCTGAATTTACATAGCTGAAGACCCAGATTTTTAACAATATTTAGGTATTGCTGCATTCAGAGTTGCAATGCCTGACTGATTTAGGAACCTGTCTCTCATTCTGAAGTGGGGGTTAGGATTTAGGAGCCAAAATCCCATCGTCAGCCAATGGGGTTTAGAATCCTAAGGGCCTAAAGCACTTTTGAAAGAGATTTGGGCTGTTAATTCAGTCAGGTGTTGCAACTCTGAGTGCTTACAGCAAAAACTACACTTCTTTTCTGTCCCGAGAACAACCACAAATTTTATATCATTTACTCCCATAGTGATCTATGAGACAGATCTTCCATCTAACCCCTCTCTGTCTGGCAGAGTCATATTCTTAAGGACGTTGGAATATTATGACCTAAAGCAATAGCAGATGCTGTGTCCTTCCAACAACTACCTGGATTCAGGGGTGTTTGTAGCCTTGTAATGTCTTCAATGCTAGAGATGGAAGCTTTAGTGCAAGAGGTACATGTGGTTTCCCTAGGAACCTGCAGGCTAGGGGAAGGCCTCAGGACCATGGACAGAGTCTGCAACAAAGGCCATCTGTCTCTTTCTAGAAAGCCCAAGGTCTTACAGGTGAAGTTCTTCATGGATAGAAGGATTAGTGCAGCTGTTTGTGGTATGCAAATCTCTCTTCTTTCTCTTACTCAATGGAGAAAAGAGGATCAGAACAATTCTGAAGGTGTTTCCCCCCCCATTTGCCATAGATGGGGAAATTATTATTCCTTCTTCTTTGCAATGGAAGCGCGTCGTCTTATTAGGATGGATGCCCCCTTAATTGGTGAGTGTGTGGTTTGTAACAAATGCCCCACCCCAGTGGAGTTGGGGGGACAGAGCATGAGAGAGAGTGTAGCAGCCTGGAAAGCTTGGGGCTAAGCCAACCCTGATTGCGAGATGAGCCCCACCTGTGGGGAATCAGGTAATTCAGATATTAAAGGGCAACAGGGACAGCCATGTGGCATGGCAGAGAGAAATTCAAGAATCAGAATACACTAACTGGAGAAGGAAGCAGGGCCAGGTGATTGGACTCCAGCCAGAGAAGAAGCCCGCGATGCAGGTGAAGGACTGGAGTGAAATAGGACCTGTTGAGTTATGATTTAGGACTTGTTTAGGATCCCTTGGATTATTTTGAGCAGGGAGGGTGACAGGCTCAAAAGGCTGGAAGGAAAGGGTAGCTCAGTCATCCGCCTGCTAATCGGCTGCAGTGGTCCTGCCACTGTCCCGTTAGCCTTCCCAAACAGCAGTGCTATATCCTGGTGCTGTAGGACAAGCTAGAAGACTCTTGTTGCATTTATTTCTACTCCTAACATTCAGGGGCATGAATCTAAATGATGGCGGAGGGGGAAGGAAAGTTTTTTGCTTTGCTTTCTCTGGACACTTCAATGCAGATGGGGGTGTACGCATGCAGAGCGTGAAAGGGGCAGTGACTGCTCCGCATCTGCCATTTGATAATCTCCAAGGTATCTTTCTTTCCCTGCCAGCTGTTCCTCAGGTTCACGCTCACAATCAAAGCATTGGGAAGTTGTTCTTAGCTGTGGATAACGTGTTAGGTGACCGCAGCATCCCTTTGTGCTCCGTGTTCTAGGTAATTACAACCCTGCTGGTCTCATAGTCAAGCACAGCCCGTGCCTTGTGTTTATCGTTTAGCTTTGCTATTAACTCCAGGCTGGTGATGAAGAGACAGCAGCTTCCCTGTGATTCCTGCATCCTGCCTTTTTGCCAAACCCAGATGGCATTCAGTTGCAAGTCGTGGAGGTAGCCTAGATATCATCTGCTACTTTATGGCCGATGATCAGACTCTCACCCAGCAATGCTGCTGTTCACTTAATAGCAAGAACTCAGCTCGAGAAGCCACCCCATCCTTCTTTGGAGGATGTACAATGAGGTCTGCTCCTGTTTGTTTATGATCCTATGAAACGTTTTTCAAGAGGGGGAATGTTAACCTAGTGGCTAGAGCACTGGACTGGGACTCAGGATATCTAGGTTAGATTTCCAGTTCTGGCACTGTCTTGCTGGGTGACCATGCAAAAATTGCTTCACTGCTCTATGCCTCAGTTTTTCCATCTGTGAAATGAGGATAATGATACTGCCCATCTTTTGCAAATTACTTTGAGAACTACTGATGGAAAGTCCTATGTCGGAGCTACGTATCCCAGCCAAATGCCAATGTGGATACTTTGTAACTGAATTCCACCTGCAGCACTGATTAGTTATGAGAAACTTCTTTACACCCTGCCCTAATCTAAGTATTGTTTTGCACCACTGACATGCTGATGCATTCTTCTCCAGAGGTGGCTGCATTTCTGCACTGGATGACAAGTGTTAGCTATGAATAGCTGGCACCTTCGATTGTTTGCCAAAATCCTTTATCGAGGTCCCTTTGGGAATAAAAGGTGTGATGGAAACGTAAGCTGTTATTAAGGAGGAAAGTGTACACAGATGGGGTGATAGACATAGGCTGAGCAACTCCATCAGAGAAACTGGGCCAGCACCTTGGTAGAGGGATTTGATTTTGCATTTTTCATCATCTGTTGTGACAGGACTATTGTTGCATCCCTGACAAGCCCCTTTTGTCTCCACTGTAGCATTCTTGATCCCTTACATGTCATTTAACAAATGCTGACAGATCTGAGATTTTCTCTGGGACTTAATCATGCAACAATGTGCTGCTGTTTCCTAGGGGTCTTCTTCACAAATGCCACTGACAGCCAACAACGTTAAGACAGGGAGGAATACCAGAAGCAGGCCACAGAAGAAAAGAGACAGGATAGATTGATGGAGCGGGCCAGTGGGTGGGAACTCAGGTGACATGTTAAAAGATGACAGTGCAGTGAAGAAGCTTCCAATACTTTTCTAGTTTCTGCCATAAATACCTTGTGATTGGTTGCTCTTTTGAATAAACAGGCAGCTCAAGTGTCACGAGCTGGGAGATTGCAGCAGAGATGTAGTGAGGGAAATAGTAGGGATGAGCAACTGCCAGGTTTCTCTATTGCATCTCGGACAGAAAAGGTATTTAGCATCTCTTTTGTTCTCTCCATCTCCATCTCTCTTAGGCTGCCTTGGTCAGGGGAAGGAGGAAGACACATACCTCTGGCATCCTATGCAGGATACAATGCAGGTGCAGTTGCTTTACAGGGAATAAGGGGATCGCTCCCAACATTTCTGCATCTCAATCAAGGAAGTGGTGCAAAAAGGGTGCTTTAAAAAAACATCAGAGGGCTTCTCACACAGCTTCAAATCCAGTCCTGCAAGATTCTGGGTATCCTTGGAGTCATTTGGAGTTACAGGTTCTCCTCATTTCTCAGGATTTGTCCCTCTTATTTTATTTTCATTCAGAACAGGTTTGAGAAACGGAGTGCATTTGTGTCTGTAGCATGGCGAGAGCGCGCTAATTCCACACGTCTGGCTGGTAATGCCTGTGTGAGTAAAATTTGATTTGCTCCTGCTGTTTTGTCAATAACATGGAAAGTTTTGAAATAACTGCTTCAAAGTGCTCAAATGATACGTTGCTCCACAGTTTGATTCCACTCTTACAAACACTTCGAGTAACAGATTTAGCATACACTTAACATTTTAGGGTTTGCTGATCCCTATTAGTGCTCTGCTGCTGTTAGAAAAACGAACAAACAAACAAAAAATTCTTCAGGAAAAGTGTTCAGAAGGGGATGAGTAATTTTAGGGAGCCTAGAGTTCTGGGAGACCAAGTGGGGCACTTTAAAAGTGGTCTGATTTTCAGAGTGTGCTGCCCACCTGCCTTCTGGAAATCTCAGGCCATTTACACCATCTCACACTGGATACCCAAACACTGAGGATCTGGGCTTCAGAGACGTAGATTTCCGCCAAGCTGGTTAGATGCCTGAATACTTTGGAGGATCCAGGCCTCAGTCTCTTCTGAAAATCCTGGCTACAGTTCAAACAGTGGGTTTAATGGAATGAGAGGAAGGATGGTCCAGTGGTTATGGGCTTAAGCTGGAGACCTGAGTTCAATTTTCTCCTCTGCTATAGAATTTCTATGTGATCCTGGGCAAGTCACTTTGGCTATGTCTACACTGGCAAGTTAGTTCAAATTAAGGAGGCTTAATTCGAACTAACTAAAGCCATGGCTACACTAGGCTTTAGTTAGTTTGAATTAAGGGCTTCCTTAATTCGAACTAATAAGTTCGAATAGGGTATTTGAACTCAGGGGTTAATTTGAACTAACTAGTTCAAAGTAACCAATGTGGCCATGTTAATTCGAACTAATTTCTTAGTTCGAATTAACCGGCCATTGAAATGAATGGGGATCGCTAATTCGAACTAAACAAGTGCTTGCTTTGTTCGAACTAACGTTTCAGTGTGGCCATGCTAGTTCGAATTAAGCTAATTCGAACTAACTAAAATTAGTTCGAATTAGTTAGTTCGAACTAACTAATTCAAATTAATTTTAGCAAGTGTAGACATAGCCTTTGTATCTTTCTGCCTCAGTTCCTTATCTTTAAATTGGGAATAATAGCTCGAATGGGGTGTTATAAGATATAAGGTAGTATCCTCTCAACAGCCCTGAGAGGTAGGCCAAGGAATATTTATTCTCATTTTACAGATGGGAAACTGAATCACAGAGCAACTAAAGGACTTGCCCATGGTCACACAGGAAGTGTGTGGCAGTGCAGGGGATTGATAGATAGAATGGTAAGACTCATCTCCAGGTTTTGCAAAATTACCAGCCAAAAGTTTTGTCTTTTCTCTGATAAAACTGTCCATGACTTCAAAGGCAGACTTAAAATTTTGCCCCCCAGATTCAGAATTTTCTCCCGTGTTTTAGACAGACCAGATGATGCTAAATACATTTCCCAGTGAATTGGAGGAGGGTCAAATCAGTTACTGGATGGGGTACTAGATATTTTAAGGGCATTCTTGCCAAGGGGGATAACTCCATCATCCCAAGGGACAGCATTGTCGCCTATAAGCTATAATCTCCTCTCTGTGTAGCCATTAATGATGCTTGTTAAAAACACATCTTCTGTAAGTGTGCTGCACATTAGTTCTTCAAGGATGAGCCACTCACTCCTCTATGTCCACAGCTCCAGCAGTAAATGATACTCAGTGGGTCTGTGTGAGCAGATGCCGTCTAGTGGCTGTGAGTGAAGAGTTGATACGAGACCAGATATTAGTGTTACTGAGCGAGATGTCGTTTGTTGAAGTCACAGATATCAAGGTGTATTGAGCTGGGAAATCAGGGGTCTTCATCCTGGTTTCTTTATGTTTGTGGCTTAGAGATGCTATAGGAATTGTGTCTTGTTTGCAGCATGCAGATTTGTTGTAAGAACACTAGAAAATGTTGTTGGAAATGTTGATTGCTTCACTTTTTTCTACCTTCTTCTTTCCTTTTAAAGTTCTATTTATGCTGGGAATGTGGCTGGGTGGCTCCTAATGACTATTGGGAATGCGCTGAGACTTTTTGTAACTTTATGGTTAGTTTTGCACCATCATTGCTGTATTTTTTCCCCCTCTGATTTTCATTTCTTGCAAGGACGGTGGGTGAAAAGCACAGAATAGGAGGAGGAAGAGGAGGAAGTGTCCTGCATATGCTCCCCTCGGGCGAAAATCCTGGTCCCTTCTCCATGACACTGGCAAACTCCACATGCATTCTGTTTTCTAGGGGTGGGCATGGATTGGGAGAGCCCATGTATGGCTCTGTTGCTGGGGTTTTTCATTCATCCTCACCCAGTGGAGCTAGGAGGTCAAGAGTCAGTGGATCCCCTGCCACACCGATATGCCATTAGCTATCCCATATAGAGCTGCAACAGAGTCTTGTGGCACTTTTAAAGACTAACAGATTTATTAATCGCATGAGCTTTCGTGGGAGAAAATCCCACTTCGTCAGACGCTTTGAAGATAGGAAAGTTACAGAGTGGGAGGAAATTAAATGCAGGGGAGTGTATGACATATAGAGCTGTTTACAGGAGCAGTAAGAGCCATGGAACAGCTTTGCTGCTGCTCAGTCGGCTGGATGGGGGAGCATTTGTTAAGCCTAGCCCTCACAGAACCTCTTTGTAGCAAGGCTGGCTGCAGAGGGCAGGATTTAGTCTAGCTATGAAGTACCGGTAGCTAAAGGCCTTAGTTCAGCAAAGCATTTAACGTGTGTTTCAGTTTGAGCATGTAACCAACTCTCATTGATTTTACTGGAGCTTAATCATGTTTAAAGAAAAGTGTGATGCTCTGCTAAATCAGGGCTAAAGTGTGTCTCATCCAGGGTCCCCTGTGGCAGTCTCGGAGTGGCACTGGGGACAGGGTGTGAGTGGGAATGAGGTGCGTGGAAAGGGGCTGAGATTTGCAGTGGCTCTTTGGAGCTCTGTGTAAGTGTTAGCTTTTGTGTTGGCTTTCAAGGATGGGATTTGCTGAGAGTTGATGACTGGTTATTTGTATTGGGGTAGTTCCTGGGAGCTCTTTTATAGACGAGAGCCCTCATTGACTTTAGTGCTCATGTCAGGATACACAACTCTGGAATCACTGCACACTACACAGTGGATCCTGCGTCAGAACCAGCAATGCATGCTCCCCCCGCACATCCTTGACAATGTGTGTCTGGCCTTGGATCCCTACTTAAGGATGGGAGTTTATTACAACCTCCATGGCCCATAGAGTCCTCAGTCTCTGTGCTGGGACTGCCAACAAGGGGGCAGGTGTTGGAGGTCTCTCCCCCACTTCCCCTCCCCTCATCCCCTCTCGACAGAGACCCATGGCGACAACTTCTAGCCAATCCCAAGCTGGGGTGAGTTTGAGAAAGTGGCCTCTGTTGTGGATTAAAGTTTGAGACCTGAGCTGAACACTGGGCCGAAAGAAACCTCGTGAGGTTCAACAAAGACAAGTGCAAAGTCCTACACTTAGGACAGAAAAATCTCATGCACTGCTACAGGCTGGGGACCGATCGGCTAAGTAGCAGCGCTGTAGAAAAGGACCTGGGGGTTATGGTGGACGGGAAGATGAATATGAGCCAACAGTGTGCCCTTGTTGCCAAAAAGGCAATGGCATATTAGGTTGCATCAGTAGGAGTATTGCCAGCAGATCGAAGGATGTGATAATTCCCCTCTATTCGACACTGGTCAGGCCGCATCTGGAATACTGTGTCCAGTTTTGGGCTCCCCACTACAGAAAGGATGTGGACAAATTAGAAAGAGTCCAGCGGAGGGCAACAAAAATGATTAGGGGCTGGGGCACATGACTTATGAGGAGAGACTGAAGGAACTAGGCTTATTTAGTCTACAGAAGAGAAGACTGAGGGGAGATTTGATAGCAACCTTCAACTACTTGAAGGGGTGCTCCAAAGAGGAGGGAGCTAGGCTGTTCTCGATGGTAGCAGAGGACAGAACAAGGAGCAATGGTTTAAAATTACAGCTGGGGAGGTCAAGGTTGGATATTAGGAAAAACTTTCT
>ML685846.1:18865-69788 GCA_007922175.1 Pelusios castaneus | reverse complement strand
TTACAGCTGGGGAGGTCAAGGTTGGATATTAGGAAAAACTTTCTCACGAGGAGGGTGGTGAAGCATTGGAATGGGCTATCTAGGGAGGTGGTAGAATCTTCATCTTTGGAGATTTTTAAGGCTCGGTTAGACAAAACTCTGGCTGGGATAATTTAGGGGGAGTGGTCCTGCTTTTTAGCAGGGGGTTGGACTAGATGACCTCGTGAGGTCCCTTCCAACCCTATGATTCTATGATTCTATGATTCTACAGCAGCACAGTTCTGGCATGGCAGCTGTGACAGCTATATTACTTTGGCATAGATGCTTCCTGCATTGACAGAAGAGGACTTTTTCATGTCAATCTGGGTAATCCACTTCTCCAAGAGGCGGTACATAGGTAGACAGAAGAATTCTTTAGTCATTGTTTATATTTCATTCAAGGTTGTCAGATCAGATACTTAAAGAAGTCTTTAGATTGTGGGTGAGGGGGACATAACAAAAATAAAATCCTTGCTGATGCATGTCCTGCTAAATTTGTCTGGTTGTGACATTATAAGTATTTCTTTTTTTTTTTCCTGTAAAGAAACACCAGTCAAGTCCATTAAGGTGAAATAGATTCATTGTTACTCTTCATTTGTTACTGGAGTGTGGAGGAAGGTGCAGCAAAGTACAATATTCATTTGTTAGCTATTCAGCCCCTTAATTTTGTTTTTACAGTTCCTCTAGTAGAATGATATTTTATTTATGCTCCCAAAATATGCACATAAATCCCCAAACCACCTACAAACATGTCAGTTCCTTTCAATAATTCATCTCCTGGAAATGCCCTTTGATTTCTTTTGACTCTCCTCAACAAATTCTGATCCCAGTGACGGATTGCCTAGGAAGAGTTGTTGTAGCATGGTAGTCCCAGGATACTAGAGACTCAAGTTAGATGAGGTAACAGCTTTTATTGGATCAACTTCTGTTGATGAGAAAGGCAAGCTTTTGAAGAAAAGCTCTGTGTAAACTCAAGAGCTTGTCTTTCTCAGCAGCAGAAGTTGGTCTAATAAATGATATTACCTCACCCAACTTGTCTGCCTAGGAAGAGAACAGCTGATAACAATGCCACTTTTCTTAGCCCTAGCCGCCTGGTCCTTAATGGGACTTCTAAGATGCCAGTCTTTCCAAACAGCCAGGACCCATTGGGCACTTACAAGATAAAAAGGAGCCCAAGGCCTGTGGGAAAAGCCTACTGGTTTTTGAAAACCTACTGGTGCTATTCTGTCTATGCAATCTGCAGTGCCTGTCTTGATTGAGGTCTATCATTTGACCCATTCTTGTCTAAAATGAGCAGACTTTTTTTCCTTGCACAGTTTCAGGGCTGGCCTCTTTACTTGAGGCAGAAGGTCAGTTTTCTCTCTGTACACTAGAAAGATCCTGAAGACTGAAGTGATCACCAGGAAAAGCTACCTGTAGCAGAATACTGACAATGCTGGCCTGAAATACCCATCCTCTTTAGCAGTTGATGATTCTAAGTTCTGGGGAAAGCTCCAATGGGTTCTGCTAATGCACTGAGCCAGGTGACTAATTACCTGCATCACCTGCATTTAGGAAAAGGAGAGTGGCTCTCTGAGGAGAGAGGAGGTAGGGGGTGGGCTGAGCAACCCTGAGGGAGGAACCCTGGAAGGAGTCAAGCTTGGGGAGAAGGTTTGAATTGAATTTGTTTCTTCATAATACAACCAAACTACAGATAGGGGTAAATTTTTTCAGTCCAGACAGCATTTGGACTTCATACATAGAGCAGGCTGAGAAAAGTGCCCACTCTCACTCCCATTGGAAATCAAGGAGTATACTGCCTGAGAAGACATCTCTGGATGTGGCCCAACAAAGGAGGAGTTGAACCTAAATAATGTTTTTAATACCATTTCCACCTCTGGGGGTGAATGGCAGGAAGCAACTGCCCTACAGCAAAAGAGCAGATTTTAGCTAAAGCTATGCTTTTCAGAAAACATCCACATGAAGCAGAGAAAACCTCAGGTTTTTAAGGTCCCACCAGAAAGATCTCAGGATCCTAACCTGTATGGTATTTAATTAGTCTGCTTGGCTCAGCTCTGACAACATTTGAACCAGTGGTCTCTGGGATCTAGGCCCCCAAACAAATCTTGGAATGTCTCCCCTTTGTAGAAGCAGTCCTGCCTTCTGTCTCCTCTTTGTCTATTATATATTGTACTTATCATTTTTCAGAGGAACCCAAAATCCATCCAGTACAGCTGTACTCCAGCTTCCTTGGAAGACCTTTCCATTAAGCAACTGATATTTGTCAGTCACTTGAATAATTGCTTAAGGCAGATTTCGGTGCATGAGTTCCCCTCCTCAGCCACTGCCCAGGTTCTTGGTTTCTTTGACTTCAATACTCTCTCCCTAGAGACAGCTTGTGAAATTCATTGCCCTGCAAAGTCATAGCTCCAGATGATGTGGCTGGATTTCCTAAAAGGCACTGGGATAATGTTATGACTATTAGTCACTGCTGTAGTCACACAGGCTAAGATAAGTGTAATCATATCTTGTGCTTTAGATCATAAATTGCCTGTTGCAAGGGGATTGGCACAGCACAAATTGTCCAGGGCTTCACCTTCCTTTGATGCATCAAGCTATGTCTGGCTATATGGGTGATCAAACCACATGGCTAGCAAGATGATTACTTGTAGTGTCAGCTTTATGCATCAGCCAACCCTAGTAAAACTGCAGAATGACTGGGTACTGCAGCACTATGCTACCATGTGCTGTACTACGTTGTGCTCCTGTGGTGATCTGAAAGTGGGATAGCTTTTCCTAAAGGTGCTAATGCAGTGGGAAGCCATGGAAAGTTTTACATTGAGGACAGGAGCCGGATAACAGGGACGATCACTTAAATACCAAATCTCTTAAAGGTAGAAGTCCAATATACTCACTGTAGGATTGATGAGAGAGAGAGAGAGAGATGTACAACCACTGTAGACACACACACATACACTTCCTGGGGCAGATTTACTGTCTTCTCCTGGATGTGCTGCAAGCCTGTCTCTGAGCCAGGGATAAGGAAATGAGAGAAGTGCAATGTGGATAAACTGCTCGTGATTGCAAGACCATGCCACCACTGAGCAGGATTTTCAGCATGTTTAGGATTCAGCCATTTATAACACATCTTTTTTCTTTAATAGTCTGAAAGACAGTCATAGTAAAAGTCCCCCCCACCCCCCGCCTTTCCCATTTCTCTAGTTTAAAAAAAAATAAATTATCTTTATGTGAATGAAAGGAAAAAGACACCGGCCTCCCTGGATACTTAAACAACTGCCAAAATTAGTTCCCAGCCGACATCATTGAAACTAGAATGCAGCGTAGATGGCCTTCTGCCCTAGTTCGTGTTATAAATAACTACCATCCAATCCCTTCCCTTGCCTGTGCCAAGGCTAGGCTGTGTACTGTGTATTTTACACAGTACTGTATAGGGCTTGTCTTAGCTGAAGAGTTAGCTGGAGTTACCTATGCTCAAGTTAACCTTTAGCTTGAGTAAAACAAACAAGGAGTCCTGGGGCACTTTTAAAGACTAACACATTTATTTATCGCATGAGCTTCTGTGAGAGCCACCACAGTGCTGTCACTAGTTCAGACATCGAGCTTTAACCCACCTGCTCTCCAGCAGACCAGCTCACTTGAGTTTAAAGCACCACTGGGTCTTCTAAAAAACAGAGTCCTGCAGCACTTTTAAAGACTAACAGATTTATTTATCACATGAGCTTTCGTGGGAGAAAATCCCACTTTGTCAGATGCTTTGGAGATGGGAAATTTACAGAATGGGAGGAAATTAAATGCAGGGGAGTGTATGACATAGGATCAGCTCAGGCTGTCACAGCAAATCAAAATAGATGTTAGGATTCAAACACTGGGGAACAGCACGTAGAGGAAGGTGAGGTCAAATCACCTGTTACAATGAGAGAAAAATCCATAGTCCCTGTTTAACTCCAAGGCAACTCAGTCAAATTTGCATATAAATTCAAATTCTGCAGTTTCTCTTTGAAGCTGTGATTTGTTATTCATCTGTTTCAGCACCGCTATCAGCAAGTCATCAATGGACCGAGCAGAGAGATTGAAGTGTTCCCCTATTGGTTTTTTAGCATTGCAATTTCTGATGTCAGATTTGTGTGCATTTATTCTTTTGCGTAGAGACTGTCCTGTTTGTCCAATATATAAGGCAGAGGGGTATTTCCGGTACATGATGGCATAAATCACATTGGTGGATGAGCAGGTGAATGAGCCCCTGATGGAGTAGGTGGCTTGATTAGGTCCTGTGATGGTGTCTTTAGTGTAAATATGAGGGCAAAGTTGGGAGCGTGGTCTGTTGCAGGGATATGTTCCTGCTTTAATGTTTCTGTTGTTTGTTCTGTAGATGCTGGTGAGTATCCGTTTAAGGTTGGGGGGGCTGTCTGTAAGCAAGGAGAGGTCTGTCTCCCAAGGCTTGAGTGAGTGAGAGATCGTCTTGAAGAATAGGCTGTAGATCTTTGATGATGTGGTGAAGAAGTCTGACTTGGGGGTTGTAGGTGGTGACCAATGGTGTTCTGTTGTTTTTTTTCTCGGGTTTCTCCTGTAGTAGTTGACTTCTGGGTACCCGTCTGGCTCTGTCAATCTGTTTCTTCACTTCTGTGGGTGGGTACTGTAATTTTAAGAATGCTTGATAGAGATCCTGAAGGTGTCTGTCTCTCTCCAAAGGATTGGAGCAAATGCGGTTATATCTTAGGGCTTGACTGTAGACAGTGGATCGTGTGGTGTGTCTTGGATGAAAGCTCAATGGATGTAGGTAACTATAATGATCAGTAGGTTTTTGGTATAGGGTGGTCTTTATTTGCCCATCACTAATCTGCACTATAGTGTCCAGAAAGTGGATCTCCTGTGTGGAGTGTTCCAGGCTAAGTTTGATTGTGGAATGGAAACTGTTGAAATCTCTATGGAAATCTTCAAGGGCATCCTTACTGTGGGTCCAGATGATGATGATGTCATCAATATAGCGTAAGTAAAGTAGAGGTGCTTTAGGATGAGACATGAGGAAGAGTTGTTCTAAGTCGGCTATAAAGACGTTGGCATATTGTGGGGCCATGCGGGTACCCATAGCAGTGCCGCTGACTTGAAGGTATAAATTATCTTCAAATCTGAAATGGTTGTGGGTCACAAAGTCACAACGTTCAGCCACAAGTTTTGCTGTGGTATCATCCTGGATAGTTCTTCTAATGGCTTGTAATCCATCTTTGTGTGGGATGTTGGTGTAAAGAGCCTTTCCGTCCACAGTGGCCAGGATGGTATTTTCTGGAAGTTCACCAATGGATTGGATTTTTCTCAGGAAATCCATAGTGTCTCTCAGATAGCTAGATGTATTGATAGCATAGGGTCTGAGGAGAGAGTCCACATAGCCAGATAATCCTGCTGTAAGTGTGCCAATGCCTGACATGATGGGGCGTTCTAGGTTTCCTTCTAGAGTTTCTTGTGTGTAGACAGGAGTCTGGTTATGGAAACCTCTCAAATTCTACCTCATGCTAACACTGCAATGAAAAGCTGTCCTTAGTGTGAGCAGCTTTGTTGATATGCAGCCACTTCTGAAGCAGCAGGATGGAGTCAGCACCTTGTGCATCATTGGGGATGAGGAGAGGGTGGATAATTTGGTCGAGGACACCAAGGGAAACTGTTGAGAGATCTTTAATGTCCATACGCAGTGAGCAGAATGTGAGCTTTTTAAGGCTGCATCCAAAAGATGGAAGGAAGAGCTCACTAGTGCTAAAGCTACAGACTGAGATGGAGAGGAACTTCAATTCTTGCCTTAGCCACAGACTCCCTGTGTGACCATGTCAAATTCTATGGCTTTTTTGTTAGATGTTTCTGAGCACCCACCTTCTGAAAATAATCCCTGAACTGTCCCACCATCACCATCATATGCATCACAACTGCAGCTGTATTTCTCCTCAGTGGTCCAGCAAGGGCACCCAACCCTCAGGCTTCCAGCTCCTGAGATGTTGCCTCTCCTGGCTGGAGCTCCGTGTCTCTCTCCATCCTGATCAGGGAATTTCCAGGCTGAACAGTTTCCTGTCTTCTTGGTTACATTCCCAGCAAAAGAGAGTCTGCCTAAACAGGTCTTCTTGCTGCCTCTTTCAGAGATGGTGCATAGTATAAATGTCACTAGTTATATGTTACCATGCAGTTCTCCCTAAGCAAGCATGTTCTACTTTTAAAGTAAAAGCACTACAGAGAAAACATATATAAAACACTAAAATAACCTCACACATGTTACTGAGCTTCTCAGAGATCACTCTCTCCAACATGGACTCTGGAAGACCTCCTTCAGAATCTGCACACTGGAGTTTTCTTCTGGTTAAAAATTCATTACACCTTTAACTCAGAGCTAGCACACTCATAACAAGTTTAGTCTGTCCTTTGTACAGTTAGGGGTCATGGATTTAGGAGAAGTTGTTTAGTAGACAATGGGTTTTTCTCCAGCACAGCTTCCAAAGAATGGACTCTGAGGTGGGATATTTGTATTTCCTTCACCCCGAGTCTTACATAGGAAATCCACTTCAAATGTATTATCTCCAAAAGTTCTTTGAAGTTCCTAATCCTTCCCCAAGATTGCATTAGTTAGTTTCCTGGAGATGTTGCTGACAAAAACCACACACACAAACGCATTTAATACAGTTGGCCCCCAAGGCATTAAACTTAATTCTGTAAGGTTTGTCAAGGATACTGTCATATCTGTCACACAAGGGCTCTAGTTTTTACCGTAGTGTACTCATAATAAGTCTCCGTGGTGGTCCCTGGGCAATGTTGTTAAAGAGACACATGTCACAAAGGTCTTTGCTGCAGGAAAATCACCTCTTTCTGTGGCTTGTGTTTATTGGTTTTCAAGTGGCTCAAACTAAAAAGCATCATTGTTCAGAGTCCCAGAGCAGAAATCTTCTTTATGTAGCGAGACGAGCAAAACAGAGCCACCAACCCAAAGGGCAAACCCAAGTTATACGCTCAGTGTTGCCTGGACTAGCTAGCTGTTCCCAGGTCCTTTCGCCTGCATCACCCTTCCCCGAGGCCAGCTGCCTTGAACTCAGCTGCCTTCTCTGGGCCAAGTCAGAGGCAGAAATTCTCTAAGAATGGAGAGCTGGGGGGGGAGGGGGAGGCATGGGGAGCTAGTGAGACTGGGGGAGGGGAGCAGCCAGTTTCAGGGGCATCTTGGTAAAGCCATTCCTCCAGCCGTTTCTAGGTGGCTGGTGTGTCCCCCACCCCTATTCCTTAGGGATGGCTGATTCCCCCCTCCACCCCACCTCAGTAACTAGCACACATGCTACTGACCCTCCTCTGGGCTGGATGTCTCTGCCACAACCCACAGTAGCTGGAAAGTGGAACCAGGCTGAGCTGGGGAGTCCAACCTACCTTCCAGCCGCTGGCCTGATCTCGTGCACCGTGACAGCCGCTCCAGCCTGTCAGGGGAAATCCCACTCTTGTCAGGGGGAGCACAGTGAGGTCCTGCTCTCACTTCTGAGAGACCTGCGGTGGGGGCAAACAGAAATGCCCATCCCCCCACCCCTAGTATTTCCACTGTGAGGGCACTTCCCTTCAACTACAAAAGGTTTCTCTTCTCTTTTGCCCTGCTCCTCCACCCCGGCCTCCCCCTTGAAGGCATCAATGATCTGATTGAAGGTAATGGCTAAGATTCCTTGCACAAAACCAGTGCAGGGAGGAATGACTCAGACAAGTCCAATTGTTTTTTTTGTAGAATCTCTCCTATCTAGCCTGTGTGTGTCCGTCCATCTGTCCCCGTCCGTCTATTCCTCCCTCCTCCGATCCATCCCCCATGGAGCCAAAAGACTGTGAGTAGAGCTAGGCATATGCTGCAGAATATTTTTCATTTTTTTTTAATTTTGAAGGGATTCCCATTAAAAATGTTCACATTTCTGTTTTTGTTCACTCTATATGAATATGCCAGCAATCGAGTTTCCTGGCAGGAATGTAAGAGAAGAGCAGTCATGTTCAAGTGAAAATAGGTGAATATACACTCAGAGCAAATTTTTAACTGGTTATCGGAAACGTTCGTAATGGAGAGGTAAACATTGTGCCTATTCCATCAGGGAACTGAAAAATATCCGGTGGCCAATCAAAACTACTTGATTTCAGTTATTTGCAGCAAACTTTGCATCAACTAGCCACAGATAAAAAATTATTTGCAGAAATTATTTGGCAAATAATGTCAGATAACCAATAAACATGAGACCCCTTCTTCAGAAGAATTCACCAGCAAAAGAGGTGGAAATTCACTGAATGACTGTCATCTGGATGTAACATATTTCAGGCCCGGTAGAATATGTAGATCAGTTCTTCCCAGCTTGTGGCACAGAAAAACCACTTATAATTCTGAATGGTGCATTAATTGTGGCATGATGTCCTGATGCTTCTTGGTGTAATGCTGGTGCAGTGCCGTTTCAGGATGCTGGGCTCTGGGACTCCCATGTCATGTGTTTTCTTGCACTCTTGGCTGCTGGGAAAAGGGAATATTTCTCTTCCTCCACTTTCTTAGTTGGTTGGAGGAATTCACACAGCTCTGGTCTGTTTGCTTGGCAGTGCTCCTCATGGGAATCTGACAGAGTCAGGGAAGCAGTAGTTATCCAGTGGATGGATTGCATAGGAATTGTGTGGTTTGATTTTCACTGATCTGGAGTCCAGTGGGAGTTCACAGCAAATTCAATTGTCTTTTTGGTTAGTAACTGAAGCTGAAATTACCTAAGCTGTCTAAGGGGCATGGATTCACAATTAAAGGGCTCCCAGAACAGATGAATGGCTTCAGAAATCTTAGCCAAAATGCATGCGAGGAACATCCCCCTGGGAAAGCAACCTCCCCAAAACCACTGAGTCCAACCATCTGCACTGGCAAGACATTGCTGCTTGGAATGAAATCAGAGCATGGGACTGCTCCACAAGAAACAGCCTTACTGGGGCTGTCCCTCACAAATTTCACATGCAGGGTGGGGGTATGACAGGCCATCTTTTAGCCTGTGACTTGCAGATGAAATCAGAATGATATGCATGCATCTGCCACTGAATCACGCCAAAGCCATGACTCTGGTATCGGCACAGAGCTCAGTTGTTGACCTAAACATCATGTGCGTGTGGGATGGGTTGTCGATTTTGGTTCAGCACCCACCAGTAGCCAGAGTCTGTCACCTAGCTCAGGCTGTGGGAGGAAGGGTTAATTCTCCTAAAGACACTGTTAATGAATTCCACTTGCACTTCCTGAAGCTGGGAAGGGGGGTTTGGAGAGACTAAATGGACCTTTATCTGAAAATGATAGCTGAATGTCAGTGCCACCATTGGAGCCAAGTTGGGAGACAGTAAGTGCTAAAAGAATTAAGAATGTTTGATGGAAATAAGTCTACTTAGTTGAGATGAAATTGGGTTTAACTGAGTGAAATTATCTGTGGAATATCCTTGTTAGAGCACTGCTTTATTTAATAAACTCAGTTTTAATATGCTGCAGGAATTCCTGAAGGAAAGGTAGGGCCCATTCGCTGTGTTAGATGCATGTGTGTGTGGTGCCAGTGAAAGAACTGAGCTTGCAGTACCTCTCCGGAATATGGGATATATTGATGGTTTGGTAATTATTTACCCCTGCCGGTTTCACACTTCCATGAAGATCTTGTCTGCTGCTTGAAAAGTGGCTTAGTCCCTGTTCCCCAGCTAACTCTCCTCTTTCAGCAGCAGAATGGAAACACTCCATTGTTGCTGCCACTTAGATAATACTGGTTTTGGGGGAAATTCACTTGGGGCAGAGTTCCAACACAGAGACTGCATCATTTAAGCCCTCCTATGGCCAATAGAATCAAGGTCCCAATGATCATTAGAAAGGAGAGATACAAAGGAAAGGAACCTCCTGCATTTAGAAGGCAAAAAACCAATGGGCTGAGATGTTATCATAAAGACTTGGTTAGCCATTATTAACAGGTACTAACTATCCTCCTCCACCACACCTGCTCTGTTGCAGCAAAAGCCTTGAAGCAGATGTTGTTACCTAACGTAGCTGGCCACCAGGGTAAACACAGATCATGTAACGCATCTCTCTGCCAGTGAGTCTGACCTGTCTGTTTTTATAATGTGCTTCAAAGCAGAACGACTCCAGATGCCTCTGGAACTCTGCCCTGAAGGCAAGGCCCAATCCTGTGAGTTATTTTGCATCCTGAGCTCCCAGAAGTAGGGGCAGCTTTGCAGAGTGGAGGCACACTCCTGTGAGGTTCCAGGTGCCGTAGACTCTCATTGGCTGAGCTAAGGGTGCTGAGTACCTTGCAGAATTGAGCTCTAGATCAGTATTACAAAGAAAATGTGGCTGCGCTTAGAGATCTCATCCAAGACCCGCGTCCTTTTGTGCTCTATGGCTACAAGGGCCTTGCCACCAGGATTTTATAATGAGACAGACAAGGAGTGGGAAGGGAAACAGGCACAGAGAAATGAAGTAACTCAGCCCTAGTCCATACTTGTTGTGCTTTTCGGAGGCAGTCGATGGGAGATATGCAAGGTACATAAAATACCTTGTGCATCTCCCGCCGGCTTCCTAACTAACCCTTACACATTGCACTAAGCCGACCGGAAATGGCATCTGGTCGGAGTAGCGCTACTCCAGTTACAGAGCTGGAGATACAGCCCCGTTTCTGTGTTTGATTGATCGCGTCTTAACAGGCTGCCCAATCGAGCCCGGCAAGAGTGCACTGCTGGCGGTGACTGTGCTGCCATCGATATAGACATAGCCTCACCCAGCAGCTTAGGGACAGAACCTGGTTATTTTGAGTCTTTATCCAGTGCCCTGTTCACTAGTTCAGATCACACTGCTTCTTCTGCAGTCATTGCATCGGCACCCAACCCAGTGGGGGTGGGTTGGGGACACCCTCTAACCAGGAGATGAGATATGCAAGGTTGCCAGGCCTGTGTGGCCTTGGGGGCTGCACAGGCAATCAGGTGGGATTGGTGGCGGGGGAGATTAATAAATTGTTTTCCCAGCTTCTCTCCGGAGGGGAATTTATTTCCTGGCAATGGGCTGTCTGTTTCGCAGCACGAGTGCCTCTTCATTTTCCCAGAGAATCAGCTCCCAACCTATGGGCATCTCTATTTTTAAGCATTTATATTCTTGGCATGAAGATCAGGCAGACAAACAGACAATAAAGAGCAGATTAGGTCTCTGTTGGCTCCCCAGCACCAAGTGGACTGTGTGTGTGTGTGTGTGTGTGTGTGTGCATGCGACGTGAACACACTGAAGATTTAAAACCATCTGAAACTGTATAGAATGTGGGAATGAATCCTGTGAAGTGAATATGTAATGGGAAATACTTTATCAAATTGATCTAGTAATCTCGGTGTTTATTACCTGTCACTCCTTTGAAATGGATGTACAGTGAGTGAGGCATTAGCAGTGTCCTGTCATCTGGGTGTTGGGCTGATTGGGACCAGTGGTGATGCATTTATTCCTGTCAAAGAGGATGGGACCCTCTTGCTTGGATGCACACCTAGGTAGCACATTGGACCTAAATTAAATGGGACCCTGAAATGATGCAGTATTCCTCTCCCCACTACTGCTCCTTGATCTGCTGTTCCTCATCCACTTCTCCACTGTTGCTTTAAGACCATTCAGGCCTGTTTGAAGTCAAAAGGAAGGACTCACACTCAAGTCAGTGGATTTTGTATTGGATCCTCATTGACTTTCTAGACTGTGTGTGTGAGGTTAGGGCTCTCTCTGATCCCTCTGTGCTTCTTAGGCATTTGACCTGCAAGCCCCTTGCTCATCCAAATTCTTCTCCTGTGTTCTTCCTCCACTCTACTCCTGAACTACTTCTATATTCTGCTGAGGGACAGAGAAGCTTTTGAATGGCTTATTCCGGTGCCATTTTAGTTTCTCTCTTGCTTTCTTATACACCATGCTAGACAAGCAATATCTATGCTTGCCTCCTCTCAGCTAATCCAACCAATCTCCTGCTGTGCTCTGAGGACAAAAGAACCAGAAAGACAAAGGAAACACTTTGGTCTTTCTGGAGGCCTTGCTCTTGATTAGCTGGATGACCCCAAAGCTCCTCTGCAGAGATCATTCTCTTTGGCTTTCAGAGAGGCCCATAGAATAACCCCCTCCTGTATGCACCCAGCAACATCCTTTAAAAATAATTCTCTGTGCAGGAAGCTCCATTTGGCCAAAAGTGAGTGTCCAAAGCAGGGATGGATGGGCATGACTGATGTAGCTGTGCTCCTTCTCGAGCTCCATGGCAGTAACATGTAGGCCCTAATTGCAGATCCAGCCACCTACTAGGCTCTGAGGCCCAGATCCCCAAAGGTATTTATGCCTCTGACTCCTATTGGAGCCATACCTTTGAGGATCTGTGCTTATCTAATGGCCCATTGGTGTTCCAGTTGCAGGAACGTATTCCGTGCATGGGGCTTGATTGAGGCTCTGGCACCCAAGAGAGGCTGGAGTTGTCAGCACAAGTGGTTGGGGAGGTGTCATTTCACCCCATGCCCAGGAGCAAATGTGATGTCTGCAGACACTGGAGGTCAATGCACTTATCATTGGCCGCTGCTGTATCTCTAGAATAGGGGCAGCCAGTCCAGCTACAAACTCGTGTATGGGATGATGCATTCAACCCTCAGCAGCATTTGATGCTACTGGGCATTCGTACTGACACAGCACAGCAGAGGGAAGGGCTCTCTGTTTGCCTCCGTACATGCTCAGTTACCCTGTGCTGGGATTAACCATAAATTGGCCAGTAGTGTAGAGTTTTGCAGAACTTGATGGCTTTGATCTGTGAATATCCCACTGCTCTCTCCCCGTTTTACATCAGACTTGTGCTGAAATGCAGGCTGCCACGAGAACCCAGGATTCGAGCCCAGGTTCCCTCCCAGTGGAGCTGGCAAGGTTTCCACCTTTTTGCTGAGTCCAGCTGGTAACATAGCCTGAAAGCTGGCAAAGTGAGCTTGTTCGTGGGGCCCCAGGGTCCATTTCAAATATCCCTTCCCCCTTATTCCCAGCTCAGGTGTCTGGTTCCTTTTCCTGGCAAAGTGAATCAGCTGACCTGCACAGAAGGAATTCTTCTCTTGTTTCATCTTGTTGACTAGAGTGATTTATAAGCTGCAGCTACCTGCAGAATTAGGGTGGGTGTGTGTATAAATGCTACAATCATTCTGTTCCCTAGCATGTTTCTCTCAGCCTCCAGTCTGCGCTTAGGCCACTTCTGAAAAATTTAATTTTACAATCACAATGTGGGCCGCCTTCTCACCCCTGTGATCTCCTTGCAGAGATCACACCACCACCCAGCACCATCTCCTCTCTGAATGAAAACAGTCAGGGAAAGTTATTTGATTCCTGCATTTTAAAGCAACTCGTCCCATATCCCGTCTCCAGGATGTTTTGGCAGTTGCAGATTTCTGGCATTTCATTTCAGTTACGATCCATTAACTTCAATTGCACCTGGGGTTTTTGGCTAAATGATTTCTTCTGGGTGCAGTGGGGTGGAAATGCTGGTTTTATGCACGTAGGTAAATAACATGCGCTTGGTCATAAAACAAAACAGTGTTTCGGGAAGTGGTTGCATTGCAAGAGCTTGCAACTTCTGTTCAATCATGCTGTCTCCACATGCGATGGCCATCATCCGTCATGCAGTCTCCACATGTGATGGCCATGTCAGGTGTTCTCCGTGCCCAGCTTGTGCTGATTCACCGCAGCTCCTGGCAGCCACCCTGTCAAAGTCAACCGAACTGGTGCAATCTACGGTGGTTTCTCCCAAAGCCACGAATGGTACAGCTCCACCATTCCTCCAATGCAGTCCCACAGCGTGGCTTCTGAAGCCCCTCATGTCAGCAACAGTGCGGGGTGACACTATGGAACAGGTGTCTCTGAGGTCCCAGAATGCACTGCAGTCATCAAGTCTGGTGTGTCTGATCCACCAGAAAGATTCTGTCAGAAACTATGTTAGTTGAACCGATGTAAGGGCAAAGGAGACAAGCAGGTAGGTCTGGCTGGAAGGGGAGAGTTCTGTTTTGTGAACAATTTCAAAGTTCCACAATTTCACCAGAATGAAAATGAAAACTTTCAGAAAATTTAATGAAAAAGAGAGAAACCAATGGGCCAGTTGCTGGGGGCATGTGCCTGAATCAGGCAGCCCAGGGACTCGAAACTGTCTGTCTCTCATGGTTAGGGCATTTTGTGCATGTGTGTGGGTCCTGATCATCATGCTTAGCTGAGACTAAATAACCCTCAGTACTCGTCCGTCTTCGTTACCTTGAAGATCTCCAGGCCTTGGTGAAAGTGCAAGGTACTTTCATGGAAAGCCTGTTTTACTTGTGTGTATAAATCTTTTGCAGAATTTCATTAGCAAGGGGTCGGCATGCAGAATTGTGGGAAAGAGCTCTTTACTGAGGATGCACAGTGGTCCGTGTTACATGCTGAGACTCTAGGGTTTTATTGGCAAGCAGTGTGGCCGTCTCTTGGTGGTGAGGTGGCTAACGGTATTTTCTTAAGGAAAGAAGCGTCTTCCAAGCTTATTGCCTCAGCTCCCTGATGTGAAGACTAGAGTGGATTTTCTGGTAGGGGTAGTCTACATGGCCAGGAAAGAGTCCTGATGGCACGAATGAATGGCATTGCTATCAATGAAATTGGACAGAGGAGAAGGACATATGCATGAGAGCTAAGAACAGAGGAAATGAAGTGCCAATGGTGCACCCTGTGCTGGATGGGACAGAAGGCACGCCTTCTGCTCTGAGGAACGTATACCAAGCATAGAACATTCTGGAAGCCCCAGCGGAAGGTCATGTCTTGGAATGTTTCCCTGAAGTCATGATGGCTAGCAGCATTTTTTGCATGGATTGGCGTAATGGCTTAAGGGGTGAGTTTAGGGAGGGAATTTGAAACAGATAGATGATTTTCTGGTGAAAAGGAAACAATGAAGCTATGCATTTTAAATTCCTACTCCCAGAAAATAAATAGAAGAATTAAGGGTGAAAACACTAAGTAAAGATTATAATCTCTTTGAAGCAGGGATTGTCTTTGTTCGGAATTCAGACAGCATCTAGCACACCTGGGTCCCGGTCCTAGACTGGGGCTTTAGGAGCTGCTGCAATAAAAATAATAAATAAAGTCTCACAAAAACCAAAAAATAGGTGTTGCTTATAAGATCTAAAGGGGATGCCACCACCATAGGAAGAATCAGAGAGGGTGTGGGTGTGTTACTTTCCTTCCTTTACAACCTTTGTAGACAGGGCTTATTCTTCCCATCAATGAAATGCAGCCACCTCTGGAGCAGATAATAAGAGCTGCTTAACAGCTTACTATAACTGTACACCATGCTTTAGGACCTGAAGTGAAGCATTCCATAACCAACTGAAACTACATCTAGAATCTTGTGAAAAGTGCAATGGGATCTTTAATAGCCACAGAGTGGTCAAGTCCATGGTTTTATATTGTACTTGAAATGATCTTTCAGCAAAACAGCATGTCTTGATGCCCTTCTGCGGCGGTGTCACAGTAATGACAGAGCGTGGAGAACACCTCTGTTGGAGCCACCCTGGCTACATTTCTGCTGCTAGCTGACATGCTGAAGAATCAAAGCAGAGTGTCAGAACACGGATTCATCAATCTCTGACCATTATTATATGGCATGCCATTCACAGTAGATACAAAATGAATCATAAACTGTAAGCTTGGCGGGTCAAAGGCCAGTCAAATGAGGAACAAACTTAAACAGTAATCCTGCCAATTATTTAGCTTTCTATCTTTGCTGGGTATTGAGAGGGAGGGGGAAAAGGCTCAGAAAAATAAGGTGAGATATTCAGTGCAAGCTAAAGAACCAACACACCTGAGTGGCTCATCTAACCCCAGAACCTGCTTGAGAGCACTGTTGCATTCCAGTATTTGGGATATTTGCAGAACAAATCATAGCTCAGTCTCGCGCTTTATTTGTGTTGTTAAGAATCTTGAGGTCAGCCAAGAAAACACACAGGAAAAATTCACATCTGGGCTTGTTCTTGGCTGCCACACTTTGTTTTATAAAAGGACATAAAATGAAGTCAAGAGAATAAAACATAGCCTGAAAGTCTCTCCTGCCAAAGCACAAGAAGCTGACACGATGGATGAAGCCATTACAGGCTGCTGTATAAATACTGCCCCCTTTTTTCTTATAACATATCTCATTTGCTCAATAGCTCATAATGGCTCTCAAGAAGCAGTTACTGTTTATCAAGTGAGAGCTTCTTTTGCTTCTTAGTGGACTGTAGACCCATACTTGTTATTTTGGGTCAACTTCGGGCTTTTGCTAGACACAGTGAAGAGCGGGAGCTAGTAAGCTCTGCAAAGGTCATTTGCAGAATTGTTTTTAGTTTTCAGATCCTGTGGATGGGAAACATCCAAGTAGTATTCAAGAGGCAACATGGACTAGGGTGTAGGACACTGGAATGGCAGTCAGGAGACTCTTCTTGTTTTGATACTGGTTTCCTATGTGAACATCACATCTCCTTTGTGTCTTCTACCCTGCTTTGTCCATCTTCTCTGTTTAGATTGTAAGAAGCAGGGACTCTCTTACTATGTATTTGTACAATGCTTTGTGCAGTGGAGCCCAGAGCTCATCTGGTGTCTCGGGATGCTGTTATAATAGAAACAATGGTAATATGATGAAAAATTAGTGACAGGCTAACCTTAAAAATGTTCTGCAGGTTGGCAAAACAGTGTGGAAGAGCAGCCAGAACCAGACCTTCCCTCTCCTGCTACATATATGTAGCCACTTCTGGGGCAAAGCAAAATTGTTGGGGTTTATTTTAACAGGTAATGGCAGAACAGGAAGGAGATGGAACAATATCATTGCCCCTTTCAAACCTCAAAGGCTGGTCAGATTTTTGGGACCCTGGGATGATCCAATAGGAAGTAGAAATAGACGGAGTCTGGTGTTTTTCTGTGATGCAGTCCTGTTTATTTACAAGGTCTGTACAAAATCCTGCTCATCTGAATTAAGGAGAAACTAAGCACAAAAGAGGCAGTTTCTTAGGTCACTACCCCATACCTTTATAGTTAACGCTAGACCCCAAAGCTGAGTAATACCAATAATAATGATACTTCCCAGCTTTCATCAGTAGATCTCAAAGCACTTTACATACAGGTTTGATGTCATTATCCATATTTTATAGATGAGGTGACTGAGGCACAGGAAGGAAGAGGGGCTTGCCCAAAGTCACCCAACAGACCAATGGCAGACCATGACTAGAATCCAGGTCTCCTGAGTCCCAGTCCTGTGCTCTATCCACCAGGCCTCACTGCCTCTCCAGTCCTCTCTGCTGGGGGAAGTCCAAAAGTCCTAGGCTCCACAATGAAATGTGATGTTCTATGGTCAGGTTGTTCATGTTCTGAGGAATGCAATAGGCTTATTTTCTGGTTTTCTAGCATTCCCATTCTAATGTCCTGAGGAAAGTGTTGTTACCTACTTGGCTAGAATTTTGTTGCTGTCAAAAACTTCCACTCCAGTTTTGCAGTAGACTCAGTGGGCCAATTTCTGCACTCAGGTAGTGATGTAAATCTGGAGGAACTAGACTGACATCAATGGAATTATTTTTATTTTCCCCATTGTTCTGAAAGTACAATTTGGCTCTGTGCATATTGGAGATTGGACATTTGGGCTGCGTCTACACTGGTAAATTAAGTCGACTTAAGCTTGGCTTAAGTCGACTTAATGTGCCCTGCGTCTACACTACACTTTGCTTAAGTCGACTTAAGGAAAATTAAGTCGACTTTATTAAACCATCTTTCTACTCGACCTAAGGCTTAATTCGACTTTCTAAAGTCGAATTAAGCCAGTGTAGCCCTGGGGTAGCCCTAAATCGACTTAGGGCTACCCCAGGACTACACCAATGCCGTCCCTGCCGGGGGGGAGCACAGGGGGAGCCTGGCATGCCCCCCAAAGGGCAGGGCATGTGGGCATGGTGTGACACTGTCTGGATTTAGGGAAGCATTTATGATATTATTTTCTATGGATATCTCATAAATGCTATAATCCATAGGAACTATGTCATGTTTGGTATCAATAGAAAGGTAGTAGTTTGCTGGGAATGATTATATAGTTTATGTCTAGGAATTCTATTTTGATTAGAAGTTAAGAATTGGGACCACATCACCTGGCAGATTCCTTAACATTAAAGAGACAATGGTTGTTCACACCCTCCCGTCTAAGACATTTGTCCAGAATGACACAAGTTAAAGTATGGATATAACATCAAATTCTTAACTTCTAATCGAAATAGAATTCCTAGACATAAACTATATAATCATTCCCAGCAAATTACTACCTTTCTATTGATACCAAACATGACATAGTTCCTATGGATTATAGCATTTATGAGATACCCATAGAAAATAATATCATAAATGCTTCCCTAAATCCAGACAGCACGCCACACAGGGCTCTGCCCTGCCAGGGTCCCTGTCCCCCTTTGCCCCATTGTACACAGGGGGTGCCCCCCCCCGCCACCGTGGACCTGCCCAAGGTCCCCCTAGCCCCACAAAGTCAACCTAGAGCATCCAGTGTGGACGCTCTAGGTCGACTTTGTAAATTCCCCTTTAAGTCGACTTTAATTTTAAATGTAGACACACTAAGTCGACTTAGTTAAAGTCGACTTAAAAGTGCAAGTGTAGACGTAGCCTTGGAGTTTTGATTGTCCACAGAGTATGTTTCTGAGGGGTACACACAGAATGTGCATATCTATATAAAGAAATTTGTACCTTGCCTGGCTTTCCCCTGGAGAATCTCTGTCCCAGTGATGTTAATCTAGGTGTGCTGAATGGTAGTGGGAAGCTCAGGGTCAGTGAATGTTGGAATAAATACCTTTCGAGTGAGACAAAGTGGGTGAGATGGTTCAAATTTTATTGTTGATAAAAGAGACTAACTTTTGAGCTACACGGAGCTCTTCTTCAAAACTCAAGTTGGTCCAATAAAAGATATTACCTCACCCACCTTGTCTCTCTTGTATCCTGGGAGCAACCTACCTACAACAACATAGCAAAAAAAAAAAATCTTGGTTTTTCAGATCAGATAGTTGATGTTCAATTGGTACAGTTAAGCAGATTTCTTGCCAGGAAAGGAACTGTGTTCTTGGGAGGCAGTGTTGTCTGTGGGGTGAAGCACTACCCTGGAGACTGTAAGACCTGGGTTCTCTTCCTGGCTGTCACTGAATTACTTTGTAGCTAGAAGGAAATAGAAGCAAACCAAGGTGAGTCTTGTAAAATGTTTCACCACCAACTGATGGAAAGACTAAAGTGTTTATTTACGTTGCACATCCTGACCTGAGGATGAGTTTAAGCAGAGTGTGCCAATGGGTGTTTAGCAAATGGGTTTTTTTGCCAGCTCCCACACAGCATCCATTTTGTTTTGGTGAAACTGGCTGTTCTCATATTTACTGCTGAGGTTGGAGAAGTTACTCTTAAACTGACACTGTGGAGGTGGGAGGGTGCAACAGGAGAAGCACTTGGGTGCTCTGTAGTGCTGAGATGAGCGTACCAGCTGCGGGGTTTACTGACTGGCACCCAGTTATAGACTGAGGCCCTCATTTAGCAAAACAATTGCAGGCTTAACTTTGAGCATGTAAGCAATTCCATCCCTGTTCAATCAAGCATTTTAAGCAGCCAGTGACGGAATGGGTTTAAACTGAATTGGAGCCCTGCACTCTGACATGGTCCCTCAGCTATGGCACTGAACTCCTGTGGAAGATTGAGAAGACACAAGCATCCTCCAGTGCTGGGCCTGTAGCGTCCAAGTAACCTGACTGGTTATGGTGATACGCCCAGCACAGCAGCATCTCATTCCCAGCAGCACGTCCGTTGGTCCTTTAATCACACTCTCTTTAATGTTGAGTCTCAGTTCATTAATTCATGCCACTCCCCATGACCTGAGGCCTGTGTGTCCTTCAGGATTTATAACCCCAAACCCTGCATTTCAGTGGTAACACCTGGAAGCAGCCAGCCCCTCTGTCCCTCATGGGCTGTCTGAGGGAAAGGAATGCAATAGGGACTGGGTTGAGCAGCTGAAGAGGTAGTGGAGAGAGGGGGAGGTGTATTTAGAAGTATAAATAGTTACTCCTGAGCCTGGGCTGACCCTGTCCCCATGGTGGTGCCCGCTGGAACGGACAATTCAGTCATGGGGGCCATCTTTGGTCAAGCAGGGCACATCAAAACCAGAGCTTTATACGTCAGATGCTTCAGCCTGGATTTTCTAACAACCAAAAAAGCCAGGAACTCAACTTTGATAGTACCTCTCAGGGTAGGCAGGGAGATGTGAGGTCAATAAAATGTGCAGTTAGCTCCCAGCTTCCCTTCTCTCCTGCCAGGCGCTTGGTGGCAAATAAATATTTTGCTCACAACTCATTGGAGGTGGCACCTAACCAGATGCTCACTCACTTGGAATGACAGTAGATTTATTTTGTTGTCCATTTATAGGTTATTATTTCCCCTCTTCCATACCTTCCTTCTCCCCCTGCCTTAATAACTGTTTACTATCCACTGGGACATATATTCTCTTCTGATTAAGCGCTATTTAGCTGTTGCCTGCTTGCTCATTCAGTTTTATAGACACATTCACACAGGTGCAGAGAGAGGGTAATGAGAATGGAGAATGGCAACAGCCTGGTTAGATTGGATTTTAATAAAGTTTCCAGCTAAGCTACATTATAACCGTTCAGAGCAGTTGCACATCTCTTGGGTGTGCGGGGTGTGCATGTGTGTGTGTAACTTTTGACCTCATAATGCAACAGACAATGGAACTGCAACAGTGACCTAACCTGGACACTTACACTGCCATCTGGGACCACAAAGACAGTGGACACTTTGTGTAGCTCTGAGCCGAAGTCTCTCTAGAGGAAGAAGTGATTTCCCAGCTTTTGGCAGCTGCTAATTAGTTGTAGATGATAAGATAATTTGTAAAAAAATTAGGAGCGATTTTCTTCTTTGTGGTAATATCGCTTGGCAATAAAAATGCTCTTTTAAAGGGCAACTTTTTGTCTAATGCAGCAATCGCTGCTAAAAATACATAATGTGTGTGTGTGTATACATATGTAAGAGCGAGAAAGAGAGAGAGCGCGCACACAGAGAGAGACAGTATTTCAGAAAGTTCACTCGAACCATAAGAATAAATTCAAATTGAAATTCAATTTTCAGTGTCACCCTGAGCGCTGATTGGAAGAAATTTTTGATCAAGGCACCTTGGTGGCAGGGCAATGGGAAAATGGTCTGCCAAGCCTGTGGAAGGAGTTTTTATATCAACTAGGTGGCTGTGTTAACTGGAGTTCTCTGCAGTGAATTAGCAAAAGAGGCTGCTTTTTTTCTCTCTCTCTCTTTTCCTTTCCCCCAGGAGTGGCAGTGACTGGTTACAAATGTGTAGCCTGGGGGAAGAGTGCAATCATTCACAGGTGGCATCTTGGGGAAGGATCAGAGCCATGTTTTGTCTCCTGTGTAAAGTGCCTGGGGGAAAGGGAACAGTAAAGAGAAAGACAACAGAGTCTTGTGGCACTTTTAAAGACTAACAGATTTATTAATCGCATGAGCTTTCGTGGGAGAAAATCCCACTTCGTCAGACGCTTTGAAGATAGGAAAGTTACAGAGTGGGAGGAAATTAAATGCAAGAGAGTGTATGACATAGCATCAGGTCAGGCTGTAACAGCAAATCAAAATAGGTGTTAGGATTCAAAACACTGGGGAACAGCACATAGAGGAGGGGGAGGTCAATTCACTTGATGTAATGCGAGAAAAATCCATAGTCCCTGTTTAACCCCAAGACAAAAGTGCCACAAGACTCTGTTGTCTTTCTACAATAGACTAACACGGCTACCCCTTTGGAATTTGACAGTAAAGAGAAAGGAAGAGCTGGCAGTGGATAGGTAGGAAGTAAGCAAAGGGTCTAGCATTTTCCAGGTGAACAGTCTGGGCTTGTTATAGGGTGACTTGACTCTCCAAAGCATGGGGAATCAAGGGAATGCACCGCTCAGTGGCGTGGCAGTGCTGGTGAAAAAGTGAATTGGCTAGCAGGGTGGTGGCCAATATGGGTCAATGGGGTGGAGTAGAAAACAGTAATGGGCATTGGGTAAGTTCCTTTGATAGCTTATGTAAGCAGAGAACACAGAGGCTGACTGGGCAATGTGAGGCTAGAACCTTGGATGACCATGGGGCTGTGAGAGTGAAAGCTGCTGGAGTTGGGAATGTGGGGCAGTGAATAATGGGAGATGGTTTTTGTATGTCCTGGAGCGGGGTGGGGTGAGGAGTGGGGACTGGGTACTTTGAGGAAGGGGTGGGTGCTGCATGAGAGGTCGTAGATGAATGAGACTGAGTGGGCAACATGGAAGAAACCAGGAGTCTCTGGGCTAGCTGGGATGGGCAATGGATGCTGGGAGAACATGGGCTGTTTATAGCATGTGTCCGATAACTGTATGGCAGGAGGCTGGCATTTCAGTGGTAGATGGAATCGTCTCTTTAAAGCTGTCCAGAGGTGGTCCAGACTCCTCATCTTTTCAAGGAGAAAGCGCCACACCGATGGGAGTGTCAAGACTCCCGCTGGGTGTTGAGACGGAGGGGAGACAGAATGCTGTGGTTTCCCTCTGTGTCGCCTGACTCTCTGAGCGCGTTGTGTTTTCCAGGAGTCATTAGCCCCTTTAAGGTGTCTAGGGGTGAGCTGGATCCCAAAGGTAATGAGTTTATTTGTGGAGCGTCAGGAGGGACCTGAGTAATGAATGATGATGCTGCATTCCCCTGGAAGGAAGGCATTCATTAGGCTGAGAAATGAACATTCTGCAAACTCAGGAGGCCTCCAATACTTCATCAGGTTTCTAATGATTTTGTCAGAGTGTTAATCCCTAGGGTGGGCAGCAGCATTGTGATATCAGCAAATAAATTATGTTTCCGCACAGATAACCCAATATGGAGTTGAGCACGTTAGTGGAAAACAATTCATCTGTTTCTAATGGGATCTTGAGATTCCAGTCGGGGCTGATCTACATCCGTCTACGAAAGGAAGCATGTGCACAGAATCCCTGACAGTCAGGTGTGTAATAGTGAAGTAACATGTGTCCTCAAAAGCTGCAAGAGGACACTGCCTAATTTTATTATGTGTTTGTATTATAGTGGTGCTTAAAGCCTCCTGACTGAGATCATGCATAACAAGAAGGGGTCTCTGCCCCAGAGAGCTTACAGACAGGCAGGGGAAGGGACTTGCTTGAGTTTGCTTAGGAGAACAGATCTCCTCAGACCCTGTTTACTTCATGGTCCACTAAGCCCAGATTACCTCCTGAAGAGCAAATGTGCATGAACAGGTGTTCAGGATGTACAGCAGTGAACACATTTGAATAGTGGTGACAAAGGAACGCATATCCACAGATTACAGGAGCATAGGAATATGTCACTAGTAGTGGATATCCATGAATTTGTGTGTACTAAATGGAAGATGGCAGGGCATGTGTGTGTGTGGAATGTATGCCTGGTAGTGATTGTGTACACAGTAGGAAGACAGGTATGTGGTAATGAACGGGCGGCACGTGAATGGAAGCACATGTCTGTTGCAGTGAATGAGTTTGCATAAAATACTTCATGTGACAACACGTCTAAACATTTACAGTGAGCACATTAGTACCTGTCCGCAGCAGCGAAAGGTATACAGGCAAGATACGGCGCACTCGTGTGTGTGGGCGACAGGATAAAGCAGTGCTGGTGCCTAGGTGCGATAATGAGCAGTACACGTGTATGGTGTGTTTGCATCACAGCAGCAAGCCTGTGTTAGGTGCCTGTGGGTGAACTGAACTGAAATGAGAAGAATAGGTAGCTGTGGGATTCAGCAGCAGTAAAAGGAAACCGAATTTGATGCACTCAGACATGAACCAGATGTGTGTGTGTGCGCGCGCATGCGTGTGCATGCAAATGGAAAGCAAGTGCTGGGTGCAGCTGTGAAGTGAAGCAGTGAGCGGGTGGGTTCAATGAGTGTGGAGAATAATAGGTACCAAGGCTGGAGATGGATTTCAGGTCATCGTCTTTTGCCCTTTCTCTGCACTATAGATGTCTGGTTATATCTAGGTCAGTGGTTCCCAGGGAGGTCAGGCTCTTGGACTACTGCTGCAAGTCTTTCCCTGCCTTCCTGAAGAGCCTTCTAGTATCTTTGCCCTCCACTTACTAACCAAGCGCACACACCCTAAACTGCAGGGGAACTCCAGCTCTAGCAGTCAGAAGAGCAGCCCAAGGAGTGGGAGGTGCTGGAGCAGTATAACTGAATGGGAGGAGATATCCGCCAAGGCTAAAGGATGATGCAATTCGGGCAGACTTTAGGAGGCTGGGACACATTTTGTCCTTGAAAACCAGCTGCAATGGAGCCTCCATGGCCCCTCTGCGTCATTTATTCTATTGAGGACCCTGGTACAAAGCACTCCAAGTGGGATTGATTTTTCCAAGCTCCCTCTGCTAAAAAATCCTCTCCCATTGGAATTATTCCTTGCTTCAGTGGGAGCAGAGTGAGACTCATCATGGTCCCTGACCTAATATCTTTAGTTTAAACTCTGTGTTGTGGGGCCATTTCTCCTGTTAGTATCATCTGGAACCACCTTAAATAACTTTCCTTTTCCATATTTATGGTAGAGATAACACGCCCTCTCACCTTCGGTTACCATACACCAGTGCTCTATATTCTGTCCCTTTGGTGTACCTTTAGCCTCTCTTTATAGATCATGACTTTTGATTCATTTTTGTCATTCTTCTTTGATTCCTTCTAACTTTTCTCTCTCTCTCTAGCAAGGAGACCAGCCCTATATACGGCACTATGACAGTAGCCTGACTGAGATTATATTAAAAAGAATTGCATATAAGCTCATTCTTGCCCATGATCTCTCTGTGAAACTTTCCACACTGCAAGTTCCTCTCTAATTCACAGTCTCTTACTCATTCTGCATTGGTTTTTCTAACCAGCCGTCTCCTGTTAGCATCACCTGCAGTGACATCACCTCAGCCTGCCCTCACATGCTGCGTAAGGTCAGGCAGGACTTGGATGGGAGAATTCCGAAGCACACCTAAGAGTTCCCAAGGAAGCAGTTATGAATGAAGAGTTGATCAGCCCTGGCCTGGAGCCAGTGACTGAACCAATGCCCCCACATGACATTACAGGGTGCTGTTGTAACCTGCTCCTGCTGGGTCGCACATCTCCCTCTCTGACTGATGCACAGATGACAGGAGTCTGCCCCAGCCCCAGCTAGGGAGCTCTCTAGCTGATGCTGTGATGGCATCTCATGTTTTTCTGTCTAGAGAGTCTTTCATTCAATCCCTGGCTGGCAGGATGGTGGCCATCACACTATGCTGCTGGCAATACCAACCCTTGGATGAGGTCTAAAACAGAGACTTTACTACTTGGGCTGAAAGAGACCATGGTAGGACTGGGGAATGCCAGTCACATCACCCGCACTTGAGTAAGCACATTCTGTAAATTTTTCCCTGCTACTTTCAGTTGCCAACGATATTCTTCATCATTTCCTGCCCTAAATGTCATGTGCTTTTGCTGTGCATTGCTAAACTGCTGATGCATTATAGTCCAAAAACGGATGAGGCAATATTTATGTATATAGTTGGCATAACCCATTGTAAAGCACATTAGGCTCTTTCGGGATGAATCGTGCTACAGAAATATCTTGCTCATCTATTTACTGACAAGTATATTTCTAAATACAAGCAGATTCCACTGAACCATGTCCCTGAAAAAAAATTATGCATGTGAGAAGCCATTTCCTTAGCTGGTATAAATCAGCACATCTCTGTTGAAGTCAGAGCTTTGGGATTGCAATTTGTAGGAGTGTCCCAGTTGTCGTACAGCAAGCATATGGAAGACGCAGTGCTGATCTCGATCAGAGGGAGACCAGTGTGTTCTTAGTTACTTCCTATGGACCTTAACAACACCATACATGGACACAAGTCAGACAGCCATTGGCTCCAAGGGAGCTACACCCATGAACAATGGTTGAGGATCTGGCCCATAATGTATCATTTCTATTTGTACTGCATTTTCAATATCCCCATGTTCTGCATCACTGTTTAGATTTGAGGAATTGTCGCTGCCACCTCATCCTGAGTCCTGCAGCAGACAGCATCTGTGGTGGGGTAAAGCATGGAGCCAAACTCATACCTCGAGTGGGATTTGTTTGGAAAACCTCTCTCATGATCTGGGGTGCGCTCTAGACCAGTGAGGGGTTGTGTCCCTGCCTGACCTGTAACTGTGGGGGCCTCACAGTGTTTTGCTATTGTAGTTTCTAACTTGGGCTGCTCACCACCAACTTGCTAGCAACCAGATCACACCCTGATTGTCTATGTGCTAGACAGCCCTGGTTCAACATCTGTGTCTCCACCAGCCTGTCTACTGCCCTTCTCTGGCTTCCACCAACTTTGATTACTACTTGTAAGGTGACCCTCAATGCACTCCCAGTCCCAAATTTTCCCCAAACTGTGTGCTCTGCCTTCTCCTGGGCAGTTCAGAGAAATAATATGGTTTGTTTGTTCCTCTAAAGACACGAAAACACATCACAGCTGATTAACTTAGCTACGGTGATGACAGCTTTCCCTTTAAACACAGCCCCAAGTTGGTTTATCAGAAAATAAAACCAATTTATTATCAGTGGGTAAAAGGTTAAGTGGTGGTAAGTTAAAGGCAGAAAGTTAGAAAAGGCTACAAGCAAATAAAAGTGGAAATATGCAACTAAAAGTCTAACATTTTATTTAGCAAGATACAGGTTTTGTTCCAGGATGGTTTGTCTTACCAGTCATTCTTCTTCCCAGCCATAGCTGACTTTCTCTCCATCAGGACCTTTCACAAACGCACAAGAGGCTGGGTTCCCTTGTTTTTCTAGGTAAAAGATCTTTGCCTAATGAGGGTTCTTCCCTGTATTCAGTTGCAGAGACTTCAGCCCCACTTGGTTGCAGAACCCAGCTTTCTCAGTTAGCAAGGGCTCTGTTCTCTGGTGTCTGTCTAGCGATGAATGTCTAAAACAGCTTCTGTCCTTGCTTACATCTCCTATAGAGACAAGAAGCCCACCTGTGTTCTTCCCTTCCTGTGGGCTCCTCATTTCCCTATCTGGAATTGGGGCTTCCATTTATTCTACCTTGCTTAAGTTACATAGGAAACACAGAAATAGCTCCCCCGACCTTTGCCCCATCTGGGCAGGAACTGTTCCTTCCTTTGGTTGGCCACACACATTAAAGCAGAATCTCAAGGAGTGCTTAGAATTCCTCCTATTGTGTTAATACATACATTTCACATTAATATTAATCACCAGTGTGTCATTAGCTTTCAAAGAGACATCATGCGATATACTTTTATAATACAGCAATGAAGGTTAGAATCACTTGATTGCTTATCACTTGGGGTTCAGCTCCATCTTTATAGCCTATATATCCTTTAGAAAGTAAAACCAAAACCTAACATCTCCTTCCTGCGGTGTGTGGATGTCATTGTCTCCTCTTCCTTGTTCGTTAGCTTGATGAGTCTACTTATTGTTTATAAGGAAATTGAAATAAACACATGTTCCTTTGTTTAGGACAGACTTGTTTAACAGCTTCAATTCCAGTTTATATCCATACACAAATACCCATTGGGTATATACGTCATGCAAGAATATTAATATTAATGATGTTGTTAGTTTTCAAAGTGTATTTTGTACAAAGATTATTACAGTAGTATGTAGGGTGTGAATACAGAGGTACTTAGTGCCACAGCTTCTGGCCAGTTTTACGGTGGGTCCTTTCTTGTTATTCTAAGCAGAAGGAAGTTTTTAGTGCTGTGTGTTGTAGGAGGGGTGTGTGTAGGTATGCAGTTGAGTGTGCACTGTAGGGAGATGTGTATTTCTAAGTACAGAGAGGCTGTGAACTGAGCTGTCTTCTTTCTGAGCTTTCCAATAGGAGTGAAAAGACACTTAAATTGAGTTTGAACTTTGCAGACTCAAATTTCACTCCTTTGTTCCCCGCCGTGAATACCCTTCAGAGCCTGTTTGCGGATACCATTGATGCCCCATCATGGCGTGTTTGCTGTGTTACAGAAGTACCTGCTGCCATGCAGGTCCAGTTTTCTCACTGCTGTTCAGTGAGGCCCCAGGAGGCCAGGCACCTGCATCTTGCCACACCTCTTTGCGACGTGAGAATTTCTACCTGGCTCACCAGTGAGGGAGACGTACTTCCTCCTCTCATTAGGAGGGTTTCTGTGGCCAATCTGAGATGCCAACGTCTCATTTCTGAGGGCACTCGTGACAGCGATTGTGAGAACATTCATTTATGTATGTCAGTAGGAGGTCAGGCTGCTGTCGCTGGGTCCCAGCTGTGGTTAGACAAGAAGGAGAGATGAAGATGAAGCAGAGTGATGATGATAAGAAGCCAACCTGTGTCTTTGCATGTTAGTCTTTAAAAGTGCCATGAGACTCCTTGTTTGTTAACCTGTACCGTGTTAGCAAATTTGTTCATTTTTTTAAAAAAAAGCTAAGTACAATAGACTTCTATTTGAGTATGAAGCAGAGACTTGACAACTTCATCACATGTGTAAAACTCATCCTTGTTAGCCATCTTCATATGTTGCTCGCCTCTACAGTATTGATGTGGTTTGGCAGATGGTTCTGGGTAGCTAGCTGTCTATTAATGCATCTGTGTGCTATATTGTTAAGGGTTATTAGGAGCAACAAAAAACAATTTGGACCCTGATTAGTTTAAGTCCTCACTGAGTTTTTTCTATGGGCTTCCTGCAGGTAACTGACAACTTTCAGTACACGTGAACTGCAGGCCAGTAGGTCTTCTTGGAGCCATGAAGCCATGGTATGCTGGGCTGATGGTCTGTTTGCAATGCAAACGTTCACATAGTCTTGCAATGAGGGCTGCTGCAGATAGTCTGTAGCTTCAGGGCTGCTGCTAGGAGTCAGGTTGTAAATGACAATGCGGCTAAAATGATCTAATTGGCTATTAAAAGAAATAGCAGTCCCAGAGATCTGGAGGGCCAATTAACCCTGGAAGCTGGGAGGGTGACACTATTATATCTCTGTGCAGTGATGTGTTCATGAGTCGTTCGTGCATGGCCATAGGAAGGAGCAGCGAGGTCCTGACCCAAACCCTTTCGAATTTGCATGGGCTGTTTTGGTCACACAGCCAGCTAAATCATCGCTTGCTTTTGTAGCTGGATGGAGACTGGATTAATAAGTGGATAGGGGTGGGCACAGCCAGAATCAGCTTAGCGAAGCCATTTGTGGATGGCTTAGTGCCCTCAGGAGTGAGTCAGTGGGAAACAGTTGCGAAGTGCTGTAGCGTGTTTCCGTGTGTGTAGCTGGGAGGAAAGGTGGTGTGGTGTGGGTGCAGAGGGCTGGTGTAACAGATGTGCTAATGAAACGCACTGATCTTTGGGTGCCCAGCTCACTTTCTTCCAGACAGGTGCACCATTGTGAGCTAAACTGAGGGTAGAATTGCCCAAGGCAACTAGGGAAGGATGGTGTAGGTGCCCTGCATAGACAAGCATGAGCATCTTGAAGCTCACCATATGGATGCCACAGAAGCATGGTTCTGCCTTGTTTATGAGTGAGTCAGTGAGCTGCGTGGCTATGCGTCAAATGAAAAATATTTCCACTGAAGCAAAACTTTGTCTAGTCCCATGAAAACAAGATAGTTTGAATGATGGACCGGCTTGGGTAGCAGAGCTCTGTCTCGAAGGTCCACAGCTCGTTCAGATCTGTGAACGGGCTTTGGATCTGGCCTAATCTGAATCTGAACATCCTCAGTATTGAGGGGCAGTAGGAATTCACCTTCTCATGTGGGCCTGTTGCTGGTTCGCATTAACAAAATGCTGCTACTCCTTTGTCCTGCTTGTTTGCCCGGTGTCTGCCGCTTGAAGAAGATGGAGCTATTTAACATTGCAAAACGAGTGAGATGCTTTCATAATCTTCTTCTGTCAGGCATCATCCTAACAAAGAGCAGGATCTGATACATTTGAAAGAAGTTTGCATAGTAAGATCTGCTCTCCAAGGAAATGGAGTTCTCTTAGTTTGCCCAGATTCCTGCAATCTTGTGTAACGTGGTTTGAATTGCAGACTGAATGGTGAGCCTTAAGTTGGAGTTTGCTGGCACATGTCAATCACAGACCCTTTGTGGCATTAACCTTGGTTATTTTTCTTCCTGAAATTGATTTCATTGCCTCTGATTTCTCTGGCTTTGTGGACCTGATCTCTGCCATGTGCACATCCGAGGGGTTAATTCAGTCTGAGCTGACTCACGATGATTTGATAATGGAATGCGGCTCAGAAGTTCAGGAAGAGGAAGACAGTTGTTCTTGAACAGATGGTGGGGAGGCCATGCCAATGGGAAGCTGAGGCTGCCAGGTGTCCAGCTCACATTCATGCGTATGTGGCTCAGTACAGTCAAATAGGAGAAATGTGTGATGGGTATAGCACCAACTATTGTATGCACTGCTGTGTGCTGGAGGTCGATGCACTAGCACAAAGCAGAAGGCACAGGTGCACTCCTGAAGTGCTTACTTGCTCCGTTCTGTTTCACAGGTGTGCTGAAATCAAGCACCTGCAGGACCCATAGGCAAGGGAGGAACCTAGGGCTGGTCCCAGGGCAGTCCTTCCTGCCTCTCTAACCATCTTCCTCTGACCAAGGTCTTGAGACTGTCCTTTACATGCTTCATTTACACTTTCTCTGCCACCTCAGTGGAACCAGTCAGTCTGGTGTGGACTGAACTAATGATGAAACTGCCTCCTGTATTGTAGCGCCCAAGTTCTCCTATTTAGAAATTACACACATAATCTCCAAAGCATCACACCATTCCCAGGGAGCCATGTGCGCTTTCCCCAGGCTCATGGTTTCCTAGGATCTAAGAACTTCTGAATTACAAACATGGCAATAACTGATAATCAGCTAGAGGAACTCGGGCCACCAAGTTCAGATTCATGCTGGAATTTCAGCTCCTACAAGCCAAGGTCAGGGATGTGGGGATTCTGGGTTCCAACCCAGCCACTTGTAGAGAGAACCCCGAACAGTGAAATTCTGGACTCAGCTGTTGATTACAGATCATCCTTCCCCTGCTACCTACATACTTCAGGGAGGCTGGGAGTGGGGTTCCAGTATGGGCCTATCTCTAATAATAAAATGATGCTTATGTGATCTTCACCCAAGGACCTCAGAGCTATTCTATTCTATTCTGTTCTATTCAGATTCTTATCCTGCATGCCTCACTGTAGTACCTGAGCACTTTCCAATAGTCTGTTAAGCAATATGCCTGCACATCTGTCACATGGAGTCTGTTTTCCCATCCCATCCCCAGAGAAGCATGTGCAGTGAAGTATCTTGGTTTGATAATGTGTGTTTTGTTTTGTTTTGCTTTAAGATCAGTATACCTGTTGCTCGGTGTTTATATTAAAGAAGGCAAGGTGAAAGTCTTGGAGAAGTGGGAGAGGTTTATGGTGGCCCTTAGTTCTTGGGAGGTCTCAGGTCATCTCCAAGAAAGCTCTGCAGATGTTAAATTCTCCCTTTGAGGTAGGTGAAGATTGTCCTCATCATTCTGGGTAACCTGACCAATTCAAAAACACACAGCTAGTCAGTGGCACTTGAACCCACTGCTCCTTGCTCTCGGTGTTATATTCTAACCATTTTGGTGCACGTTTCTTCTCCTCTGCTGCCCTTTGTCAAATCTGCAGCATCTCATGTGCTCAAACCTGATGAAAAGGTAGGAGTGGAGGAGCTCCTTGCTGGCAGTCAACAGAAATAGAAAGGGGCCATTGCAGCTCTAATTCTAAATGGTATAAAAGACCACTGTGGTGCTTGAGCAACTTAGCAGAGGGGTGGAAAGCTACAAGGATGGAGAAAAGACATTAGGGCCCATGGGAGTTGTCACTAGGTTCTCAGGCAGATAGTGTGAATTAACGCAACAAACAATAGCGGGAAATTCCCATGTGGGACTGGCACCATAATGCTGCAGCAATCATTCTGAGCCACTGGCAGCTGCTTCACAGCCATCAGGATGCATTTTGTATGACACTTGTCCTGAATAGCCTGGACAACATGTAGTGTGGATGCTGCATGTACCAAACAAGACTCAGCCATGCAGAGTGCTTAGCAAAGCTGGGGTGGGTTTGGTAATGGGATGTTCTGGGAACCACAGCTGGCTGCATTGGATCTAACCCAGATCAGCAGTGAGTTACGGTCACTGGCATTTGGTGACTTACATGAGCTGAGCTGGTAGGTCTCACTCCAGTTCCTGGTGAACAAGGGTCCGTGTCAGAAAGCCACTGCCAACCTTGTCCTAAGTGGCCTGTGGATCCTGAACTCCACCTCACTTGTACAGATGGCCCACTGAAGGGAGGATTGAGGCAGATCGATAGGAAGCTTGTACCTACCCCCGTTGCTCATTCAGAGGATCAAGGGCTTCTGACCCTATGGCTAGCAGTCTAGCCCCTTCCATCAGTGCTAAATTTCCTTTAAAAACCAGACAGGCATGGAGGCTTTTCCACACATGAATAACCCTCTACCCCATTTACAGATGTTCCCTATGCGTGTTGGAACCGAGGACACACATCCTACTACAACTATCAGCTTGGGAAAACAAACACAGAAGTTCAGAGGAATCTGGTTGATATTTTCACTTAGGTAGCAAATAAATTGGTTAGTGCAACATTCTCTTCTCTAAACTGGTGGTGCCTGGAACAGGACCAGCTTTTTTTTTTTCTTTCACCCACAGCTCCTCTGGGGAAATCTTTGATAAGGCTCCAGAGGACAAGACAGCTTGTGGGTGCAGGAAGCAGCAGGACCTTCCAAGGATAAGTCACATCTGGTTAATATTCTGCTGGAAACTGGTGTTTCTGGAGGTGAAATTTTCTTAAAATTAAATCCCTGCACTGGGGGTAGGAGAAACTAGGTCCCTCTTCACCATTCAGACGTTTGTGTAGCAGTTTATAACAAGCCTCAGTACCAACACTCCTCCCTTCCCACCCCTCCGTGCACCCTAGAGTGTTATTAGTTGCAGCTGGATCTGTCAAGCACATATTGCAAATTTCTGTTGAAACTAAATTTGAAGTGCTCAAAACCTACACAGATCTCTTCAAGAAAATGAGATCTTAGCAGGGTGTCTTTATTGACCCTGGCATCCTGCTTTCAAAGGGATACTGCAGGTGGCTGTTTTTATGTAGTGAAATACTGAGGGCTGATCTACACGCAGTTTGTAGACAGTTTAGAAACAGTGATAGTTTAACAAGCATGACCTCCTAGTGTAACATCAGTGTGCCTTTCTTGATCTTATTCCCTTAAGAGATTTTCTGTTGTTTTTTTGATTTATTGAAGAAAAACTGGATAACATTGGTTTTCTGCAAAAACATGCTGTTTTTGATCTTTTTGATCTGTTTTCAAATATCAACTATCATTTTCATGAAAAATGTTTTTAAAAAAATCACTGCTGTTTTTTCTTTGTTTTTGAAAACCCAGAAAATTTTGACCAATTTTGGACCAAACTGAAAAATTTCCATGCACATTATTTTTGCTTTGATTGGAAAAAACAAAAAACAAAACCAAACAAAGCACTTTTATGAAAATATTTCAAGCACCTCTTTGTGGGAGGGGTTGGGGCTCGAATCTGTATTGACTCCAAATCCAAGTGGTCCACAGGCCTCTCTCATAGCTTGCGCTGTGATTCCCAGAACGCTGCAGCATGACTTGATGTGCCATGACACACAGGTTGTGACATACTATAAAGCAATACACCATGAAATTGTAGATCCATCAGCTTAACTTGGATCCCTGAAAAGATACTGGAACAAATCATTAAGCAATCAGTTTGTAAGTACCTGGAGGATAATAGGGTTATAAGGAATAGCCAGCATAGATTTGTCAAGAACAAATCATGCCAGATCAACCTAATTTCATTCTTTTTGACAGGGTTACTGGCCTTGCAGATAAGGGGAAGCTGTAGACATAATATACATTGATTTTAGTTCAGCTTTTGACACAGTCCTACATGCCATTCAAAGTAGGGAAATGTGTCTAGATGGAATTACTATAAGGTGGGTGCACAACTGGTTGAAAGACTTTACTCAAAGAGTAGTTATCAATGGTTTTCTGTTAAACTGGGTGTGTATCTAGTGGGTTCCATGGGGGTATGTCCAGCTGTATGTATGATGGAGCCATCCTCCCCCACCTCAAAATTGAATATATAAAGCCAGAAACTCATTGTATGTGGGCCAATAAATATTTGTCAGCTGATCTCCAGCAAAGACCCTTGAATGGACTTCAAACCAGACATCTAGGCTATGTCTACACTTAGAAATTTAGGTTGACTTTACCAAGTCAACTTTAAGTCGACCTTATTAAGTCGACTTAGAGAGTCCACACTGGACTCTTAAGTCGACTTAACGCTGGCCTAACTAAGTCGACTTAGAGAGTCTCCACTAGACTCTCTAAGTCGATTGGTTAAGTCCAGGGCTAGGGGGGCTTGTCCTTAGGAGAACCAGACCTGTACAGGGCTGGCTGTCCCTGAGACAGCAAGCCCCCGAGCGCTCCGGGGGAGAAAGGAGCGCGGAGCTCCCTTCTGGCCCGGACCACTCAGCACCCTTTTAGCCAGCACCCAAGAGGTCCCAGCCAGAAGGGAGTGTGGGGCTCCCTTCTCTCCGGGACCCGAGCGGTCCTGGCCAGAAGGGAGTGTGGGGCTCCCTTCTCTCCGAGACCTGAGTGGTACTGTCCAGAAAGGAGCCCTGCAGCTCCTTTCTGGCTGGGACCGAACTCCAGCTGATAGGGATCCCCTGGGGATTCCCTATCAGCTGTAGGGCCGTGCTGGCAATTGCCAGCCCTCCAGCTGATAAGGTTCCATATCAGCTGGAGCGCCATGCTGGTTGCCCCACTTGGGTCCCTGGTAGAAAGGAGCCATGGGGCTCCCTTCGGCCAGGACGACTGAAGTCCCGGCCAGAAGAGAGCCCCGCGGTCCCTTCTCACCGGGACCTGAGCAGTCCTGGGCAGAAGGGAGCCAGTATAAGCCGCTAGCAGCTTGTCCTGGGGAGAAGGCAGCAGGGGCTCCCTTTTTCCCCTTCCCTATGTCGACTTACTTTGTAAGTCAACTTAGGGCATCCACACTGGCTTAAGTTGACTTAAGTCGAGTTAAATCTAGGTCTAATTAAGTCGACTTAAGTTTTTCTTACGTTGACTTAAGGAAACTCCAGTGTGGACACAGAGTAAATTAAGTCGATTTAAGCCTGCTTAAATCGACTTAATTTACTAGTGTAGATGCACCCCTAGAGCCCGAAGACTGCATGCCCTAAAGCATCCACAGTTGTTCTTAATTTGCTTCACGGTGGAAGGAGGTAGACAGGCAGCACAGGGCTCCAGGGTCAGACATCAGCTCCCGCTGAATCTAATTGTTGTCTGATGTGACTCTCTATAGAAAGACCTCCCGATAGTCCTCTGACACCTTCACAGAAGTAGTCCCCACTGTCCATCAGATGCTGCATGTTTTCTGTATGTAGTTCAGGCCATGATCAATCCTGAGTGTCTCCAGGAGGCCAGCGCAGGCTGGAGCCAAGCAGACTTTGATCTCTGCAAGCAATAGTGAGGGCTCAGAAATGAGACACCCAATGCCACCTGACCAGGAAATGAATTCCAGAAGGCCACAGACAGAAACAGGCAATTCCTGAAACTTGTGGGAGAGAGAAGGGCTGGCCCATGGTCTTCTGCAGCACAGATAATGTGCCTTTTGGATTAGAAATGATGATAAAGATGGAGGTGAAGGAAGGAAGCTGACTAATGGTCCTGGCGGGCTTGCACTTGCAGGGACTGTATTGGAGCTCTTATTGCAGCAGTTATTCATGGGCTGCAGCTCTGATATGAAAGAATTCAGAATGGGCTTTCAGGAACTAAAAGAACTGGCTCTGAAGTTCACATAAGATTTTGCAGCTTGAAATCTAAATAGAGAGGCTCTTGCTTTTAAAAAAAAATCTTTAATCTAATTGTGCTGTTAATTGAATACCAGTAAAAAGCAATGGACTGAAACCCTGTATTCAATAGAGCAGGTACAACTAGATCAGCCACGCTTCCCTTAGTTGGACCTTGCCTGCCAATGGCATCTCTGACTTTGAGAGCCCCCTGTTGCGTTGAGAGGGGTCTGCAGTCTCTGTGACATTCATTAATTTAGTTCCAAAGGGGTAGCCATGTTAGTCTAAATCAGCCAAACAAACAAGGAGTTCTGTAGCACTTTTAAAGACTAACAGATTTATTTATCGCATGAGCTTTCATGGGAGAAAATCCCACTTCATCAGACACTTTGAAGGATTTTCTCCCACGAAAACTCATGCAATATATAAATTTGTTAGTCTTTAAAAGTGCCAGAAGACTCCTCATTCATTAATTTAGGGTACTTTGGCTCCAGAGTACCTTGTGCTTACAATGTGTTTCCAGGAGCTGGGCTAAGACCACTGATTCATTTCACACCAGTTGTCTGGGCACATCTTATTATCTCACTGCTCTCTTTTGGGGTGCTAATTTTTTCACCCTGCCAGATCTAAGCAGTAAAGCTCTGACCAGTGGATTTTGGCTGGTACTTTCCTACCTATCCTGTGCACAGAGTCCTGCGCAAAGGCAGGCTCTGGGCCCTGATTCTGAAGCTGTGAACTCCCTCCGGCTTTCATGTGGGATCATTAGCGGACGCCCCAGTGTATGTGTAGGTGCAGGAGGTGGAATCCCAAATGCACTGAGACAGAGCAGGGTTGAATGGGGCTCTGATAAACTGCCCTTTCTTACTTAATAACAAAGACTCATGGAGCTACTTGGAGCTGTTCTCGGGGAAGCAATGGAGGGAGATTCCATCTTGCTTTTCCTGGCAATGAACTGGACCTTAAGAAATCTGGGTTCACTTCCCAGGTCAGCTGCAGACTTCCAGTGTGACTTAGGGTGCCTCTGCATGGCAAATTACTGCCCTTGCAAGGTGTGAATTACCAGGCACCAACCAGTTTGCTGTGTGATGAAAGTGCCCTGCACCACGCCCCCTCAGGACTTTCACTCCATTGCAGCAGGGCCCACATGGTACGTTACTAAGTAGCAAGCTGGTACGCTTCAGTTTAAAGTCACACCCTGGCTTGCAGTGCATTAGCTTGCTAGACAGTTAAACCCTCAGTTTGCCCTGTGCCTCCATTTCCCAGCTGTAAAATGGGGCTAATACTTCTCTGCCAGCTGAGGATAAATGCCGTTCATTGGTGTGAGGTGCTTAGACACTATGGCGAGGGAGACCAGATGAGTACCTACATATAGGGTGGATGCTTTATCCTTCTAATGTTCAACATCTGAGCGAGAGACTGCACGTGTGCCTTGCCTCCTATGGTCTCTCTCGCCAGGCTGGGCAGGCCAGCATTTCCAGTACAGTGGCTCTGGCTAGCCGCCAGCCCTCTCTGCCTTTGGCAGCCCACAGGTTAAGTGTGTGTCATGGGAACCCGTGAGTGCAGAGCTGAGCTCCAGGCTGCTGATGCTCTGATTAATACTGCAGCAGGGCTTGTTATGCTGGAGAGGAGCCTTTCCTCTGGAGACATTAAATATTAATAGCAGCAATAGAGACACAGATAAACAAGAACAAGTTATAAAATGTTCATTCTGAGGGCATCGGTGTTAACTCTGACAAACTCGTGGTGGAGCTGGCTGATGAAGAGGGGCCAAAGGCTGGGCAGCACTTCACATTCCAGATCTCTACTTCCTTAATGTCCGGGAGGCTCACCCCTGCAGAAGATCTTGTTCAGCCAGAGGAGGGAGGTTCTGAAGTTCAACTAGGCAGCAGCAAGAACCTTAATTTAACATTGAAGTTTTTGCTTGGGCTGAGTTTGCCCTGCAGCTGACATCCATGGTTTTTTTTTTCTCCCTCTCTCCCCCTTCCTGGTTTTGTGTGTCTTGTCTAGGAGCCACTTCTATAGTCTGGCTGCCTGATACATTTTTTCAGTTAACCAAAGAGTTACCTTCAAAAGTCAAGCAGAAACACTTGAGCTTTGATCTTTTCAAATGCTCAAGGATTGGGGGGAGGAGGGGAAGTGTGGAGGGGGGGGGGGCCTCTGGTTACAAGAACAATGCAGTTCTGCAGTAAATTGTGTGGATGGTTCAACAGGTGGCGCTCCTCCCTCTGAGGTGGTCTACAACTAGTGCTCCGGAATGGTTGGGGTAGGTTGTGCTGATGGCAGTTGTGTTGGTGAGTCAATAGCAGGCGCTCATCTCTCTGAGGCTGCATCTACACTGGTAAATTAAGTCGACTTAAGCTTGCTTAAGTCGACTTAATTTACCCTGCGTCTACACTGCACTTTCCTTAAGTCAACTTAAGCAGCTTGCTTAAGTCGACTTAAGGAAAATAAAGTCGACTTAATTAAAATTAAGTCGACTTTCTAACACCACCTTCCTAATCGATCTAAGGCTTAAGTCGACTCCCTAGAGTTGACTTAAGCCAGTGTAGACGTGGGGTAGCCCTAAGTTGACTTTGTCGACTTAGGGCATGGGTCCCTTCTCGCCGGGACCACTCAGGTCCCACAAGAAAGGACCATGGGGCTTGCTTCCTTCTCCCCAGGACCCGCGCTCCAGCTGATCAGTTATTAAAGTCGACCTTAATTCTCTAGTGTAGACATAGCCTGAGTTAGTATTGAACTAGGATAGCCTGTTTATTCAAAAGCATTAGTCGGGCCTCCAAAAATCATGGTATTATCTTAGATATCCTAAGCCTTTTTTTTTTTAAAAAAAAACTAAGGATACTTTTCTTTTTAATTTACTGTTTAATGGTGGAACCTGTAAGGCTAACATTTTCAACCACATGGGTTAGAAATGTACTTTAAAAAAAAAAAAGAAAGTTGAAAATCTCGCACAATCACATGACTGCAGGAGCTGGGGCTCTTGGCTATTTGCGGTTAGTGGTGAAGATGAGATTGGTTGCTCCTTAGAAAACCCGATTCTCAGATGATAAGCAAAAACATCCACAGCCTTGTTGACCAGTCTGACTGGAATAATTACATTTTACATATACAAAATCCTTCTATAGCTTGTACTGAATTCCTTCTTCCAGTGGAACAGCTGCCATATTTCAGATGAAAAGTGGCTACATTCTGATGAGCTGAGAGTTTCTTAATACAGAATTTGTGTAGAAATGGGCCTTAGCTGCAAAATTCAGAAACCCTTCCAAATTCAAGGCTGGCATTTTGCTTTGATGCATCATTGAGACAGGAGTCAAATGCAGACCATCTGACTGCAGTTTGGGGCTTTTGAACCCCCTCTAGAGTTCAGCGTTATTTGAACCCTTGGGTCCAGCAGTCAGTCAGTAAAGTGCTTTAAAAGATCTCCAGGATGAAAGGGATTTTATAATGTTGTTGTGCAGATATCTTTCTGCGGAGCTGAGGTTGAAGTGAACAGTCCACCCTCTGCAAAGCAAACGATGATACATTAGCTGCAGTGGCACCACCACTTGGGTAATGACACTTTGATGTTACTCTGAGAACTCAATGAAGCAGAACAGCGATGCTGCCCAGCTGTTTGGAATGCAAAGCAAAAATAAAATAATAATTAAAAAAAAAAAAGCCAACCACGACTGCAGAGGGAAAATAACATTCAAACGAGCATCGCGCTGCAGACCAAAGCTGACCAATGGGTTTAAAATTCCCTTCTTAATAACACATTCTTGTGGCAAGAAGGATCATATTGGGAATCCAAAGGTTTAATGCAAAAATAACAACAATAATAATAACTTGTTTAAAAAGTTTCTCCATGTGGGAAGAGGAGATTTATGTCAAGTTTTTTTAATGAGAGGGGGACAAAAATATATCCATATTAAGGTTACATTTGTAGAGTGATTCTAATTCTAATTGAAGATTGTGTGCTTTTGGGGACAGGCACCATCTTGTTCTTGTTCTGTACAGAGCACAATGGGGCCCTGGTCCATGACTAGGGATCTTAGATCCTGCTGCAATACAAATTACGGTTTAGGCATGTCAGTGATAGATGATTGGGAGCTGCAGTTATGAGAAAACCTGTTAGATGCTCTACCAATTGATGAACTTGTCTATGAATCATCTATTCATAATTTATTACTCCTTTTAAGCAATTTTCAGATGCCTATTAATATATTCTAAGATGTGGTGCAGTGGCTGAAAGGGTAAAGGTCTTGACTAGTGTCTTGAAGCAGTCTCCAATGCACACAGCTGAAAAATGGGTACCTGATCCATAGGGCAGTGAAAGGTGGTCAGAAGCAATTCTGGCCACATCATGGCCTGGTATACCGTTGGCTAGGAAACTGTCATGCCTTAACCATCTCCGCCTGATGAGCCATTGGCTCAGAGAAACTTTGACTTTTCCACTTTTAGGTAGCTTTGTTTACCCAGAAATCTCCAAACACTTCTCACAAAGGTCAGTGGGCTAAGCTTTCCAACCCCACTGTGAAGCAGACAAGCAGTATTGTTCCCATTGAGCAGAAGGATGCATTGTCATACACAGGTTATGACTTGCAGGATCACACACACAACCCTTAAGCCCTGATCTTGCAGACACTTTAAGCACCTACATGATTTTACTCTTGCAAATAATTTGATGGGTGGTGTTCTCATGAGTAAAGTTATGCACATTTAACTGCATTTGCAGAATTGGGGCCTTATGTCACATCTTCATTCATAGATCTGACCTTTTGTGTCATTTAAGCAATGACTATCTTTGCCTGGCTTTCTGGATGGGGTGAATGTTACTCTAGGCACCTTACAAAGCCAAATAAGACCTATCACCCCCATTTTACAGTAGAGGAAAATAAAGCAGTAATGCAGGGACTCTGCCAGGGAAATACAATTTGCTGGACCCTGAACCTGGACTTGCCATGAGACAGTGGCAGATGTGGGCATAGATATATCTTGTAGATTCTCAACCCTTAGTGATGGCAATTAACCATTGGAACAAACTATGCAGAGTAGTGATGGATTTTCCATGTCTTGATGTCTTCAGAGCAAGACTGGATGCCTTTCTGGCCAAGACCCTATATACCAACACACGCTCCTGCGCAGAGTACAGGTGACTTGGTGAAATTCTGTGCCTCCTCTGTTACACAAGAGGTTGGTCTGCATGTTCTGTTGGCCATTCTGGTCCTAAAAACTATAACTCTCCACACCTGGGAGAGAGAACCTTTAGAGGAAGGGTGAGCAAGTCTCCATTTCTAACTGGCTATCTGAGGGGACCACACATTTTTTTTTCTTTCTTAAGCAAAAGTCACACTATGGAAAGCAGTTGGGAACCACTGGTACCTAATATAATTCAGTTATAATTCACTAGCCATTCTGGAAAGTTTAGAACACAATCAAGGGTGGACTTCCAGTGCACAGACCACCCAGCTTCTGCTGTTCTCATCCTGTTCCGAGTCCCTGGCTGCTCCGTTAGAATCAACCAGTGTGTGCAACCGTGTATTAAGGGTGATAACAGGAATGCTTTGAGGGATTGTATGATATCCCAAGGAAATCGCCCTCTTCACTTATATTTATGTTATAAATCCATTGTCCTGGGATCGTTAGAGATTGTAGAAAGCCTTTGCCATCTCATGGTTAGAGCTCTTCACCATAATTTGTCTTAATGTGATTCATGGTCATCGTACTGTAAAAAGTAATTGAGATTGCTGCAGCAGTCACTTGAAGTAATTCCGAAGGACATTTTTTATTTTTGGAATTTTGGCAGGAGAACACAGTTGGCTCTTAGTTGGAACATACCAACCCATTTTTGTTGCTATCTGATGCCAGTAGATATGTCTAGAGGTCACCTATTCACAATACCTTGCTTCCAGTCTGTTGAGAGAAGAATATACTGGGTTGAAGGATGCACCAGACATATAAAGGAGACTTAGTCTGGCCAAGACTTCTTGAGAGAGACAACTGGCATCTTAAGGGGGAGATAACGTATAAATCAAAGTGTTGGGGCAGCAGGCTACAGCTCAGGTTAAATCCCTCAGGGCGAGGCATTGTCATTACCTCTCCTTGCAGCACATCTTTTGGTGGCTTGGCTGAGAAGAGCTGGGAATCATTGCAGGCATTGGACAAAGGATGCTGGAAGATTGAAAACAGTAGAATTTCAGCAGACTAGGCTCAGAGAGAGAGAGCTGGGAATCTTTCTGGAGTGAGCATTGTCCAAGACCTTGCTCAGTCGGAAAAGTTGCACTGATTCAACTAAATAGATTTGAAGCCAGTGTAAGCTTTGCTTTAATTGGTTTAGTTTGTGTTGGGAAGTTATTGTTGTTCATTTGCATAGTGGTAAACAACTACAGTGTCATTAAACAAGACCCTGCCATGTGAGATGCTGTATGGACAAATGCCCATAAGACAGAGGGCCTCGCTATCTACGAGACACCAAAATACGCTAAACATACTTAAGCAAAGTGAAGTGGCTGTAAGGGAGTGTACAGTAGGGGTTGCACCAGCTTACCTAGATCCCTTTGAAATCAATGTAACTACAGCTGATAGGCCTTCTCTGTGTAAGAAAAAGTTGTAGCATGGAACTGGGCTCTCTTCCAGGCTCTGCTGTGCACTGGCTGTGTTTTCTTGAATTGCCTGTCTTGTTTCTGTGCCTCAGTTTATTCATCTAGAACACAGGGAATGGTGTTGTCACATTTACAAGCTGCGCTTTGAGGTTGAGCCATATCACTCCAGGGGGCCTGTGACGAGTGAGCTGATTCAAGTGACTCCGAACCAATACCTTCAAACCAAAAAGCTATTTATTCATCCCCCCAAAGCACACAGCACAAAAGGTAAAAAGAATAGAAGACCTGTATGCACGGGTCTGTCTTTCAGCTTCACCTTTCCTTGCTGGCTTTTGTCAATTCCCCTCAGCCCAGCTAATGCCCATCTCTGGCTGGGAGAAGCAGGCTCTCCTGCTCCCAACTTGGTGTCCCCGTCCTGTGTCTCTCTTTGCCAGCTTGTCAGGTCTCACTGAAACTCCCTGAGTATTCTCTGGCCAGCCAACAACCCCACTCTTCTCTAGGGACAGGATCCTCTTATGTTTAGGATCCTTCTTTTGATCCTAGACTTAGTGTTGGGAAGACTAAACCTGGACTCAAGCCTAAGACTGAACCAGCCTTCCTGGATCCAGATTGGGGATGTTTCCCAATAAACAGCTTTTCTGTTGTTTGCTCCAGGACTCTTATTTGTGTCCTTGTTTTACTTTTCCCGATTAGCTTCATTAACAACCTCTGTTGATCTTATAAATAGACACATAGAACAGGTGCCATATTCATAAAATATAATACAGATATTTCCCAGTTCTTTACTGGTGCTATGGAGCTTAAGTTATTTAGTGACTGAAAAAGCATCTCAAGGTCCTTTGATGAAAGGGTAAAATATTTTAACAAGCCTGTCCTCTGTATGGCTGTTGCTAGGCCGTGTATTCCAGCCACTCAGAATCTCATGAGGACAGAGGCCCTACCGCCAGGGCTCAGATCCTCTTCCTCCAACAATACAGCCCTTTGTTAGTCATTAGCAGTTGCAGGCTTGTGACACACTCTGAAGATGTTCTAATCGTAGGCACCAGAGGGCAGCAGTATACACCAATACATGCACGTGGGTATGTGTGCATCTCACACCAGCCATCACTTTACAGAAATGGTCCTCAAGCTATTTCCATATCAGAACTCCCTTCCCAGCTAGCTTGGATCCCCCTCCTATTTAGCCCTAAGGGAAGGGCAGGGTGGCTGTGATCCCTGACATCTATTTATAACCTCTCTTCTGTGGATTTTGTCCCCCAAAATAAGAACTCTGCTTTAGAGTATGGTTAGACGTGACCAAAACACATGCATGCTGATTTTTTAAAAGGGCTTTGAAAAGGAAGACCGGAAAGAGAGACGACTGCGTATTTGCACTCTAACCACTTCCGCTGTCACTGCGCGTTTTTGAATTGCACAAGCCAATAGCTCAGCTCAAGTCTGTGCAGGCTGCCAGAAACAAAGGGTTCACATTGGCCGTGCAAGAAGACCCACTACATCCACTAGCATAGCCTGTGCCCCTTCCAGTAACACAGTATCTCTTCGTGTGGGCACCAGGCTCCTTTTCCTTTCCTGCTGAGAGAAGAGAGAAGCAACAAAACAGTAGAATAAAAGGAGCATGCAATTTGTTTTGACATTTTACAGCCTCAGGGACTCCATGGAGAGAGGCTACTGAGAGAGCAGAGAAAAAATGGCCCAAGGTAAGAATTTTTATACTGAATAATTTGGCAGAAAAATTTAGATCTGAAACCAAACCTGCCCCCTCCCTCCTTCCACCCCCCGTGAGCAACCCATATTTGAGTCAGCTGGACCAGGAGAAAGCTGAGGCAGCAAACCTGTGTTTTGCTCTGTGTTGTGTGCAAGCTCATAGATATGTGTCTCTCTATTTGTCTCTCTCATGGGCCAAAATTGGGAGGATTCCATCAGCCAATAAAACAAGCTTTAAAAGTTATTGTCTGAGGCTCCATGTTCACTCTAAACGTGGGATCATCAACAACAGTCATGCCCAGAATCTGAAATAATGCATTATCATTTGTCTTAGTTATTGCAAAATATAACTTCTCATGGAGCTGTCTTGAACGGATCGTAAAATTTATATGAAAAGAGTAGAAAACAAGAAAAAGAAGGGGCAGAAAGCCGAAGTGGCTACAAAGCAAAGCACGCAGAAGAGACATTTCAGTTTGCTGCATCTTTGATATTTTCTCTTTTCTGATCTGGTAGAGAATCTTCCATTGTATTGCTTTGGCTCACAGATGTTCCATGCTGGGATGTGATGCTGTTAAGTCTTCCAAGCTGGGCCAGATCAGTCACTGGTTCTGAGTCATTTTAACATGGAACTAGTCCAGTTGCTTTGTTCAGAAATATTTTTTAAATGGAATTCTTTTAAAAATAAAAATGTTCATGGATGTTTATTGTTGCTCTTAAAATTCTCCATGTGTCATTTCCATTGAAAACAGAAATTCTGTAAAAAAAGATTTTCCCCAAGTTCCTCCAAACAATTTTTTATTTATTTCTAAAATCTTAGCAGAATATACTTGCTGTTTCCCAGCTGGTTGTACTGAATGGTTAATTCAAGAATATGGTCTAGCGACTAGGGTATTAGATGGGGGACTGGGAGACTCAGCATTCAATTCCTTCCTCTACCACAGATTTCCTGTGTGATTCTGGGCAAGTCAGTCTGTCTTTTTGCCTCCGTTCCTATCTGTAAAATGGGGATATAGAACTGTTCTATGTCACAGGGGTGCTGTGAGGATAAAGCCGTTAACGACGGTGGGAGCTGCATCAGACAAAGGTACAAGAAACCCTGTATTAGGCAGTTACGGAATAAACTGTCCTCACAAAAACTTTTGTGCTAGTTCCCACTGGCTTATGGGAACAGCTAGTTCCCACTGTTGCATATAGCTATTTAGCACATCCTCAGCTCTGTAATATCTGCGCACCTTCCAAGAATGCATGGACTAACATCCATTCCATGCGACCTGGAACTGAAGGGTGGATGTGTTGGCGGCTATGGGGTGGGGGTTTCTCTTCCTATGTAATGAAGCTAAGAACACAACAGAGTCGCCAAGCGTTGGCTTCCCTGTAGCTGAACGTCTGTCATTCCTGCACTCATTGTAGTGAGGGTGGGCTGTTTGTGTTCTGCCTGGAGCATGCAAAGAGCGGAACAGGTTTTAAATGAGGGTTTCAGTGAGATGGAGCGAGCAGCGGACGTTCCATAGGCACGGGACCAGTGAACAGTATCAAAATGTCATGTGCAAATGGTTGCTAATTATGCAAAGACCCAGGACATATGGAGGAGCAGTCCAGTACTAGCCAGCAGCTAGACATAAAAATTAAAAAGTGTGGCATGGGTTCAGGGAACAGCGGCTCTGGTGTTGCTCACAGCCGTGCCTTGATACCATTAGATCTTGCAAGCAGAGCAGTCCCTCCGAGGCGGTGCTGACTCTCATGCTGTGGCCAAAGACCAAGTGCTGTTCTGCTGCAGGGCATGATGAGGGTGACTCAGTAGCAAGACTTTCGGTGCTGGCCCCAGCGTGGTGTTTGGGGATGTTTTCGGCATCCTGTGTTTCAGAAGGGATGTGGAACTGACACCTTGACTACACCTGAGCATTAATACATACATTTCTGATGAGATTTGGGGAATGAACTCTGCTGTGCTGGCTGCATTCCTACACTTTTCCTGTTCTTTAGTTGCATACCCGATAACTCTTCAGAACCTAAATTGGTGTGAAGTGCTTCTGTTTCACCCTTTAGCTGGTTGTGTTTCCCTAGCAGATGAAGTGCTCCTTCTGCATAATTTAAGGACTGAGTTCTGCCTTGACTTACACTCTGTGTACGGAAGTCAAAGAAGTCGTGGGGTGAGGGTGTAAATGAGGGCGAAATTTGGTTTTTGGTTTGTAAAGCTCTTTAGAATTCTTTGGGGGGGAAAGGCCTTCTATAAATGGAAAGTACAGTTTTTATTGCATGACTGGTAGCTATTGCTATTTCATTTGCAAATCTCCACCTGCCTTCAGTTGGAAAGATCAGGGTCTGGCTTATGAACTCCGTGCTGATGCAGCGCAGACTTAAGATAAAAGAGATGCCTTCACAAAGAAGAATGATTTTGTGCTTAAGGAATAGGCCTGGGAGGGGAATAAAAAAAATCTGGGTTCTATTCCCAGGTCTGTGACTGATTCTCTGGATCTTTGCAGATGTCATATAACTACTCTGTGCCTCCATTTCCTAATCTATAAAGGGGAGCAAGAATACCTGCCTTTCTCCAAACTGAAGAGTTATCATGATTCTTCATTCATTGTGAGTTGTGATTCTTGACTAAACAGCCCCTGCAAAAACGAGAGTCCTGTGGCACCTTAAAGACTAACAAATTTTGTTGGGCATAAACTTTCCTGGGCTCCAACCCACTTTGTCAGATCTGGAGCCCACAAAAACTTATGCCCGAAGAAATTTGGTAGTCTTTAAGGTGCCACAGGACTCTTATTGTTTTTGCTATACACAGATTAACATGGCTACCCCTCTGGAAATAGACAGCCTCAGAGAAGGGAAAAGTGTAATATGGTACAATAAATTCTTAGATGAAACCATCCCAGGCTAAAATCATTCCTTCTGCTATCGCAATGGATTGTGTGGGAAATTTTGAATGGAATTAAAGTTTGGCAGATTTTTTGTATTATTTGTTTTAAGTACTTGTCTACATATAATACCTGCTGCCAGGGATGAAAGAGCCACTGCCATTTATTTTCTGCTTTGTCATAAAAAATGAGGCAATAAAAGAGAGTTTAGTTGATGTAACTCATATCACGGCCTTGGATAATCACTTACTGTGTAACAGATATGTTTCCCTTCAGCCATGAGTTTGGATTGGAAGGATGACGGCTTCTGGGAGCTCAGGTAGCACTAACATAATAGGGAAGTTAATGAATGGATCGAAGGTACGTTGGCTATAATGGGAACTCACCAAGTGCAATTCACCCCCACGGCAGAGAACTAGCATAAAGCATGTTCATCATTAAAGTACCACTTGTGATTTTTGTTGAACTCAGGCCCTGTGCACAAGAATATATTTTGCCTAGTAGCAGAGTGCTCAGTGAGGTTGAAGGCACTGTTTGATAATTGTAGAATTTAGAAATAGTGAAGGCTTTAATAGGTCATTGTTTCCATCTGACCATGGCCGATCGCAGGCCCGTCCCGACAGTGTCTTGTGCAGTCTTTAATAGTTTGGATGGTGGGACTTCTACCTGAAATCTTTGCCAAAAAGTGCCTTCTTCAGGGCACTGAAATGACTGGAAGATTTGCTCTGAATTTGATGAACTGTTGGCTGGAAAAAAAAAAAGGGGGGGGGGGGAATATTTCAGAAAGTTAAAGGCTTTCATTTTGAAGCAAAACACTTTGAGTTTTCATTTCAAATGGCATGTCATTCAAAAGTTTAGCTAATTAAAAAAACCCCAAAACAGATGGGTAAAGAATGCCTGAAAATGACCCCAAATGGATTGAAAAGCCAACTTTTTTTCATTTAGGTAAGAAAAAAACTGAGTTTCAGTTCAAATTGAACCAAATTTTACAGTTCAGGGACTGAACTGAAAAAATCAGTTATTTGCACCGCTCTACTCCTATGGCCTCTCTTTTAAGAACTGGTCAGCAACATGCTGGTCTGCAAGGTCTCAATCCTGCTTTTAGGGAATTCGGTGAGAGTTTTGCCATTGACATCAATGCAAATACAGCAGTCCCAAGGGAGGGAGGGGAGAAAAAGACATTCACCCCTGTGTGGAGGGTCAGCATATAGCCAATGGATGGCTTAAATTCCTTCTTAGCCTTAAGTCATGCACAGGTTTGGGGCTGCCCTTCTGCACAGGTGTGAATTGTATTCTGACAGAGGAGTGTCTTCAGAGGACTGTAGCCTTATTTTAATTGCTATTTAATTGCTGCAAAGGTCAGAGTCTGTCCTGAATTACAGCGTGAATGGTAACTCCAGGTTACCATTAGAAGTATGGCTTTGTCATAGTTCTGGCTAATTAAGCTCTGCCAATGCAGCTGTGCTGTGGAGATCAATAAACAATGAATTTTTGTTTGGATCTCATTTAACATGAATTGCTTTTTTCTTCTGTTGTTCCTCTTGGCCTGCAGCAAATAAATATGGATTCTCTCCCCCTTGCTGCGTTTCTGGTATGGGTATCTCTTCATTAGATAACAAGGGAAATAAGAAACGTGGGTGCTTATTTTGTTGGTTTTTAAATTAACCTTATCGAATCCAACAGAATGAATATCACTTCCGTAGATTCCAGATTAGTGGGTTATGAAAGAAGCCTTGATCCTGACTGGGGGCGGCTACAATACAAAGCACTTTGACAATGGCTAAGCAGCTGGTGTGCTGTGATTGGTGCTTATTATACTAATGATAATAGACTCCCTGCTACCTTCAGCTTCTCCTCTCTGTACCCACCATTCTCTGTTGTTGAAAAGAGGCAGGATGGCCCAGTGGTTAGGGCATTAACCTAGGATTTGGAAGACCCAGCTTCAATTCTCTTCATAAACTTCCTGAGTGACTCTGGACAAGTCACTTAGCCTCTTTGGGTGCGTCTACAGTTGCAAATTAAGTCGACCTAAGCTTGCTTAAGTTGACTTAAGGAAAATAAAGTTGACTTAATTAAAATTCAGTCGACTTTATAACACCTCCTTCGAATTCAACCTAAGGCTTAAGTCGACTCCCTAGAGTCGACTTAAGCCAGTGTAGACGTGGGGTAGCCCTAAGTCGACTTAGGGCTATCCCAGGACTATCCCAATGCCCTCCCTGTGGGGGGGGGCACAGAGGGAGTCTGGCATGCCCCCCCACAGGGCAAGGCAGAGCCCTGCCCACCCTGCCCCTATGCCCTGCCAGGGTCCCTGATCACCTTTGCCCCATTGTACCTATGTTCAATGGGGCAAAGGCTGAGCCCCCTGGCGTTGGGCAAGGGGTGCCCCCTGGCCCCCGTGGACCTCCCCTAGGTCCCCCTAAGCCCCTAGAAGTCGACCTAGGCATCCAGTGTGGACACTCTAGGTCAACTTTCTAAGTTCCCCTTTAAGTTGACTTTAATTTTAAGTGTAGAAGCACTAAGTCGACTTAGTTAAAGTCAACTTAAATTAACAAGTGTAGACATAGCCTTTGCGCCTCAGTTTCCCATCTCTACAGTGGAGATAGTAGCATGGTCCTACGGCACAGGGTAGTGATGATCAATGCATTTCCCACAGCATTCTTGTCAGCAAGTTAAGGAAGTATGGGTTGGATGAATGGACCGTAAGGTGGATAGAAAACTGACTAGATCATCGGGCTCAGTGGGTAGGAATCAATGGCTCAATGTCTAGTTGGCAAACAGTAATGAGTGGAATGCCCCAGGGGTCGGTCCTGGGGCCAGTTCTGTTCAATATCTTCATTAATGATCTTGATGATGGAATAGACTGCGTGCTTAGTAAGTTCGCGGATGACACCAAGCTGGGGGGAATGGTAGACACGCTGGAGGGCAGGGACAGGATCCAGGGAGACTTAGACAAATTGGAACACTGGGCCAAAAGAAACCTCATGAAGTTCAAGAAGGACAAGTGCAAAGTCCTGCACTTAGGATGGAAAAATCCCATGCACTGCTACAGGCTGGGGAATGATTGGCTAAGGAGGCTTAATTCGAACTAACTAAAGCCATGGCTACACTAGGCTTTAGTTAGTTCAAATTAAGGGCTTCCTTAATTCAAACTAATAAGTTCGAATAGAGCTTCAGAAGTAAGGCTTTAATTCGAACTAACTAGTTCGAATTAGCCAATGTGGCCATGTTAATTCGAACTAATTTCTTAGTTCGAACTAACCGGCCATTGAAATGAATGGGGATCGCTAATTTGAACTAAGCAAGTGCCATGAATGGCACTTGCTTAGTTCGAACTAACTTTTTCTAGTTCGAATTAAGCTAATTTGAACTAACTAAAATTAGTTAGTTAGTTCGAACTACCGTATTTTTCGGACCATAAGACGCACCTGACCATAAGACACACCCAGTTTTTAGAGCAGAAAAACAAGAAAAAAATATTCTGAACCAAATACTACCAGTAAACTAAATAGAAGAGAAAAGGAAGGGAAGAGAAAGGAAGGCAAAGAAGAGAAAAGGAAGGGAAGAGAAAAAGAAAGAGAGAAGGAAAGAAGAGGAAAGAAGGAAGAGAAAGAAGAAAGAGGAAGGAAAGAAGAGAAAGAAAGAAAAAAGGAAAGAAAAAGGAAGACAAAGAAGGAAAAAGAGAAAGGAAGAGAAAGAGAGGAAGAAAGAAAAAAGGAAGGCAAAGAGCAAGAAGGAAAGCAAAGGAGAGAAAGAAGGAAAGAAAAAGGAAGGAAGAGAAAGGGAGAGAAAGAAGGAAGGAAGAGAAAGGGAGAGAAAGAAAGAAAGAAAAAAGAAGGAAGAGAAAGAAGAAAGAGGAAGGAAAGAAGAGAA